>JAHBCN010000140.1:0-268462 GCA_019359885.1 Listronotus oregonensis
AAGCATTAAACTACAAACAACTGCGTAAAGGTGCCAATGAGGTTACAAAAACTTTGAATCGAGGTATTGCAGAATTTATTGTTATGGCAGCTGATGCAGAACCAATTGAAATCCTCATGCATTTACCATTATTATGTGAAGACAAAAATGTTCCATACGTGTTTATTCGCTCCAAACAAGCTTTGGGCAGGGCATGCGGAGTTTCCAGATCTGTGATAGCCTGCAGTGTTACTATTAATGAAGGTTCACAATTAAAGCCTCAAATACAAACCATTCAACAGGAAATTGAACGTTTATTAGTTTAAGTTTTTTTTTGTATTAGTACAAAATATTTTTACTTTTATAGACTAAGAATAAAAAGCATGTAAAAAACTACAAAATAAATTTAAGTGTTTAAATATTGAAATACAGTATTTATTTTTATGAAAAAATAATCCTTGATAACGTAAATTCCCCAATGTAAACATGTTTATCTAAAATGACAATGTCAGCAGGCCAACTCTAATTCAATAGAGATAAAAATAAAGAATAAGTTAGACAGATTCTTATTATCACTATATTATATTCTCTAAGAAGCTCGTTGAATTTCGGTCAAGAAAATGCACAATATGAAAAGATTCACGGTTAGCAATTTTTTTTATTATCAAAACCTTATGCATTGCTCTTTTTTAATATTTTAACTTTTTGTTCATCTTGATGGCTCTTTTTAAGAAGATATTAAGATTTACACTGGGACATGTTTACATGTAGTCTTATGTAAAAAGTAGAGGTGATGTCATTCTTCTTTGACACAATGTAGTTATAGGGCTTTAAATAATTTTTAGAAATTTTATTAAGAAATGTAAAATTTGATAGGAAAATATACAGGCAAATTAGTAGTTACTTTTTTAAGGAGAATCCAAAAAGGTGTTCAGATTATTTTCCAAAATAGAAACTTGGGTTAAAAAATCCTAAAATATTTTAAAGAAATGTGAGAATAAAAAACGCAGAAAAATATAAATGCTTTATTTTAAAGTGAATGTCCAAATATATTTACAAATATGTACAGTACACACATTTTTAGTTGTCTGCATTTGCTGTCACCACAGCTATCTAAAACCACATTACCACTTTTAAAATGAGCCCACAGAATAAAAAAGGGGTTAGTTGTGGTTATGCTATGAATGAGCCTTAAAAATTATTTAATTAAAAGAGTATTACTCGGTAGACGAATACTTATGATACTCTTTCCTGCCCGTGGTTCTTGTCCTTCTGGTATGACTATAGCTTTTAAATTCATGATACCAAACCATTATTGATAATTGTTTTTTTTTCTATTTGGACTTGTTTGTCGTCCGGTTTTGTTTGTCGATTAAAGTTTAGTATTCCTGTGAACATGTTTATACAGTAAAGCGCAGAGCACTGCGAACATAGGACGATCCTAGATGATTTTGGATGTACCTAAAAACGCCGCACGCATTTATCGATCAATAATTTTCTAGCGAACAATTCAATACGTTTATTTCTGAAATAGTTCTTTAGTATCGAACGCTCGACAGCAATAGTTGTACTGTATCGATTATTTGCAACCAAAAGTTTTTTTAAATACCTAGATTAATAATGGATGTTTACGAACTGGCAGACAAAATTTAAATTATTGAATGGTATCACCGTGGAAATTCTGTTAGGGGAATTGGGGAATTATTTTATAATTTATTTCTAACCAGGCCGACTTCCACTATTTACTGAGTCATTAAAAACTTTCTGACATTTGGTTGTTTAACTCCAAGAAAACAAACATGATAGTGCCTCAGAAAAAAACAACAAAGGGAAATGAAAGAAATTATGGTAGTGGCAAGTGTTATTAAAAATCCTACAGTTTCCATTAATACAATTGCCGAACAGGTTGATTTGAGAAAAGATCAGTGGAAAGAGTGCTGAAAAAAATTGATACCGATCCTACAAAGTAAGGAAAACCAATGAAATTTTCCCTGATGATCATTTTAGACGAAGGCAATTTTTGAAATTGTAATGGAAATGAAAAATAACAATGAAAATTTTAAAAACAAACATTGTTTTTACTGATGAATCGACATTTTCACTTCATGGTCTCACCCAACGATTTTTTCTCTGAGGTCACGTAAAATCATAAATTATGGTTTCCAGGAGAATAGGGGCTAATAATCTACAAAATTGCAATTACAAATTGGAAATTCTTTGGATTATTACCCTTAACATTCAGCAAATGTCAGAAGGCGTTTTTATGACAATCTTGGTTATTGTTTGGCTCAAAAAAGGTGGTTTATTTGATCATCTTTGATAACTTGAAAGAGTTTTTTTTTTTTAAAGCATGAATGCACATTAAATTATTTTCTTAAAAATATCTTCTACGTTCCATTATTTATTTGAGAAAATTATTTTATTTTATTAGGAAAAACTGTTTGGTTCTTAAGACCGCAAACAAACGTTTTCGGTCTCGTAAGTTAATATTTTAAATTTATGATTGATAAGAAATCAGATCGAAGTCGGTTGACGCTAGCTAGCTCCTGCTACTTGCCTATAAACACTTCATCTTACTGAAAATAAAACTGTATACACAACTAAACTGGCAGGTAATTCTTCCGAATTTATCACCGCCCCACCAGTCCTAAAAAAATGAGCCCGTGAGAAAACGGACGAAATTGAGATGAAGCCCAAAATTATTATTGGTATTTTAGAATTGGGTACATCCCAAAAATTTTCCAGGAGCTCCTATGTTCGCAGTACGGTGCGCTTTTGTATATTTTTGTTTGTTGTAAATTATTTTTTGTTCCATTTTTTTTATCTAGGATTAAGTTTTTAAATTTTAATTTAAGTTTTTTTACATTTTTTATCTGTTACTTTGTACAATGACGTTGTCTATGTCCTTTTGGAATATTAATGACAATAAAAGCATTTTATTTTTTTTTAAATTGTTTTAGTTAAAATACATTTAAAACACTGATCGGTTTAAGACAAGATTTGTTTTGTTTCCCCAATGTTGTGCTCTTCTACAAAATGCATAAAAATTGGATCCATTTTATAATCCTAAAACCACAGAAACGTTGTGTGAATAATCAAAATGAAGATAATGGAAGTTCGAAATCCTTTTAGTGTCACCATTAAGATAGATGTTGTTTAATTTAAATTTAAATTATATAGTTTAAAAAATACAGAGTAAGTGATCTTAAGATACCTAAATCCATGCAATTACCAGGTACATATCAGGTTGGTTGGTTGGTTTAAGCGGGTTGGTTGGTTGGTTTAAGCGGGTTGGTCGTGTGTCCATATTTACACTGCAGCGTTTTGGCTTATTTGCTCTCTTTTTTTTTTATAGAAGTCGGCTTTATTTTATTAGGTTTAATAGATATATTTCTATCAAGATGTTTATGCGAAAGAGGAAATTTTGCTTTATATTTGCATTGCATTGCAATGCAATCATATTATGCACGTTGGGGGACCGTTATGTGTGCCCATTTTCTGCAAATTTTTACCTAGATGACAGTCAGACCTATCAGAAATCCTACTACTTGTCTAAACTGAGTGCGTCTTAAAGAAGGACCTCAACAGTTTCTTGGAAGGAGCTCTAGCATTGAATTCGCATATCTTTGGCCAGGTGATGCATGCCAAGGATTCGTGGATGTTTTAGGGTCCATCTGCCTTATACTATTAAGGTTTTTATTGCCTGTATATATCGGGACTTTATACAAAGTAATATGCAATAATGCAGTACATCCATACTCTTATGCTGATAAGTGGTAACCCACAGACAAAATGAAAATTCATATGTTTTCACAAATGGTGAAAAATCATGTATTATATACTATTGTTACTACTAAAACCTCGTAAGCTAAATAAAACTAGAAAACCTTTATATTTGCGATATCTAACAAATCGTAAGCCGCTTACGTGTTTTTAGTCATTATTATTTGAGACTTCAGTTAAATTATTATATATGATGTATTTTATACAGCTCCTTTCTTGGTTATTAAAGATGATATTAGCATAATAAAAAAAAACATAATTTAGGTGTAAAATTATAACTATATTTGAATAATTTATTTTTATTATTAATGATTTAAACAGAACAATAAACAAAGTATAATATCAAAATAAAGTAATACTGTAACTTGTTTACACTTAAACAGATATAAGTCAAGTCAATAGTTAAAAACAAATAGAAGCACTTCTCTGTAAAAAAATCAAACCATATAGAGTCATTAGCACTTTGTAAGCCAAAATCGGTGCCTGGAGTTCAATTTTCTCGGCAATCTTAAAACTTCTTTGCAACAAGGCTTTCTTTTTATCATTTGTCAAATTGACTTCAGAAAGTATTTCTGACTGAAGAGATGCGAAATCGTGTAATAAGCGCTCTGTCTGATCACTTAGTGCCTCCACTTTTGGCCAGTTATGCATGCAGGCTTGACATTTACAAGTAAAATTATAACGGTGTTGGAGGTAAGACTGGCGCTCTCTTTTCGTATCAAGAATGGGGTTAGTCCTAAAAACAAAAAATCATTTAAGTAATAATAAATTAATTATTTATTACAATATTATGGCTACCAAATAAATACATAATACGTATTTGGCCCTAATACCGATATTTTTTACACGAAGAGTCGGTAAGCGGATTTATTGGTAAACTTTATAGCAAAAAACCCCATAAAGTTACGAAATATATGTACTGACGTTAAACCAGTGGCCGAGCGTAAATGGGAATAATGCTGAGGTTCCTGTTTTACCGCTCATGGTTTACCCGACCTGGCGTCGCGTAATTTCTGTAAAGTGTTTATTATTTTCAGTTTTAGTAAATTATGTACCGGAGCAGTCCCAACCGCTGTGTTCACACATCGTCGTTTGTGGTTGGGCCCAGTAGGATCTTTTGGAACATGCGCTAGAGTTGCCGGTTATCGGCAACTCTTGTTGCCACCGTATGGACCGGGATCCGAAGCTAAGATGAACATAAGGCTTAACTCAAGGTGTTAGCATACCGTGCTGATGAGTGTATGACATCCTGTGCCTTAAACAGGTGTCTCCAACGGTGCCTCTGAGATACAGGGCGACCTCTCAGAGTTTCTAGCCTTACCGCGGTAATGCGGGGCTCGGCCGTGGTGGACTATTACTTCCTAGCTCCAAACAGAAAGCGGACAGAACCGCTTTCATAGGAAAAAAGTGACAAAGGTGCGCTAAACGAAACGGATAAATCCGTTTCGAGAGTAGTGATACGAGTAAGAGATGTAAGAACTCTCTCCCAATCTGGTATCGGATTCGTTAGAGGTCCGATCCTATTGGGAAAAATATAAAAAGGTGTGAGCCACAATAGACCGAGCGGTCGCGGTGGAGGGCGTAAAAAGTCCACTCACTTTAAACCTACCTACCTACCTACCTACCGGAGCAGTAATTTATTATTTTTGAGATAACAACTTTACCTTAATGTTATTTTTGAAAGAACGACGGAGGTAACAAAAAAGCAGTTTACTTTTGGCTTTATTAAGGTAGGTATAGGTGTTGTGTTTAAGGACACCTTTTTACTAGATAAACTGTGAAACCTAATCGTTTTTCTTTCATAAAAACGAACATTCCACTGGATTTTTTAAAAATAAAAACTTTACGCACTATTTCTTTCCGACAGTTTGTAGTTGATCTGTTTCTAAAGAAAATGCAAAAGGTTTCATCTCGATTCATGACCTTCCAAAGTCTTTTAACGGTAAATTACAGATTTACCCGGACTAATATGCATTGTGTGGCGAGTTGGTGTAGTGGCAGTGTACCAGCTTCTTAGCCGTGAAGACCCGGGTTCGATCCCCGCACTGTCCATTGGACTTTTTCATAGCTCGTCACCTCAGAGAAGGCAATGGCAAACCACTGTGTAGTATTTCTGCCTAGTAAACCCTCTAACATGTGCTTCGGAAGGCACGTTAAGCCGGTGGTCCCCATATCTGTGTCTAGTTGGTACGCAACACAGATATGTGCGAGAGGGCGCCTACACTCTAAAATAGAGTATGGCACCGCAAGAAGAAATATGCATTTCTCCTCCGTTGCCTCGCTCCCCCACTACCGCTACTCTACTCTGCTTCGCTCGTGGATTTCCCACCCCCTGAGCGAAAAATTCAAAATATGGAGAGAGAGATTTTGATCTCTACCTTCATATGCCGTTTTCAGAATCATAATATATTATCCGCCTTAAAACGATGAGCCTAGCAAAAAAAAAACCTAAAATTTTTGATGAGCCCTAAATCGAAAACTATTAATCCGACAGAAACCTTTCTCTGCGTAGTTAAACTACATATTATTAGCTATCATTTTTCGAAAAATTACTCTTTATTAAATCTTTAAACCGAACGGAGATATAATTTTTTGAAAAAAGGTCAAAAAATTACCCTTTTTTGCAGTTTTTATTGTTTAAACAATTATTGTAAACAAATTCACTTGGGCCAAAATTGGGGTTTTCATCTATTTATCATGTTTAAACAGATGACACAGGTTTTTTCCGGCTATATTTAAGTGTAAAAATGAGCACATTTTTTGCTCTGTTGGTTGGCCTAACCCAATAAAACCTTACTTCTGGTAATAGATAAATTTAATTTTTCCGAAACAATCTCGTCTTCGTAAAAAGTCGCCATTTCTGTCTTAGTCCGACCGATATGCAGGTATTCAAACAAGGTAAATGAAAATTTAGCACAAAAGGAATATTTCTTCCTTTTGTGCCAAATTTTCAACCGCTATATAGCTCATTAAACGAAAAAATTAAACCGCTTCGAGAGATCGTTCGATCTGTACAGAATAGAGCGTTAAAATGTATTTAATATGTGTGGTATCGATTTGCGTGACTTACAGGGTTTGTTAAATAATTGAGGTAAGAAGGGGTTTTCTGATTTGTGACAAAAGTTATATTAACTTTAAGTATACTAAGTAAGTTTTAATATATTAAAGTATTAATAATTACACTTATGATTGTATAGTTCGTGTATCGTTGCGATCTAGACAGCACATTTTTAATGAGGATATACAGACTGGAATGTTTACTTCTTTGAAATCCTAAAGCTAAATACATAATAGAAACTGTTTTTTTGTGCGTAATAATATATATGCTTTAGAAAATGCTTTCTTACCCATAATTTAAAAAGCACTGTTCTCCTTTTTTAATTTTCTTCGTAGCTCTTAAAACTACCATGGAACCATGAAAGGACACCCCAACATTTGTGTTGCACGCATGATTAAACAAAGACAGAACTGAATATATAGCTTTGCCAAAGCAATTATTACTGAAAAACTTTAATAGCGGATGTATGAAAAATTCACTTACTGCAACTTGATTAAACATAGTAATGCATAAATTATTCAAAAGTACGGATTTAATGATATTTTCGTGGTCATCTACATCAAATTCTGAAAAAATATCTGTAAAATTTTTTAGGGCGTAAAATACTTTCGCTACCCCGACTGATTTTCCCAGAAGCATGATTTCAGTAGTTTTATCCTTATGTGTAAGTAATTCAGAAAATTCTTTGTATCTATCAGAAAGGTATACATTAGAACTAGTAGGTTCTTCATAATATTCCTTGAGACCTTTAAGGGACAGTCTTGTTCCGTTCCAATCTATTATATCATATCCAAAGTGTAATAGTATAATACATTCATATCTGTGGTAATCTACATAAGCCTTTCGTCTGCAAGATCGGCTGCAATAGAGTACTCCCGCGCATTTTTCGCAGGGAATCATGTTGTAGCAAATTTGAAAACATTCACTGAAACAAATGAAGTTTTAATAAAATATCTACAGGGTGTACACAACACACACAACACACACAGATATACAGGGTGATTCATGAGAAAATGTTAATACTTCAGGTACGTAGTCAGTGTCCAAAAATAAACCTAAAAGTTTATACAAATATGTACAGGGTGTTAAAGTTTTTATTTAATTTTTCTATTTTTTAAATAAAATCTATAATAATGTAAATATTAGAGTAAAATTTGGTATCCGGGGGTTTTTTGGTATGACGGATTCGAATTTAATCTTAGAACGCTCTTACTTGTAGGGGAAGCCACCTACACACCTTTTTACTATTTTGAACAATCACAACTTTTTGTTACGGCACTGTATTACATTTTTAAGTAAATTAAATAACTGTTTTGTCATTTTTACGTCAAAAAGGTATACCTGTTAAAAGTCGATATGAGCAACCGTTTTCGAGATATTTGGGTTAAAAAAAAATACCACGCATGACACGCATCTGATTTTATTATAGCAAAATTTAAAAAAATAAACAAAATGTATAATTAAACAATATGTATTTTAATTTCAATAAAATTATTGTTCTTAAATTATGTTTAGCAACACATAAAATTAAAAAAAATATATAAAAAAATAAAAATTTTAACACCCTGTATATCGGAAACGAAGGCCTTGCGGACCTATATGTTTATAGACTTTTATGCTTATTTTTGGACCCTAAATACGTACCTGTAGTATTGACATTTCCTCATGAATCACCCTGTATATATATATATAATATATATATATATATATATATATATATATATATATATATATATATATATATATATATATATATATATATATATATATATATATATATATATATATATATATATATATATATATATATATATATATATATATTATATATATATATATATATATATATATATATATATATATATATATATATATATATATATATATATATATATATATATATATTATATATATATATTATATTTTATATATATATATATATTATATTTAATATTTATTATTATATTATATATATATATATATATATATATATATATATATATATATATATATATATATATATATATATATATATATATATATATATATATATATATATATATATATATATATATATATATATATATATATATATATATATATATATATATATATATATTTCCCGGAAATTTATTTTTCCTTTTTAAAGGGTGCAAAGTGAGTTTTCTTAAGGCTAGAGTCATTATAAGAAACATAATCAATTTATTGTTTTACATCTTAGTGCTCATAATTTTTGAATTTAAATTTTTTTAACATTTATACATCTTAGTGGTTTCTAGAACATCTTGAAAAAAAAAAATGAAAAAAAAAAATGAAAAAAAAATCTTTTTTTTTTTTATGAGAGGGTGTAATACCATTGGATCTGCATGCTAACAAATAAATTTTTCTGTTTCTCATTGAAGCCAATTTGTTGTTTAATTTTGCCCATTTTTTAAGCAGTGATGTAGTTGCTATTCCATATTGTTGCGTAACAGTTTGGTAGAACCCCATGCCTAGAATAAACGTGGAAGGGTAGTCTTGACCGACTAGTTGAATACAAAGATTCTAAATTCTTGGGGATTCGGTCTAGGGCTGAAGTAAAACTCTTTTTTTACTAAACGCCGAGCTTTCGGAAATTTATTTTTTCCTTTTTCAAGGGTGCATGGTGTGATTTTTTTTTTTTTATTATTATTATTTTTTTTTTTTAAGATGTTCTAGAAACCACTAAGATGTATAAATTTTAAAAAAAATTTAAATTCAAAAATTATGAGCACTAAGATGTAAAACAATAAATTGATTATGTTTCTTATAATGACTCTAGCCTTAAGAAATACTTTCACCTTGAAAGAAATACAAACTCGGCTTTAGTAAAAAGGTTTTATATAGACAATAAAATTTAAATCTTTGATTCAACTATCGGTCAGATATTATATATATATATATATATATATATATATATACTATATCATATATATATATATATATATATATATATATATATATATATATATAATATATATATATATATATATATATATATATATATATATATATATATATATATATATATATATATATATATATATATATATATATATATATATATATATATATATATATATATATATATAATTTCGCAACAGAAGATGGTCAAAGAATATCTTGGATAATTGTCTAATCATGGAACTAATGATACGCATTACACCCAAAATACTAACCAACTTTATACACATTAGATTATTTTAGCTAAGAATTTCTGAGCACACAGTTTTGTTTTTATTTTAGACACAAACGTTAAATAAGGGTTATCCAATGAAATGTATTAGTTTACATACCTACAATGTGTAGTACGATTGTCTGGAAACACCCATTGTGAATATGGTTTTTCCACCAGCAATATTTCTCCTGGATTTATAGTTCTGGTGGCGATAATGTGGCGCCCAAACTCCTTATCTTTATTTATTTTAATACAGTCAGAAGCAGATGGCATGTTAGGATTTCTTCTGTTTATTGTTGGAATTGTGTCACAGTAAATTTTCTTCTGGTTCGGAAGTAATTCCTTTGCTCTTTTTTGGCGAAGTAAAAGTTTTGCCTTTTTTGCTGGTGGATAATTATTTTCAAATGCCCTCTGTATATCCTGTAATAGTTAAAACAAATAAGTAAGAGAAAAAGAAAATTAATAATGGATTTGATCCCCGGATATCCATTTATACATGTGTACTGAGAAAGTAATAAAAAATAATTTAGTTCCAAATAATATGATTAAGGCGGCCAACTTTAGGAAAACTCAATGCGGGACATATGACGACGACAACGCGGGGGTGGGGGTGAGGTAGAAGAAGTATAATTAGGCAATACTAAATCAACATTTGATTATTGAAAATCGTATTTTTCCGTTGAATGACAATTTTTAACTAGATTAGGGATTAGGGTTCTTGTTAAGTATATTAAGTATATCAAAAAAGTTTTGACTGCCACAATCAATTTTACAATAAGCATTGCACGTAGCTTTTCAACTGTATGTGATTTTCCAATGTCCATAAGGCATTCATCAACGAAAATACTTGTTCTGTAGGATGCGCTTTATCCATAAATTAATTAATTTACCGACATGCGGAATATGCGGGATTAAAACCGCCAATACGGGACCGTCCCGCAAAATGCGGGACGGTTGGCCGCCTTAAATATGATAATCATATGGCATCATGAAAAATCTATAAAAAATTTAAACAATTAAGGTAACTTTTGTTGACCATTTAAATGTGCATGTGTGTTTACTGCGATTTAATTCTTTTTAAGACCAGTAAGTATTTTTAAAAATAGAGTAGTCCAGAAAACGAAGCTAAAAAAAGCGCAAAACATCGCAATTTTTTCAAAATGCATAGATTTGCATGAAAATCCATATTATGCCCATGAGACCTCTTAATTTTTTAGAGGTGAAAACTACCCTTTCTCTTAAAACATTTATTTAGATTTAGATTATTTGAGCGGAGATGGCGAAAAATGCCTCCACCACTGCAACCTTACCAGATTTATTGTGGTTTCTCCTATCGTTCTTTGAGTAATCTTGTCCAAGCCCGTCTTCTTAACTAGACTCAGAGTCTCACATGCCACTATATAACTTGCCGGTTTTGGGTTCTCCTCCAAGCCTAGTAAACCTAAGCCTGCAAGTGCTTCGCAATGACCACACATAAAGATATTTTTAAGCCTTGAAATTTACACAGGCTATCCTACCAGGTTTATTCTTTCCAGGTGCTTGTTGAGTTTGACTTAATGTCCTGTTAGTTGAAACCTACCGTTATCCTTACGACCTTACGGCTGTGGCTCAGTAGGTCCTGATATAAACTTGGCCGAGACAGGTCTTAATGAACTGCTTTGCCTGTCGTTGTCCCGGTGTTTGTACCCACCAGCTTTGAAAGCTGTCTGTCTACCCAACTCTTAATAGATGCTTTGAAGAGACCTGCCGAGATACCGCAGAATGGCTCCCGGCCTATCATTTCCGCGGCTGATCCTCTTTGGCTAGGTCGTCGGCCTCTTCGTTGCCTGGATGGCCCTCGTGGCCTGGTACCAGGCTACCGTAAGTTTGTTTGCCAAGCCGACTTTTTCCAGGGCCTGTATACAGTCCCCGACTAGTTTGGAATTAACTTTTGGGAACTGATGGCCTTCAGGGCCGCTTGGCTATCTGAGTAAATACGATATTTTTTCTTTTACTCCTTTTTCTTTAATCCTCACGGCGCAATGCACTATTGCTGCGATTTCCGCTTGGAAAGCCGTGGCGTGCTGACCGAGACTTAAGATTACCTTTTCTCTAGGCTTATCTCCATAGATGCCAGCTCCTACACCCTTGTTGGTCTTGGAGCCATCTGTATACCAGATATGTCGGCTTTGATTGGAGGGCCTCTCTTCCAAGCTCCCTATCTGGTATGACAATACGAAAGTGTCTATTGAAGATGAAACGAGGGGTTGTCCTGTCTGAGGGCATCTCAAACAATGAGCTGACCTCTTGGTCCTCCTCTATTTCCATCTTGGAGTCCTTCGGTGTTCTATATGGACTTTGACCTCCTTTGAGCCTATAGAGTACAGCCTTTACTTGCCCCTGTATGTAGATGTGGAGTGGCGGCAGGTTTAGCAGCACTTCCAGGGCTGCGGTTGGAGTTGTTCTCATAGCTCCCGCGATGCATACGCATGCAAGCCTTTGCACACTTTGAAGTTGTCTGATTGCTACGGTCTGTGAGACCCTAGCCCCCAGGCAACTGAACCATAGGTTATCATGGGTCTTATTACCATTTTATACAACCACATGTTCATCTTTGTGGTTAAGTCCCCAGCTTTTTCCACAAAGTCTGCGACATCTCCCGAGGGCAATTTTTGCCTTCTGAAGGTGTGGTGAGGTGTGGTCCCCAGTTCATCTTTTGGACAAAAATGACTCCTAGATACTTAACCTCTTTTGAGAAGAGGATTTCCACTCCATTGAGCTTTGGACATCTGAGTGCCCTTAGTGCTCTTTTCTTTGTGAAGGGAACAATAACGGTCTTTTGTGGATTAACCGACAGACCTTCCTCCCTGCACCATTCGTCTACGATGTTCAGTGCGTTTTGCGTCCTTTCTGAAACAAAGTCTAAGTGCTTACCTCTAACTGCGATGGCTATCTCGTCTGCGTAGCCGAGGCAGTGAAACCTCTCTTTGGCCATTTTTGCCAGAAGGTCGTCGACTAGGATCGCCCAGTATAATGGTGATAGAACACCTCTTGTGGGCAGCCCTCCCCACCTCAGCTTCTATGGTGTCCTCGCCCAAGGTGGATCTAATGACCCTGTTTCTTAGGCTGGCCTCCATCCAGTAGCATATGGTGTGCGGGATGTTCCTTCGTGTAAGAGCCTTCATTAACGATCCTGTTGGAACGTTGTTGAACGCTCCCTCTATGTCTAGAAATGTGCCAAGCGCTATCTCTTTGTCATCGATTGACTTTGTCAGGAGTCTGCTCAGATCGTCCAGAGCGGAGTCCGCAGACTTTCCTGATTGCTAGGCATACTGGCGGTCACCTAAAGGGTATAGTGATAGTATGTTATCCCTTATGTATCTATCTACAATTTTTTCCAATGTTTTGAACAGGAACGAGGATAGACTTATAGGTCTATATGACTTAGGCGATTGGTCTGAAATTCTGCCTATCTTTGGCAGGTAGACTACTGTAGCCTTTTGCCATATTTTGGTATGTAGCCCCAGGCAATGCATGCTCTGAAAATTTTGCAGAGATGCGGCAGTAATATGGCCATGCCTTTTTGGAGCAGTACCGGGTAGATTTCATCCGGGCCTGGCGACTTGTATGGGTGGAACTCGCCTATGGCCCATTTGATTTTTTCATATGTTACCACTTCCTTTGCCTTATCCCAGTCTTCCTTTATAAAACTATACATTAAAGCTTAAGTTGAGTAAAATTTTACTGAAATAAGTTGAAAAGATAGTATTTTGTTTCTTTGAAACATTGTTTGAAATATTTCAGCCCTTTAAAATCAACCCCTATTATGATTAAAAAAATATATTTATATGTATATATTTACTCTAAACAAATAATATATTATCACAGTGTTTTGCATGAAAATTTGGGATTAGGCTAACTTACTCTCTCCTCTTCAAAATTTCCATTAGGCTGAAGGACGCTTTATATTTTTTATGGGTGAAAACTACCCCTGATTGCAAAAACTTTCAAAACTTTCATATTAAAGCTTAAGTCACATAAAATTAGGCTTATATAAATTGAAAAATAAGTATTTAATTATTTAAAACATTATTTAATATATTTTAACTCTTGAAAATCAACCCTTATTATGATTTATTGAAAAAAAGTTTTCCTTAGAAAAATAAACAAATTGTCACAGAGTTGTAATTAAAAAGTCTGACAGCATAAAAGTATTACTTATTTAATTTCGTAATTTTTTAATCCTTAAAAATTTTCCCCTTACAATAGCTGCTTACGAACAGCACAAATTCTGACCTAAGTTGAGGGAAACTAACTTAGTTGGCCGTACGATTTGTCACAGCTAAGTCAGAATCTGACCTCCCCCCTTGCCCCTGCTAAGGTACCCGGATTTCTGTCTGAGATATCTTGGCTAACCTAAGTTGAGCAAAATTTGACATTTTTTAACGTTTTATAACTCGAATTAGGGTTATGTTTAAATTGTTTTGCATGGATTTACGTTAAAAAA
This sequence comes from Listronotus oregonensis, assembly GCA_019359885.1. Classification (NCBI taxonomy): domain Eukaryota; kingdom Metazoa; phylum Arthropoda; class Insecta; order Coleoptera; family Curculionidae; genus Listronotus; species Listronotus oregonensis. The sequence goes on from JAHBCN010000140.1 coordinate 14,503, forward strand.
CCAACGTTTTGGGCGAAACTAATGTCGAAAATGAAAACGCGGAGTCGTAACTTGACAAGCCGAAATTGCGTGTTCGATCAAACAACTTAGCTCATGTCAGAAACTAACTTTAACTTAGGTAAGAAAAGTGGTTGTTCGTAAACAGCTAATATTACAATACCAAAAACAGTACAAAACCGCGAGCATCGAATCGCTTTTAAAATGCTCCAAAATTTTTTTAAAGTTTAACTCCTTCAGTTTTTGTGATAAAAAGTTCTTTAAAAACCATTTTGTCGGTTTTTTCAAGAGCTAAAAGGTCCTATATATTAACACTGTTTAAAAAACCCTTACTTTTTTAAACGGGTGAGTTTAAAGGGCTGGCTGAAACAAGGTAGTGCCCGTCTATACACACGCGTTTTAAACGTTTATATCTCACATAATTTTCGTCATACAGTAACGTAAAAAAAACAAAATGTTTGTAATTTAAAAAGCTACAATTTGATACTCTAGTAATTTTTTAGTATTTTTTTATGAAAATTCTGAAATTTGACTTTCACTTGCAGCTCCATTTTTTTTTTTAAATAAATCAATTTAAATCGGTCAAAATTTTAGAATGTATTTATGATATATATGTTAGACTCATATGCCGAATTCGCCCATTCGCCGAAAAAAATACTCAGTTCGCGAAATGATCAAAGCCAAATGATCGATTGCCGAATATAGTTCCTATTTCGGTAGGTGTTTAAACTGATTTACACATTTCGCGAACTGAGCTATCCGTAGTTGTTCAAATGCCGAATAAGATATATTTCGGCGGATTATCATCAGCTCGTCGCTTGAACATGAAAAAAAAATACTTTCAATGTTGCTTTTTGGCCGTTTAAGGTAGACCAGAACGCTTGTTTTAAAATAAAAAGCCGCTTTGCTTACCAGAACTAACCATGACGGACTAGGTAGTTATTAACAAAATTTTTACAATTTTTGATATGATAGAAGTTATATTTTTTTTAAAAAGTGTAATTATATATTTCCCGGGTTTTTTAAAATACGTTGTTAAAATTTTGTTTATAACTTCTGCAAATAATTAAGACAAATTCAAAAGCCCTAAGTTGTAGTCGGTCATGGTTAGTTCTGGTAAGCAAAGGGCTTTTTATTTTGAAACACGCACAAAATCTGTTTTTGGACGACCAGAACGGGGTTTCGCCACAACATATATATATTTTTTCATGTTCGAGCGACCAGTTGATGATAATCTGCCGAAATATATCTTATTCGGCATTTGAGCAACTCCGGATAACTCAGTTCGCAAAATGTGTAAACCAGTTTAAACAGATACCGAAATAGGAACTATGTTCGGCAAATTGATCATTTGGTTTTAAAATCATTTGACTGAACTTGAGTATTTTTTCATGCAATGGGTTCGGCAATTTAGATGTTTTAATATATAGATAAAGAGAATTGAAAAAGGGCTACGACTCATTTTAATTAGGGTGGTAGTTAGGAGGTTGTTTTCGAAGATTTGCACTTAAAAGATTTTGGTCTAACCTTATTTTAATCATAGCTCACCCAATTTTTATAATTTATACCTTTTTTAAAAAAAAGAAACGTCTTTGCAAATGCTTCAAATATTTATTTTCCTCGAAAAATAGATAGATTTTGCGTTATTTGCCTTTGAAATTCTGAAATTTTGTGTTTGATGAATAACAGCTAACCTTTAACAAACCACAACTTGGTTTGTATTGGTCCACAGCAATTACACAAAAACCATTTAATTTGTTTTTTTAAAAGCTACAATTTTGTTATTTACAGTTTTTTTGATAAAATACATACTTATCGAGTTATTTCCAAAAAACCGATTAAAAACGTTGATTTTATCGACGAAAAACTCCGACTTTCGATCGCGAATAACTCGAAAAGTATGCATTTTACAAAAAAATGCATAGAACATTTTTGCTTAGAAATTATTTTTCTATCGATTCCTGTGGTCTAAATATATATAAAAAATTCCACCCCCGAGATGGTTTGGCAACCACCCCCAAGGTAAAGGCGCCCTTCGACATGATAAAGATTTTGATCCTTGGACTATTCGCTACCTACTGTAAAAATTTCAAGTCATTCTATGCATTTTGAAAAAATTGAGAGGCAAAATGGTTCGTTTTCTGGACTATAGAGATTATTACAAGACTACAAGTTAAAAAGAGGACACAGCTGTGAGGTTTCCTAACGTCCTACATACAACCAAAAATAATTTATTCTAGATCACAGAGACAACTTACGTTGGATGTTTATTAGTTTAATTTGCAGCTAATCGAGCGAATACCCCTATTTTTTATTACAGTATTTGTGTCTTACCTCCAAACATTCTTTAAAGTACTGCTTTTGAAAAAGTACGGCTGATCGATTTCCATATGCCAAAGCCAACTCCTTACTGCCAGTTTTGGCAAAGGCAATGCTTAATGTATACAAGTTATGGGCATCAAACATATTTCCTGCTTTAAACATGTGATTGCCTATATTAAAACAATATTTTTTTAGTATGAAAAGAAAATAACGATATTTAGAAATTATCTGCAATTAGTATCAATACTTTTTTACGAAGAATACCTTAGGAAATTTAAAGTGGTGATTCTACAAGTAAAATAATAGTAGTAAGCCATAGATTCAAAGATACAGGAATGCCAAATATAACAAACAAATTAATATCGGTAGAAGCAATTATTTTAAGGTAAATAATAATTTTTGTTATAAGTCACCTATTTTAATTTTTATTAAAAACTAAAATTAAAACTGTCAAGGTAGAATTCTCTAGATGGTATAAATAATCACTTATTACTGGTCTTTTATGGGCCGAAATTGTAGGAAATCAGATTATAAGTTCTCAACTCTCTGAGACACTATTAAATATATTTACATTTTTTTCGTTATTAATGACCTAAATTAAGAACCAACATTTTGCTTCTTACAGATGATGCTCCACTTTGTTTGAAGTCTAACATTACTCAAATACCTAAATTTTCTGAAAGGTGAATTGGACGAAAGGAGCCATTATTTTGGGCACAACGCTACTCAGATCTACATCCAATGGACTTTTTTTTGGGCTATATAAAGGCCTATGAAACACTAGTAAATATATGACTTGGTGGTGGATAATGATTTAAGTTAAAGAATAATTACTGACTGAGAATTTGTTAAAAATAAAGTAGGATTTTTATTTTTACAAGGAATTTCTTAAAATATGTCAGGAAATGTATAAAAAAAACGGGGAACATTGTAAAAATATGTTAATTATTGTTATAAAGTGATTTTAATAAATAAAAATTAGTAACTGATAGTACTTAATTTTTAGATAATATACTTTTATTAAAATAAAACTTATGGGCCAAATTTTTAATTTCAGGTAAACTGCAAATTGTCTTTCGTATCCTTAAAGCCTTTTAGAACTTGTTTTTGCGTTGTTCGTCTAACTGCATTTTTTAAAACACAATAGGATTTTTTTTTAACACTTTGTGACTGGCTGAATGGCTGATTAGCCCGTTGCCAAAAAAAGTAATTCTGGATTATAACCCAATATGCTGCCTAGAGCAGGAGTCGTCAACTTTTGAAGCTTGAAGGGCCACATCAGAATTTTATTAAAGCTTGGGGGCCGCACATACAAGAAACAAGGAAAAATGTATTTCTTATAAATAGTTTATTAAAAGATACTATTAATTTTTATTAATAAGAATAACCTGTACCGGTAAGTACAACTGGTCAACTGTAGGCAAGCCTGCAAGTAAAGGCCATCGAGCCGCAAAAAATACGTCCGCGGACCGCAAGCGGCCCCCGGGCCTCATGTTGCCGGTCCCTGCCCTAGAGTGTTTCAATACAATTTCGAGTTAAACAGTTGCCCCGCCTTACTTTTTGTAGCCAATATGTGCCACTGCATGCGGGAAAGTATCATTTTGCGCACGTGTTAGGAAAATAAGTATTACCCAGGTTACGGATATTCTCCGAGTTAATAGATGATTTTGTCAGCTCATCAGAACTTTCTTCCAAGTCATTCGGGAAAAATTCAAAAGGCGTCGAAAAACTGCGCCCCAAAACGTATAATGCATAATTAACATAATCATAATCTTTGTCAAATGATGGTTTTTCATTTTGCATTAATGTAAGCTTTTTACAAAAGCGTAAGGTCTTTAGACGGTCAGCATGAGTAACGTAGCTCTCCATGATTCTAAAAGACAAAAAAATTAAAATTAATTTCATGATTCCTCCAAAACGCATGGGAACTAAAAGAAAGGGTTATTATGAATTTAAGCTTAAACAAGATCTTACGCTGGTTATTTTTAAACATAATCAAAAAGCAATTATTGCGCACGCATGAGATATTACAACTCTTTTTAAGAATAATTTTTCATCCTTTGAGACTATAAACGCATTTTGCTTATAATTTACAACTAGCGGGCTTGACTGTTTCCAGAAAAGTATGGCAGACGCAAACGCCTGTTATAGGTGTTTGCGACTTTTTTTTGCCTTAAAAAAATTGTGAAAAATCGGTTTTTTAAATATAACTCGAAATCTACTGATTTCAGGAAAAAATGATATATAGTCAAAATTAATGGTATAATAAAGCTACGTCAGTTTTTTTATATAATTTTTTTGTAGCCGTTTTAGTTTTTGAGATATTAACGATTTAAATTTACAATAAAAACTCAAATATCTTTAAAACTTAGAGTTACGAAAAAATGTAAAAGGCAAAAAGTATGCCTTTTGGTTAGCTCTATAAAAATAGTTCTATACAACATTTTTAATAAAATAAGTAATAAAGGAGATATAAGCAAAAAAGTGATTTTGGTCATTAAAAATTTCGGGAATAACAATATTTTATTGGTACAAATAAGTATACAAGCTCCGATCCATTTAAAAATTAATTCAAAATGTTCTATTTATGTAATGAAACAAACTGATACACATGTGCCTCGGGGCAATGGGGGATAACCTAGTGGCACGGGTACTTTATTTTTTTTTTGGTCCAATAACTGTACCCGTTCCGATCTACTTGAAACTTTAACTAAAATAAAATTTAATCTTTATTTAATTGAAAAAATGCCTCTCTTATCTGGGTGTTATATACCTGACAGGACGCTTAACATTTCTCGATCTTCTATGCTTCTATGTGTATAGCTCATCGTTTAAATATTTTTATTATTGATTTAAATAATAATACTATTAATTTATAAAGACAGTCACTCGTTCAAAATGATCTTGAGATAATTTTAATGATATTTTTAACATTAATTATTTTATAGTTTTTTTCCAGTTGAATTAATGTTTAAACTTTAATTTAATTCTATTTTAAAGTAGTAAATAAATGGGTAAATACCATAATTTAAATAAGAATGACTTTAAGCCTAGAAGAAGTAGCTACCTTAATAAGAGAAATATTTTAAAAGTTTAATACTAAATAAACTATATAAAAAAAGTATGTTAAAATTATGATTAAAATTTCTTAAGAGTATTCTGATCGAGTAACTGTCTTTAAAAGATTATTGATATTAATATTTAAATCGATAATAAAAATATTTAAACGATGAACTACACACATAGTAGCATAGAAGATCGAGAAATGTTAAGCGTCCTGTCAGGTATATAACACACAGATAAAGGAGGCATTTTTTAATTAAATAAATATTAAATTTTATTTTAGTTAAAGTTTTAAGTAGATCCGAGGGTACAGTTATTGGACCAAAAAAAAATTAAATAAAATATTCGTGCCACCAGGTTATCCCCCATTGCCCCGAGGCACATGTGTATTAGTTTGTTTCATTCAATGAATAGAACATTTACAATTAATTTTTAAATGGATCGGTGCTGGTGTACCTACTTGTACCAGAAAAAATATTGTTATTAGCGAAATATTTAAGGGCCAAAATCAATTTTTTGCTTATATCACCTTTAATACTTATTTTATTAAAAATATGTATATATCGGTTTTTATAGAACTTACTAAAAGGCATATTTTTTGTTTATTACATTTTTTCGTAACTCTTTAGTTTTTAAGATATTTGCGTTTTTATTTTGAATTTCAATCGTTAGTATCTCAAAAACTAAAAGGGCTACAAAAAATTTATATAAAAAAACTGACGAAGTTTTATTAGAAGATCAATTTTGATTATATACTTTTTTTCCTAAAATCAAATCGAGTTATATTAACGATTTTTTTAGGGTAAAAAAATGCAATTTGAACCCGCTGAGCTGAGGCAGCAGTGCGGCTTTGAATTGACTATTGTTCATAGTAATATAAAAAAAATGTTTCATGCGGTTCTCTTATAAGCTTGGTTTTTTGCGGTGGCCTCCCTGACTATGACGGCAAACCAAGCGGCAAACATTGGCAAGCGTATGTCGTTAACTTGCGTGATCATGTTGGCCTATGACGGGACACGATTAAGAAAGTTTAAATGTGATTAGTGGACGTCCAATACTATTAGCCCGGCTGTACACTTGCGGCTTTTTACCGTCCGGCTCCGCTGCAGCGCCGCGAATTTGCCTGCACACATACTTGCGTTTTTGCAGCGGCGCCGTATTAATTAGCGATGCTTGAAACTTTAAGATGGAAGTACATAAAAAAAGCACGCGATTTTTGCTTACCTAGTATACAAACATTTTATTTTGAAAGGGAACCGAAGGTATTGGATCCATCCGTTTACCGAGTTAAGGCTTACTAAGGGTAGATTGGTGACATCTTTTTTCGGATTTAAGAGAACATTCAGAGAAATTTTCTTTTGAATAAGTATTACATAGCTCTTATGGATAGCTCTTTATGGTATCTATAAATAATTCTACATCAAAGTTTTCTTTCGAAGCCATCGTGAGCGGTAATTTGCTGTATGTCTGCACCGAACAATGGGTTCCATGGGAAACGATGGTTCGAAACAATCGCGACGGGCCCGCACGGCGCCGCAACTGGACCGGACACAAGTGTGCATCATTTGATCTACCTGTTAGTACTTTAGGCCTTAATTCCGGCGCCGCAGCGGAGCCGAACGGTAAGCCGCAAGTGTGCAGCGGGCCTTTTAAACGTCCGACACTGCTTGCTTGTACAAAAGAAAATTGCACGCTTATAGATTCTTTACAAAAAAACAGGACAACTCAGACTGGGGGTTCCAACTTACAAATTTGTAGTGACAACGTTACTCTTACGTAACATTATGCCTTATTTGGAATAGTGAAAACTTTTTGAATCACACATTATTTTCTTTTTTTTGGCTTTCTTAATGTTATAGTGTGCCTAGTTTTTGTTAATTTTAAAAATTGAGCCCATTACGTATTTACGCACGTATAATTGTGTGGATAAAGATAACGCGAAACCGAATTAAATCAAATTTAGAGTAAGAATTGATTTAAATTATTTCCAAGTCATATTTAACATATAAATAGAAAACAGCAAGTTCCTGTAAACTATAAGGGAAATGCTGAAGATGGTGTTTGTCGTCTATCTTTAAAACTGTTTGATATAAATTCAAATAAGTTTTCAAATTTCTTATGGCAGCCATTTTACAATTTTTAATGATTTTAACATTTAAAAAATTATATTCATCATCCCGCATTTTCAAAATTTTTCCTTTTAAAACTTTCAAATTTTTATTTAGGAGAATCACATATTATAGGTGGGCTATGACAAATATTTTTCCTTTTTTTTTTATTTGTGAGTATAATCCATTTTTGCAACATACCTATTATGAAATTACGTTCTTTTTATACAAAAAATACTTAAGTTAAATTTAAAATTATTCCCACTAGGTTTTTTGGTTAGGCTACATTTTTTCATCTTAATTTAACCAAGGAAGTTTGAAGGTACGTGGAAGCTCAATACTATGGCCTATTCGATCAAAAAATGTCCGGCCCACTATGAAAACATGAGTGGCCCCCTCGATTTTGCGCAGTAACAAAATTTCCCAAAATATTGTAATGTAATACCTACCTACACACTGATTGATCAGTTTGTAGGTAGGCAACACAGAGCCGGAGTCCCGTTTTCGTGTGCGACGGCGCGGTGTTTATGAAACCATACCCTCACTGTGCCATTGTCTCATCAACCCTTCCAAGCAAATTACATGTTTTGTAATCTTGAGTCATGTTCAGTGTCGCGAAAAGAAGTTATTTAATTATTTTCGCGTTACTTTTGAGAACAACCTTAACTGACACAAACACATTATATCCATAACCTCAGCTGCTTTAAAAAAGCTTGGATTCCTCTTTTGAGGATGTCTAATCTGTATACTCTGTATGTATTATAATCAGTCCATCTTTAGAATATTGTTTTTATGTCTAGGCAATGGTATTTCCTACAACTCTTATCATTCTTGTTTCCATTCAAAAAAAGATCGGTTCGTCTCATTAATGATCCCGCGCTTAAAGAAAAGCTTCCTTCTCTCACCGACGGGCTGGAGGGAATATGTTGCATTTTTATAGGTATTTTCACGGCTTCTGCTCCGAGGAGTTGGCAAGTATAATTCCTTGACAGCTTCCAACAGAGCAACACGTAGTGCCACTTTTATGTATCCTTTTACAGTCCAAATTAAGAGGCCCCGACTCCCCACTTTCTTTGTTCGGTCATCCCCAGAGTGTCTAGACTGGAATCTGCTACCCGCAGAAGTTTTCCGTTCTCCAAATATTTAGGTCTGGTGTAGATAAACTGCCCTTTACCACACTTAACGGTACGGTTAGTATTAAAGCCTCAGCCTTGGTGGACTGTCTGACGATATAAAAAATGCTTATGTAAAAAATTCTACTCTTCTCGTTAATTTTTTATGTTATCTGCATGAGGTAACACTTTTATTGTACTATTATACAAATTATAAATTTATAAAATACTGTTTTACCCTAAATCACAAACAACCAGTTCAAATTATGGTAAGTTTTTACTTTTTTTGACCCTTGCAGATCTCGATGATTTTTTGCATACCGAGGCGCTGATTACAAATATAAAGTAAGTGTAATCGTCAACGTTTTATTTTTTAGATATCGATCCTTGCATACGATTAGATTAAACTCATTGACACTATCTTGCCGTTCTTTTGTTACAAAATTGGTGATAAGTACATAAAACTATCATACAATGTTTGAAATTTATTTTAAAAAATCGTGTTGTCAATTATTTTAATAAGATTTTTGGTAAAGATACAAAGCTCCCAAAAATATCGACCATTTAAATATAAGGCTGTGAAGTGGCGCCATCAGTTCTTTCCAGGTTAAATCAGATGGTATAAAATGCAATAATACACAAAAATTTTGAATAATCTATAATAGTTTCGTTTATTAACCAACAATGTTGTGCAAAGAATAAAAAAAAAAACGTGAACATATAGTTAGTCTGAATTTGACATTTGATGATGTCAACTTCATGATACTATTACTCGAGAAGATAAACCCACTTGGCGATTCAATTTCGTACGACGTTGAGCATGACGTCACTCGATGACAAAAATTCTGCTTGTCGGTTGGGAAAGCAGTGTTTTAAAGCCTTTTTTTAACGTTTATTGTATTTTGGCATTACTTATGATTATTATATATTGGTGTATGAGATATTCTATGGTTATTATAATAGTATGTAAGATATTTCCTTAATTGCATTTGGGATATTTTTTATATTGCTTATGGGTAGAGGTGTTAAGAAAATGACACTGTAATGTTTAACAATTTGTTTATTTTTAAGAACATATTAGTACTTAGAAAATTAACAAATTTACACAAGAAAACCAAATTTAATTAATCTATTTTATAATTTTCGTCATTTTTCTCTTTCTTACTTTGTTTTTTTTTTAATATCTCTATTTAACATTAGAATTTTAAAATACAGATTTGGCTAAATCCATTTGCGATATTAAATAATTTCCGAGAGTTCGTAAGAGTTCCTTACGCTAAGTTACAAAATCTGGGTTTGGCTTTAAAACATAAATAAACCATACACTTAAACCATCAAATATCTAAATCGAAATCGGAACGCCATATTAAAACTCGCTGTTTCTGGGGAAATTTGTCATCGAGTGACGTCAGGCGTGCGAGAGAGATAGGCTTATCTCATGCGCGTGGGTTTATCTTCTCGAGTAATAGTATCATGTGTCAACTTTATACATATATGGTAAAAAAGAATTATGGAAGTCCGGACCTGACCTACGATATATTGTGCAAACTCCGCGTGGCCGAATCCCCAATTCGCGCTGCCCTGCACGCCTGGACAATTTTGTTCTACAGCATTGGCCTTCCATACACCTTTAAACTTCCTTGAATTTAACTCAAAAAGTTTTAATTTTATTAATATCGAATTATAGCACCTTTCCTATTCAAAAATGTTTATTCTCACTGTGTAAGTGAGGGACCTTCGTTTAAAAGTTAAAAAAAAAAATCGACTGTGCGAGTCGTGATACGCCCATCGGCAAACCTTCATAATTTTTTTTATAGGCCAAAATTACCCAAAATTGAAAAAAAAAAACAAGATTGATACTATATATATATATATATATATATATATATATATATATATATATTATAGGTATACACATTTTTTTAGACATTTTGCCAAAAATGTCCACTTCCACAAACATGTATTATAAGATTAAATACATTTTTTAAAGTTTTTTGGTCTCTTTACAATGTATTTAGAATAATTTAACCAGTTTTTTTAAAAATGTTTTTGTATATAATTACGACTTGTAGAGGCGTTATCCATATAACTTTTTTTAATTCAATAACTATATTACTAAACAGTGTAATATACTGGCTCTTTACTAGGGCTATTAAATTCGGATACTTTAATAAACATAAAAATTAATTTACAAAAGTAAAAACTTTTTAATTGTCACACTATAAACATATTTTAATTAATAAATTAAAGTTTTGTAAAATGGAACAAAGCTGTAAAAGTAGCTGCGATTAAATATCCTAATAATTTTACTTAACTTCATTCTAGCTGCTTTTAATTTCATACACCAATTTTTAGAGTCCGTTAAGGTAGGTACCTACGCCACAACCACACCCCAAAGTAAAAACTTTTTAATTGTCACACTATAAACATATTTTAATTAATAAATTAAAGTTTTGTAAAATGGAACAAAGTTGTAAAAGTAGCTCCGATTAAATATCCTAATAATTTTACTTAACTTCATTCTAGCTGCTTTTATTTTCATGCACCAATTTTTAGAGTCCGGTAAGGTAGGTGTACGCCACAACCACACCCTAAAGTTTAAAGGTAAACATTGAAGTTAAAACCAATGTTGTATTAAAGGATAATGAAACGCTTTTCTTGGGTCAAAAATCTTACCCATAATAGTTAATAATAATAAAAAAGGAACGTGTTAAATGTGGCTTGTTGCAGCACTCTATGTGTTAAAATTTGGACTTCGAGGATCAAGGTTAAACAAAAAATTATTTGCCAATTGCTGAAATAAGCAGTATACAAAACTCATTTCTTGTATTTGCTTCATTAACTAAACCCCGTTCATAAATTAACTTGTTAAAAAAAAGACGGTGCTAAAAAATACTTACTTTAAAAGGCCAAAAACTGGGAAACACAAAACACTAACTACATCTGGGAAGCACAGCAGCAAATACAGCGACAGACAGCGATGCGAAGTTATTATAAATGGAATTATCGTGCAACGTTGCCAAAATTATAGATCATTTATAATGTAGGATGCGTACTAAACTTCGAGTATTTACCTACCTGGAGGGAGCCTTGCCGCCTGACCATGCAAACAAGCGTATACAGTGTGTCCCAATTGCTTTCAGATTGTATTTATCTTTAATGGTTTTTGAGATAATTAAGAAAAACCAAAATGGTGTATTTTTAACTTTTGCCTGTAGCTCGCAAACTACCAATTTTACAGTTTTAAGATTACTTCATTATTAGAACACTTTTTTAAAAAGAATTTAATTTAAGTAAAAATATTTTTTTAACTTTATTTGTTTTTGAGATATTTACCCAAACTTAGGATTTTTATACGGACGCCATATTGGATTTTTACATTTTTAAAAAGAGCTCTTGAAGAGATTTTCATTAATGTATCACAAGTCTAGGTTTTCAGATTGCTTAAGCTCTAAAAACGATAACTTTTGTTTATTTGATAGTAGGCTTAGACTAGACTGCGTAATGGCCGCCCTGTTTCATAAAAAACAAATGATACGCATCTTATAATTTAAATAATGTAAATGTCAAAATTAGCGTGCATCTTATTTCTTGTTTAGAAACGCCTTCAACAAAAATTCAAGTTTTGATTATTTTAAGTATTTACAATAATGGCTCTTAATTTTTCCAATGATGAAAAGGTGGATATATGCTAAAAATTTATTTTAAATCTAACAGAAATACAGAAGCTGCAGCACTTGCATACGAAGAACAATTTCCGGAGCGGCAACAACCTAACCAAAGACATTTTAGATTCTTAGTAACGAACTTGTTAGATATGGATATTTTGTGAAACCGAATCTCAAAACTTATACAAAAAATAATGAAGCAAGAGAGGCAATTATAATGGAAAACATTAGAGATGATGCCACAACATCGGTTAGAAAAGTGGAAAAACAGACAACAATTCCTAAGTCATCGTGCATCGGTCTTTAAAAAAACACCGGTTTCATCCATACAAACCACGTATTGTCCAGGGTCTTCAGGGGAATGACTTCAATAGACGAATCACCTTTAGTCAATGGAGGAAGACATGTACTGTGATTTTATTTTCTTGTTTACTAATACATTTTTGTTTTACAGTTGTGTTTAATTATTATCAGTTTAAGGTAATATTAGGAAGTATTAATTTTTGCAAAAAGCATCACTTTTTTTGTATAAGTTTTGAATTTCTCTCTCACAAAAGATCCATATAGGGTAACAAGTTCATCACTAAGAATATTAAATGTCTATGGTTATGTTGATGCCGCTCCGGATGCGTATCATTTGTTTTTTGTGAAACGGGGCCGCCATTACGCAGTCAAAAAATGTCAATAAGAAACTTGATCTTTGTACTTAATTTAGTAAAATGGCAGCACTAAAATAAAACACGAAAGAAAAAAGCACTGCAGACAACTATGGAGGGTAAAAAGATAAAGGAGCACCATCTCTTATAGCTGTTTGGCTCAAAAAGAGGCACCAGAATAGCACTAAATAAAGAGGTTTTGGTGTAGCAAAGGGTATGACCGATGACTTTGACCGCAATATTTATAAAGTGAAGTTTAAAACGCGGTTATTAGTTTAAAGAAGGTAAGCGCCATCTTAATTTAGTGCAATTCGAGGGCCATTTTTGTAACACAGAGATGGTGATCCTTACCTTCCCAGATAGCCAGTGGGGATGTTTTTCTATTAGCGCACAAAACCGCATTAATGCCGCACAATGCTCAACATGAAGTGTTTCAGCTACCGCACTGCCTCGCATAATCGGTCTTGGCTGTTTCAATTAGTTTGCCTACAAGGTGTTAGAATCTACTACCGCAAATGGCTTGTCAGCAAGACTTGTAGTCCACAACTAGCTTGTTCCAACTTTAAACTTTCTATTTTATTCTAAAACTTGTATATCTTCGATTTCATATAGTATCGTTAGAAAAAGGTTGAATAACGGTTTTAAACATTACGGTCAAGGCGAGAGACTCTTTCTGGAGAAGAGTAGTGGAGGTTAAAGCAAGCTAGGGGAAATGTACTGCGCCACGCGTTTATATTTCTTCGGCTTGCTTTGACCCCCACTACTCTACTCCAAGAACGAAATCACGCGTGCTGCAGAATGTTCACACTGTTCGCCAAATTTATATGGAAATCGAAGATATACCAGTTGTAACATAAAACGTGATTGGTAATAAGCCGTTTACTCAGGATAGTCGTATTACTACTGCTTTTGAAAAAACACACATCGAACAGCGTCTTTAGCCCGTTTTAACATATGTTATATAATCGTTTTTCGAAGATCAGCTTTCCAACTTTAAAAGGATCCAACTTATGATTTTTTTGAAAAAATTGACAATTTTAGCGCTTTTTCAGAATTTTCTCTGCAAAAAATGCTCAAGTAAGAATTAGTTAAAAAACATTTTGTTTGTTTTTCGATTTTTTACAAAAGTTCCATTGACAGTATCCCGAAATAATATCAATAAAATTAAAATTTTTCACACTAAAAGAAAAAATGGCTATTTTTCAGTTTTTTTGTCATAAAAAACCATGCATTACTTTGTAAAAGATTATTCTGGTGGTTTGCTAGTAACTTTTAATTATTAAAGATATCTCTATAAACTGTGCAATACAATTAATAAAAACAGGATTCAATTATATACCGGGCGGGATATAGGAAATCCCACGTAATTTTTATAGGATCAATTATTCGCTTCCCTAATTTTTTTGGAAAAAAATTCTATTAAAGTCTCTTGAAGAGGTAAAAACTTTAGATATATATTATATTTATGAACAATAAAAATACTCGTTACTTAGTTGTAAATTAATGTGTCATTTTGAAATTAAGTGCTTTATCATTATCAAAAAAACGTACAGCGAAAAGATTAACCATGAGTTACACTACTGAAAAAAAGTACTGATGGTTAAATGGTACTATCAAGGAAATAGTTACCAAAAGGTATCAGACATGTTCGCTGCTCAGTATCCGAATAGACCGATACCCGGAAAATCAACAGTCAATAGGACTACCAAAAAATTTGAGACCAAAATGTAAGAGATAAGAGTGACTTGGAAGTTTTATTGCACGTGGAAGAAAATGAAGGAAAGGTGAGCACAAGGAAACTTCAGGATATCATAGGAAAAGATCAGTCAAAAGCGCTCCGGATTTTGAAACGGCATAAATACTTTTCATACAAATATAAAAGACATCAAGAGCTAAGGGATGGGGATGAAATAAGACGGCAAGAATTTTGCTTTGATATGATGGAAAGGGAAACATGGACAGGGAATTTTTAAAAACTATTTGTTTTACTGATATGCACATTTAACTTAAACAATGAACCCAATCATCAAAATTACCAATACTAGGGCAAAGAAAACCAACCACACATATTAGTTGAAATGAGGACGCAATATCCACAGAAAGTAAATGTTTGGGCGGGGATTTTCGGACAACGTTTATTGGACCATTTTTTCTTAATTGAAATTTGAATCCAAAATATTATTTGAAACTACTCAAAGAACACATTTTACCTACTTTAAATGATGCTTCCAGGGAAAATCAGGAAGTTTGGTACTAAGTGAATGGCTGCCCGGCACATAATACCCTGGCTGTTTGAGAATATTTATACTCTACTTTTAATGGAAATGTTATTGGCCTACACCATCATAAATTGGCCAGCCAGGTCTCCTGATATTTCGCCAAATAACTTCTTCCTCTGAGCCATTTAAAAAGCAAGAAAAATAAAAAATTACACTAATCTAAACGAGTTAAAAAATGCTATTTCTGCAGACAGTGGCGTACCCAGAAAAAGTGTGGGGGGCAAGTCATGCCCGCCGGAGGCCAGCCGGTAAATCCGGAAAATTTTGGGGGTGCCACGACCAATTTTTACCAAGAAGTCGTTAAAATCGTTAAAAGAACAAGGATTCGGCGCCCTCTTAAATGGCAAATGGGGGGCGTCCCCCAGCGCGCTACGGCCGAGGTCTTAAAAAAAATCTTTCTCAAGTCTTTTTGGGAGGGCGGAGCAAATGCTCCCTGTGTAAGAAGACAATTTTATGATCGTCTGGGTTATTGTCTAGCAGCTAATGGAGGAATATTTAAAAATTAAATCTTAAATCCATTTCCAACATATTATTTGTAATAGTAATAATTTATTAAAGCATGTAAATATTGCAAATGCCATCGTTCTAAAGATTTGTTACTTTCGTTTAACTTAAATTAATTAATCTTTTCGCTGTACGATTTTTTGATAATGATAAAGCACTAAATTTCAAAATGACAACGTTAATTTACAACTAACGGGTATTTTTATTGTTGTTCATAAATATGAGGCGATAAGAAAGTAACAATTTTTACAAATTAGCATCTAACTCGCAAACGGTGTAACCGAAAAATCCAAAGCTTTTGTAATGGATGCTCTTATGCTCAATAAACTTTATTAGAATTTTTCCTCCCGACGATGAACCACCCCGTACAGGGCCGTGGGATTTGGGGAGTATGAAACACTCCCAACGAAAACGGAGATTCCGGGGATTTTTTCCCGGAAATTTCACAAAATTAAGGTGCAAAGTTTTTTGAACCGAGAATTTTGTTTCTTTAAAATACCCATTTTGTGGTGGAATTTGTGTCAAATTCTATATTTTCTTTGTACGAAAATATTAGCCTACTATTTGAAAGAGACATGATTTACATAAAACAAATTTGTATCTGACTGAAAGAAAAGGAATGTTTTTAATTAACTATACATCCTTATTTGCGGATGATTAAACTTTAAGAATAAATTTTCTCAACAATAAAGTCGTAGTTACAAAAATACTGTGCATTGCAGGCCCACTAAAACGTAACATTCATACTTTAATAAATTAAATAATATGCAACAAAAATATAGAAGTAGTGCTGCCCCCAATTAATAAAATACCAATTTATCCGCAGCTGCAAATTAAAAAATCAAGAGTTACATTCTCCCTGTAGGTATCAGGATAAATTAATATTTATTAATAACTAGATGAAAAGTCTGTCTCCGCCAGGCGGGAGACAATATTAAGTACCTCTGTCTCCGAAGACGCCTTCCGCAGGCTAACGGTAAAAAAAACACTTTGCTCCTATTTCTGTCCCGGGCGAAATTCAAAACGGCCTTCGTTAGGTTCTAGCCACTGCTAAAGACTACCACTGTCATAATTTCATAATTTTAGTCCGGAAGCCAAACATTAACAAATCACGTGACATTACAAATAAATATATAACTACCTACATATAAATATATCCACATTAGCCAAATTTATAATTTTTATATTAATTAAAAAAAAAATAAAATAAATATATATATATATATATATATATATATATATATATATATATATATATATATATATATATATATATATATATATATATATATATATATATATATATATATATATATATATATATATATATATAGATTCCTATATTTTTTTAGTCTTCATATATTAAAAATAATTAGATTAGGTATCTAAGTTGAAAATTTGTTATAAAATCGTTATGTTGTAATTTATATATTTGATTAATTTTGTCAACAAAAAATAATAATAATGACTACGGTACTGACAACTGATGAAAAAAAATATTTCATAGCCGATTTTGCGCCCACAGGTAGCTGCGCCCTTAGCGGGCGCCCATCTCGCCATCGCCTAAATACGGCCCTAACCCGGTATATTCATTTTATAGCTCTTTCTGCTTATGGAAGCTTAACCAGTTTCTAAAGAGAATATTTATTGTTGGTAACTAATACTTTAGTAATATAACTAGCCAACTGCGTCAATATTCTTTTATTAATAAAATAAATTATTTATCAAACAATATAACAAAATATAATATCAGAAAAAAACTGTAATCAACATCACGCCTAAATAAGAATAGAAAAATAGATTTAACTTAAGTCAAGTAAGTTAGTTTACATCTTAAGATGCGTATCCATTAAGCGAGGCCTGCGGCATCCTAAACCTAGTTAAACCAATCTCATTGGTTCGACAACGGCAGCGCCTTGCTGTGAGCACCGGTTTGGTATCTACTTTCCGCGCGTCAACGATAACTGACACGCCGCGGGCGGCAGCCTCGCTAAATGGGTATGCACCTTTACACAAACAAAAATATAGAAAGCAAATGCAAATTCTAGAAATCAGTAAGAGCATTTTTCCCTGACATAATAGAGTCAAAGACAGTATTCAACAAGTTGTTTGCTAAAAACGGAGCCTCGGGTTCAATTTTCTCGGCTATCCTAACAACTTTTTGCAATAAGACTTCCTTTTTGTTGTTGTCCATATTCGCATTACAAAATACTTCTGATGGCAAAGAAATGAAATCAATTAATAAGCGCCTTGTCTGATTACTCAGTATATCTTCTTTTGGCCAATCTTTCTCACAGGCTTGACATTTACAAGTAAACTTGTAACGGTATTGAAGATAAGACTGACGTATGTCTTTATTATGGAAACCAAGATTAACCCTAAAAAAAATTATAAAAATAAAATATTTTTTTTTATCTTGGGTCAGTCCACAAAGGCTAAAAGCCTAAGTGAAAGACATACCTGCATTACACTGCATTTGTTTTTTAAATAAGACTTAAAGACTGGCTAGAGAAACCGAATATATTAGAGTAAAAGGTATAGAGAACCTGCGTAAAAACTAGTGGCGCCTCTCTCGTTAGTTCTGTAAGTTCATACGTGATAACGAGCTGTTTATAAACATGCATTTCAATATTCAGACTCACGAATCATGTAATTTTTTATTAATTATTTCTTTGTGATCTTTTAGTTGTTAAGGTATCAAGGGTATTATAAGGATAACGCTTAAGGTCGATGGTGTGCTTCCCGAGGGCCTTTGGCCCGAGGGATATATGTTAACCGAAAGCTTTATTATCCTTAATACCCGTGGTGCCTTCAACGTTTAATGTCCGACTAAATATTCTTTATATGAGAAAAATTTGAATGAATTTTGAATGTATTAGTTTAAACCAAATCAAGTACTAGCATTTACCTGAAAAAATTGTCGAAACGTAATTGTGGTAACCATGGTTGTAAGTTATTTGTCAATAAGACAGCACATAAAAAATAATTTGCAATTGAGGCATAAAAATGTCCGAAGTAGTGGAAAATACTCATCTCCCCCAAGATATTTTAGTGAAAGCTGCTAAAGCTAAGCATGCGCTTTTGTCAGAAAAAACTGTTCGGATTTATGAGAAAGAATATTTCCATTTTGAGGCCTGGCTGACGGAACACTGCGTGGACCCGTGGAAACCGTTTTGATGGCTTATTTTCAAGATTTGTCAGAGTCATATTCTCCAAATTCCCTTTGGACAAAGTTTTCAATGTTACGTAAAGAATTAATAGTTCATATGAAGAAAAGAAGTAATGAAAAGTTGATTTCTCTGCAACAGTTCCTAAAGCAACTTGGTAGAAATTATCAGCCTAAAAAGTCGAAGGTTCTGACTCGCGAACAAGTTATAACTTTTTTGAAAGAAACGCCGACTGAAAAATATTTGGCAGATAAAGTTGCATTACTGATAGGTGTATTCGGAGCTTGTAGAAGAGACGAGCTTGTGAAAATGAAGTTTTCCGATGTGCGTGATATGGGTCAGCATATATTTATTGACATTCCACAAAGTAAAAATGGGCAAGCAAGGAACTTTTTGGTTATTGATGACAGTGAAATGTGCGCAACAAAGTTAATTCGGGACTATGTGTCTTTGCGACCTAAAAGTGCACCTATTGATAGGTTTTTTGTGCTATCGTGATGAACGATGTACTGTGCAGCCTAAAGGTAAAAATACATTTGGAAATATACCCTTTAAGATTGCTACATATTTGGGTTTACCTGATGCTAAGGCGTACACAGGTCATTGTTTAAGACGTACAGCGGCAACAATTCATTCTGATGCGGGAGGTAGTTCCGAGAGCCTAATGAGGTTAGGAGGCTGGAAGAGTTCTTCGGTAGCACTAGGGTACGTGGATGATAGTGAAAGCTCCAAATTGGCTAATGCTTCCCTTGTAGTTGGGAAAAGTATTACTTCAAGTAACACAGCAATTGCGGTGGGGTATGGAAATGTGGAATTTTCCGGTCAGTTTAAAAATTGTACGTTTAACTTTAAAAAATAATTTTTATTATGATAAGTATATTGTGTAAGTATGTTTGTATTTTCGTAACAAATGCTTAAATGAAGATAATTTATTGTTCATTTATTGGTAAATGAGTAGGCCCTAGGGCGTTATTTTTTTTAATAACGCCCTAGGGTAATATTTCGTATTTAACTGACTTTGACATAATATTATTATTTGTCAAATAATATACAAGTCGGACATTAACAAATTTAATACATAAATATATTACAATAACTTATTGAAACAATAAAGATGAGTGGAAAAAACGTTAAAAACAAGCCAAGATCTGGTAACACCGGTTGTTGTGTTGTGTCATAATACAGTAAAACGGAGTCAAATAAAAAATTGTATTCATTTTTATTAAAACCTTATTTAATAGAACGTCAGTATAAGTGGATAAAAACAGTGAGTCGTATCAAGTAAGTGTAAATGCGTCAAGGGCGGATTCAGAAAATCCTTATTGTAAATAGCAAATTACGGTAGGCCTATCTATTACAGCGACCACATTATTTTTTACAAATAACTTATGCCTGACCTAATGCGGTAGGCAACATAAAAACTTTTCATTTAATAACTAAGTACCGTAAAACAGTTACGTTCTTTCATTTTAACAACTTTTTTTTTATTTTTCCTTTTTTTTTGACTGACGCCCCATTCGCCCTCCTCTGAATCCGCCCTCGAAATAGGTTGACAATAAATATACAGTGTGTACATAATGTACAGAACAAATTCATTATTTGCATAAGCCAAAAAAAAAGGATAATTTCCTCTAAAACCTAAATAATAATTTTAAATTGTGCATTTTTGACATTAAATATAAATATACAGGGTGACTCATGTAGTAGATATGACATTATCGATGATTTTTAAAACAGAAACCGCCATATTTTAGTGCAGATTTATAATCTCCAAGAAGAGCCGATTTTAAAAACATAAAATACTTATGGTTTTAGGTGGCAATTTCGTAGTTACAGGGTGTTAAAGCATTGTGTACATAATAATTTCTATCCTTTGCGAAGTAGATAAATGCATAAGTAATTTAATAATATTACTCAAATACTTGACAAAAATATTATTTTGTCTGCATAACAGGCATTACCATAGTTACAAGACAGATATTAAAATGCGTTTTCAAGTCCCACTTACACAAAATTAAGAAAAAAAGCAAAAAAAATAAGTCCATGTACCTACAAAACTGTCAATTAGTCATAAGAATTTTTTCTCTTTAAAATTAGCTCTTCTTGTTAGAGGTTATAAATTTGCAATAAAATATGAGGGCTTGAATTTAAAAAATTAGGTAGACATCATATCTACTACACGAGGCACACTGTATATTTTTATTTTATGTAAAAAATATACCCAGTTCAAAATTATTACTTAAGCGATCGAGGATTTTTTTTTTGGCTTTACCAAATAATGAATTTGTTCTCTACATTATGTATACAATTTTTGCCACCCTGTAACCACGACACTGCCATGTAAAACCATAAATGTTTTATGTTTTTAAAAATAGCTCTTCTTGGAGATTATAAATCTGCAACAAAATATTGGGGTCTCCATTTAAAAAAATCGTCGATGACGTCATATCTACTAGATGAGTCACCCTGTATATTTATATTTTATGTTAAAAAATGAGCAATTGAAAAACATTATTTAGGTGTTCACGGATTTTTTTTTGCTTAAGCAAATAATGAATTTGTTTCAAACTTATGTTCACACTTTATATTTATTATGATATTAATTTTACTACTTCTTTAGCTCAGATGGTACTCGTAAATCCGGGACTTTTTTTTGAAACCCACTCTCTATAATTAAAATGTTTGACATTTTTTATTTTAATAATTAATTTATAATTACTATAGCGAGCAGTATAAAATTCAATTTCTCTCACAATATAAATGCTTAATTTTGCCACCATGAGCGCTAGTGTATAATCACCGAGGTCATGCAGGTTCTCTATTATCGTCAGAAAAACTATGAATGGGATTGGTTGTGAAAGAGAGAAGACTGTTGTGAAGAAGAAATAGAGTTGGCGCCAATACTAAGCCCTAGACCACCACAGCATCTACTTAGTGAAAGCTGAAAGAGTGACCATCTATAATAACTGATATGCGTCGGTTAGAAAAAAACTGGAGAGCTAAAAACAAAGTTTAGGCGGTAAAGTATGGAGAAAATTTTGGATATGTCAATGGTTTGGGATTCACCAAGAAACTTAAGGGATTTATCCAGGTGTGTGGAACAAAGAAAAATAGATCTGCTGGGGATATTTTGGGATGGTGTCTGTCATGTAAAATTTTGTGTTTTCAAATACTTTAAGATTTGGGAATTTGTAAACTTTTCTAATGCCTTAGAAACAACTTAGAGAAGAAATATTGGTAACTGATTGTATAGTAAAAAGGAAATAATATAATAAACAGAAAAAAGGGTTATATCAAGAAAACACAATCAAAATATATAAATGAATCAAAAATAAATAAAACATGTTGGTTTATCTTTTTTTTAGGAATAAGGATTAAACTAATTCCAAATAGGGTTTTTTTAGTTTTAAAGAAAGTACTAGTTACAGTATGTTTTCTTTGCGATACTCGCCTTACTACTTTTTGGAAAATGGGACCTCTTCGGTCCGGGTCCAGGGGTCTAACGAACTGAGCCTGCTCAGCCCTATTAACCCCTATATGAACTTGCAGATCGCCTGCAAAAAAAAAGAAGAAAAACGCCCCCAAAAACCCAAAAATAAAAAAATATTAATCTACGTTTCGGTGGCTAGTGGGCCACCGTTATCAAGATGAAATTAAAATAAAAAATTAAACTAAATTTTAAGAAATTTTGCTTTAAAAACTTAGAAAATTCTGATAGTTTTACTTTTTAATGACCTTTCGTTATACCCCGGGACCCGGACCGAAGAGGTCCCATTTTCCAAAAAGTAGTAAGGCGAGTATCCCAAAGAAAACACACTGAAACATGAATCCGCCACAAAACTACAGAACATATTACAAAGTACTAGTTAATTATATATTTTTTAAATACATATCTAATCCAACAATTCTTACCCATAATTTATGAAACACTGGTCTCCTTCACTAATCTTTTTCTTAGCTCTTAAAACTACGGTGGAACCATAAAAGGAACACGCAACATTTTCGTTACAGGCATGGTTAAATAGAGCCAAAACTGAAAATATGGCCCTGCCAACTCCAGCTACAGCCTCATCTAGAAATGTTGTTACTAACACTTCATTAAAATGAACAATGTATACATCATTTAACAACTTGGCTTTAAGGATACTTTCCTTATTGTCTATGTCAAATTCTGAGAATATATCTGTGAATTTTTTTAGGGCATAAAACACTTTTGCCACTCCAATAACTGCAATGGTTTCGATCTTTTTACCCTTATGAATTAATAATTCAGAAATTTCTTTGTATCTGTCAGAGTGGTATAAGTTATTATTTAAATTTTCTTTATAATATTCTTTAAGACTTTTAAGAGACAGTCTTGTGGCATTCCAATCTATTACATCGAAACCAAAGTGTAATAGTATGGCACATTCATACCTGTGGTAATCCACATAAGCTTTTTGTCTACAAGCTCTGCTGCAGTACAGCACTCCAGCACATTTTTCGCAGGGAATCATGTTGTAGCAAATTTCAATACACTCGCTAAAATAAAATATTTATTGAAGATATATTTTATACAGGGTGTAAAAAGTATGATGCTCACGATTTTAATGGGCGATAGTGGAGCTCAAAACAAGTCGAAAAAGCCAAGAACATATGGGTCAAAAGTTAATTGTTTTCGAAATATGGCCTTTTAAAGATTAAAAAAGTTGGCAACACCGCGCCCGTTTCATAGCAGCGAGTCGAACGTTTTTTGCGAGGTTTTGCATATTTACACTTTTTTTAAGGGGATATTAATTTACATACAAATAATAAAAATTACTCCTTGCAATTTAGTTTAGTTAGTTAGAGTTAAGGTTTTCAGAAATAACTGCTTTCAAAGTTCGTAACTTTGACATCTTTTAGACAAAAATCTGTCAAGTTTTGACACATATGTCCTATAAATTTTTCGACTTGTTTTGAGCTCCACTATCGCCCCTTAAAATCGTGAGCATCGTACTTTTTACATCCTGTATAGTTGTAGCGAGCTTATTTATTGAAATATTGAACCATGAAAATTACACATCATCAAAATTGGGTAAATTTCGCGTTCGCGTTGTTAAATTTAGCAACGGACTTAGCAATTGTTATAAGTTAACAACTGTTTAGAATGTTTAACAAAATGTCAGATTTTGACAGGTTGCCTACTAAAATTATTGAATAACACTGACAATGACGTTTTGTTAAACATTTTAAACCGTTGTTAACTTTTAACAATTGCTAAGTCCATTGCTAAATTTAACAACGCGATCATCACTCGGCCGTAAGACTTCCAATACCTGCACGCTCCCTTATAAAAAAAGTCTATAATATATGAATTTTTAAAAATGCACAACCATGTACCGGTTTCTTTGAGAAATATAAAAGATATTTAACACTTTAAAAAATAAGTTAAAAAGATGTTGGAAGTAAAGGCATATTATAATTTGGATGAATTTTATGCAGACACTTTGTCGGATGCATAAAGATTGTTGTGATTATGTTTGTGACTTAGTTTACAAGAATCGTTGGTTACAGTAATTGTTTATTTATGTTTAAATCTCTCTGTAATAGTCAATGTCAAATGTATTAAACTTTTTATTACTGTAAATTATTAATTAATTGTATAATTTTAATAATTTTTTATAATTCTCTCTCTTATTATTTATTTATACATATATATTTATTAATTTATATGCCATATGGATATTTTTTAGTCCCTAAGACGCTTTATCTATTAAAATGTATAATTTTTAAAGACAATAAAGCATATTTTGATTGGATATTTTCGGATCCTGGTGTAGCAAATCTGTTTGCATCATGCCACAATGCTAGTAGTGTTTCAGAAAATATTTAAGAGTTCTGGGATACGGTAAGGTTATTAGGGATTAGGGGTTTTAATGACCATATTCTTCATTGAAATCTCGGATAAGAGCGGAGCAACCAGATTTAGAACATGTAACATAGGATGGATGGATGAAATAAAGAAACTGTTTTAAGCCAAACGGGCAACAAAATGTTAATCAGGATCTTGATCATTAAAAAACTGATTTGTTCAGCGTTTAATTTGCATTAAACGTGACAATTGTAATAAAACTTTAAATAAAAAGGTTTCTTAAGAGAATTTGAAGGAAATTGAGATTTAAACCAATCATGGCATTTTCATGTTTTCGATTGTTTATAAAAGAGCTTAATTGTTTTTTTTTTCAAAACGAATACCCACCTGTCCAATTTTGATAAAATATCTAGGAGAAATCGCTATTTAAAAGTTGCTTTATTTGTGATCTTTGCTGATGTTTTTGAAAAAAAAATACGTTTTTTAATTTATCGTTGCAGCTGCATGATCACGCGGTAGTTTTAGAAACTTCAAAATAATTTTCAGCCATTTCTGTTGACCATTTTTACTTAAAATATTTTTCCCCAACAATGTGCGATACATAGTTTCCTAGATACAGCCAGCGTCCTTTATTTGGACACCCGGTACACGAGCATTGGTAGACTTTGCAAATCAAATAAAGCTTTATTGTGTAAAGAATATGAAATTCTCATTTACAAAGAAACGTTTTTATCTAAATATAAAATAAAAATAAATCACTTTAAAATAAAAACCTATAACTAATTTTTAAAATTAAACTAAATAAAAACTAAATAAAAAAACACCCATAAACAAAGTACATACAAAAAGAAAAGATAAAATTTGTGAGGTACTATGTTAATATCATATGACAAACATTTCGAAAAGGACGAACAACACTAATTTAATATATCGTCATAAGGGCTGAACAAATATATCAAATAACCATCTTCATTTTTTAAAATACCGTAATTTTATTTTTCAGCCCTGCTTATTGCAAAATGATTTTGTTTTTAGAAGCAAAAGTTAAATGATGACTCTAAAAATTAATTTTAAACATGACATACCTGCAACGGACAGTACGATTATCTGGCAAAACATATTGTGAATACGATTTTTCAACCAGCAATATTTCTCCTGGATTTATAGTTTGGTTAGCGACAATGTGCCGGCCAAATTTTTTACTTTTCTTTATTTTAATACAATCAGAAGCAGATGGTATGTTTTTATTGATACATTTTATTTTTGGAATTATGTCATGGTATACTTTCTTCTGGTTTGGGAGTAATTCTTTGGCTTTTTCTTGACGAAGTAAGAGTTTGGCCTTTTTTGCTAGTGGATAATTATTTTCAAAGGCTTTTTGTATGTCCTAAAATGATTTAAATAAATTGGTAATAGAACAAAAGATAAAAAAAAGAGGGTAGAAATACGCTTTTCGTAATGACGACAGTTGTGCGCCTAGTCTCGTTTAATAATAGGTTAGACGTTAGATGATGATTGGTAAATCTTTTGAGATCTAATATTTTATATTGCTTACAAACTTTACGGCCTATTTTTAATGTATTGAGGTTTCCAGTGTCCAGACAAAGTATTAATCGTGACGATATTACTGCACCTATTGAGTTTTTTCTAAACGAAGTTAGAAAACTGGATGCACTTGAAACAGAATAAGAAGTCTTATTTTACAGTTGAGTTAATACTTCATCTTTTACTAATATAGTACTAAAGGCGACAGAAAAAAAATCTTAAGTTAGCCCTTAAGTTATGTCAATTAATTCTAACAGCAGGATTTTAAGTGGTAATAAACAGAAAAAAATTCAGCCAATTAAAATTACTAAAATGGGACCGAGAAACAAAGTCAAAGTCAAAAGTCAAAGTCAAAAAATAGCTTTATTGTCAAATGACACAAAAATATCGTAGACAAAGCCATATTTATAATACCTATAACAAAATATACAATATACAATTAAACAGATAAGTCATTTTTAAAATTAGATATACAAAGTTAAAGCAACAACAAAATATTTTTACAAAGCAGTCAAACAAAAACAAAAAAAAAACGCTTACACTACTAGACAATAAATCAGTCAATTCTATATATTATCCAGTCAACCAACACATCTATCTGTCCTTATAAAACTCGTCAAGAGTGTAGTATGCCTTCTCATGTTAAAAACCTCTTTGTCAGTCTTCTAAACCCTTTATGGCACTGTTGCCTGCTCAATGAAAGAGGCAGCCTATTAAAAATTTTCCTTCCCCCGTAAATAAATGACCTTTTAATTAGTTCAGAAAAAAAAACAAACGTCCGACTAACGACTAGATGGCCTTATCAATAAGAAAATAAAAAAGAGTCCTCGTAACTGTTTAACAGTGGGTAAAAATTATCATAAACCAGAGCTGGAACGGATCATTAAAAAAAAATCGATTTACGAATTCGGATCCTTGTAAAGAATCAAACACCAATAAAAAATCGATTTACGAATCCGGATCATCTTTAATTTTTATACTTACAAACGGTAACTATGATATATCAAGCGACAAAGATTTTAGCATGGAGCCCGAGCCGCGAAATATAATTTTAGCCTTATTTTGAAATGCTGTAACTCTTAGCAAAATTATTTTTTGGTAAATATTCTTTAATTTTAAATATGTTGTTTCTGAGATCAACATGAAACCAACCTGAAATGGAACATTTCTTTGAACTGTATTCCAAAACTTGCAATGCTAGATCTTCATAAGGTTTTTAAATGTGATTCTTGAAATAACCCCAAGTAACCTATAAATGGGACATCTTATTGTAATTTTAAAAGGAGTTTGCAAAATAAAAAAATGTATTAAAGTTTTAAATTCATTTTTGTAAGACACTCTGAATAGAAATACTAAAATGTCCCATTAAAAAGTCCCTTAGGCTTATCTAAAGGATAACAAATTAAAAAGTTATGAAGATCGACCAATCAAAACTTTAAAGATAAATGCAAGTAAAATTTATGCCCGTTTTTAGATACCACACTCTGTGGTTACAAAAAAAAATGTTTCATTCAGACAACCTGAATAGACACACTAAAATGTGCCATTTAAAAGTCCCTCTAAAGGATACAAATTAAAATATTATGAAGATCGAGCCATCAAAACTTATCAGATAAATGCAAGTAAAATTTATGACCGTTTTTGGATACGACACTCTATGGTTACGAAAAAAATGTTTCATTTAAATGTTGTTTCTCTGGATCTAAAAAACAACATGTTTTGGTTAAAAATCACATATTAGGTGTTTCCTTATTTAAAGATTTTAAAAGGCAAATGTTTTAAAATTTTTCATCTTTATTTTCGAAAATCAGATCATGCAAATATTATATCTGCCTTACCTCCAAACATTCTTTGTAAAATTGTTTCTTAAAAAGCACAGCTGATCGGTTTCCATATGCCAAGGCCAGCTCCTGACTACCAGTTCTTGCGAAGGCAATACTTAATGTGTATAAATTATGTGCACTAAACATTTGCCCTACTTTGAACTTATCGTTACCTATATATAAAAAAAAGATAAAATCAGCTAATAGCAGCCAAAATTTTTCTTTTTTTTTTTCATAATTTAAGTGTATATAATTGTCCACAATAACAAGAATTAATAATTATTATAAAATATAAAAAGCTGTAGAATTATTTTTGCACCATTTTTGAGATAAAATTTGATGTATGTGGTGACCTAGGAATTTAGAGGTACTCAATTCTTTTTTTCTGAGATATAAAAATTAAGCTAAAGTAGAAAACTTAAACAACTTTCTTGTAAGTAACGAAATATATTTTTTTATTTTTTAAAATTTAATTTAAATCAAAAATATGAACAGAAAAGAAAACAATATAATTAAGGACTTGCTAGGTCAATTGTCAGAATAATAAGTTCTGTTTCAAAAAACCATTTTACCACAGAGTAAATAATAAATATTCAATTAGTAATACACTAATAAAAATATCAGTTTTAATTACACAAGTTATTAACATTTGTAACATGAATAAAAAATAGTATATTATATTATAAGGATTAAAAGTGCATGCAAATTTGATAAGCACTTTTAGTCCGTATGATATATACTATTTTTTCTCCAACAAGTCAAAATTAATACATTTAGTTATTCGAAAGAGCTCAAATTTTAATGCAATTGCTTTTAATCCTAGGATTAAAAGTGTTGCTAAGCAACGAGCATATTTTTGTATGGTATGAGAATTGATAGCTTTTGCACCTGAAAATAGTACAAAATTGTCAACATCTTTTGATGGTTGGAGAAATAGGTTATTTAAATGGCCAACACAAATATTTACTTGAAAGAATACTTAACAAAATCATACTGTAAGTAAAGATATATTTTATACACCTAGATTATCAGAAAGCTCCTAAAAGTATAAATAAAATTATATGGAAAATTTTAGAATCATTTTAATAATAAAATATTTGAATCAAAAATTACTAACTGAGGCAGCAATGTATTTTAAAATATCCAGGTTTGTCGTTGGCACTATAATGACGTTTCTAGGGTCAAAAAGAAAATTCTCAGAGTGGCAAAGCATTTTTTAAACTTTCCGTCATTAAAACTAATTTGAATACAACTTACAATAGAATGTATAGAAAAGTAAGTTTACCCATGTTACGCCAATATTCAGATACAAAAGAAGATTTTCTAAGCTCAGGATTTCCTTCCAAATCATTATCAAAATATTCACAAGGTGTAGAAAAGCTTCGTTTGAGAACTGATAAGGCATAATCAACCAATTCAGAATCTTGTTTAAGTGATGGTTTTTCGGCTTCTAATATCAGATCAAATTTTCTGGTGAGTTTTAGGCTCTTTTTCAGAATCACCTCCCCGTAAGTCAGCATCTTTTTAAAAAACTAAAAAAGTAAACAGATACATTAGTGGTAATAATTCTTATTTCCTAACTCTGAATTTATCTTCAGATGTACACTTGTAGATCCCAACTGCTGTGTTCGCACGTCGTTGTCGTGGTTGGGCCCAGTAGGATCTTTTGGAACATGCGCTAGAGTTGCTGGTTATCGGCAACTCTTGTTGCCACCGTATGGAACGGGATCCGAAGCTAAGACGAACACAAGGCTTAACTCAAGGTGTTAGCATACCGTGCTGATAAGTGAATGACATCCTGTGCCTTAAACAGGTGTCTCCAACGGTGCCTCTGAGATACAGGGCGACCTCTCAGAGTATCTAGCCTTACTGCGGTTATGCGGGGCTCTGGCGTGGTGGACTATTACTTCCCTAGCTCCAAACAGAAAGCGGACAGAACCGCTTTCATAGGAAAAAGTGACAAAGGTGCGCTGACCAAAACGGATAAAGCCGTTTTGAGAGGTGGCACCAAAGGTCTAAAGCAGACAAAGGTGCGCCGACCGAAACGGGTGAATCCGTTTCGAAAGGTGCCCCTAAAGTCACAGGCGCCTGTTTCATGGAGAGGGGCTAATCCATCACGAACAAACAGGTACCTAGGAAGGGATCCCTGAATCCAAACAGAAGGCGGACAGAACCGCTTTTGTATTGAAAAGGGTTCCCTGGCTTTAAACAGAAAACGGATAGAACCGTTTTCATAGGAAAAGGCTGGAGAAACGGCCTCAGAAGGAACATCTGGTTCCTGTAACAAGGACCTGGTAGCTAGCCACGTCACTAAACCAGGAGAGGAGGGCATGACGGATCTAATCGTCTGCTCGTCATACTTTCCAGGAAACAGGGACACCAGAACACATTGTGCTCGTGTCCGGTAGCGACACGAGTAAAAGGAGATGTAAGAACTCTCTCCCAATCTGATATCGGATTCGTTGGAAGTCTGATGCTGTTGAGAGAAACATAAAAAGGTGTGAGCCACAATAGACCGAGCGGTCGCGGTGGAGGGCGTAAAAAGTTGTAGATTAAATATGTTTTACTGTTTGGTAAACCAGAAATTCACTCCTTAATATACAAAAAAGGATTTAAATAATTTTTTATTTATTTAATATTATGAGGACACACAGTCGGCCCTAAAAATAAATTAAGTAGAATTTGTAAAGAGATTTTCCAGTAAGTAACCATGGTTACTAATTTTTTGAACCAATGCAATACATTGTTCGAGTGTTTTTCTCAAGCGAAAATGAACAGATTACAGATTTCTACTTTTTTATAATCAAATGGAAATTACACTTATTCACTGTTTTTCTTAATTAAAAATGAACAGATCATAGTAGAATAGACTTTTGTTAAGTTTATTGTCAGTAATAGTAATTTGTTTGTATTTTTTGAAAAAAATAGTCATATGCGTTTTAATTAAATCGTTATATCCTTGCAAAGTTATTACAGGAAAATGAGATACTTTTAAAGGATAACATTTCTAAAAATACCTTGTTATTACTAGCAGAGGCGTTGAGTGCAAAAAACAACTAAAAATGCACCTGAAACATTTTTTTTTAAATTAATATTTGACAAACAAGTAAAAAAGTTCAAACGTCTTATAATTTGTTGCAGTTATGGAGGTATATTAATTTCTTAAAAAACCAAAGTAAAAGACCGATATTAAAATACCTTTTCGTACTAATAGGCGGTTTTACTTTTTAATTATAACTACGCAAATTCAAGCACCATGGGAATTACAGACACTTTAAAACAATCTTTAACCGACAGACATACAAATACACGCCTTTTTTTAAAAGTCAGCGTCAGCGATTTCAGTCGTGTTGCTACTTGCTACCCTGTCTTATGCCTAATTGTACTAAATATGACTGATATTGTACTAGTGACGTCCCTGCTGAAATTGGTCTATTTCTTCGAGCATACCTATTAGATGCAGCCGTACCGTGCCGCTTAGCCGTGTGAACAAGAGGGCGAGAAAGAACGAAGAATAGGCGTATAACCCAACGCTGATTGGTCGGAAAAGTATGTATCCATACTTGCCGTTATAATCCACTTTCTTAAAAATTGTCTTGCAGCTAGGGCGAGATTAAAGTTGGAAAGTTGTCCTACAGCTAGCGCAAGATTAAAGTTTATGTTTATTGTAGATGGTATTGACTTTAAAGAGATCACTTTTGTAAAAAATACCTTTTTAAAATTTGCTAAAAAAAGTAGATTTTTTCGGTGCCCTCAGGAAAAGATAGGACTTCCTCTAGTATTTTTTTCGTGAATTTAAACAAATTTTATTGTAGATCTCAAATTTCGCAAAAATATCTTCGTTTTTCTTGAAATTAAAGGCATCCAAAATATATGCATAAGAAAAGTGTTAAGTAAAAAAATTTCATCTGGCTACGGTTTTTAGAAAACTATGGATACTTTTTTAGAAATTTGGACTTTAAAAAAAATATATATTTTTGCAAATTCCAAAATGAAAATTTTCTTTACCAAAGTCTTCCCCTTAAAGCCCATAGTAGCGGGTATACCGGGTGACAACGAAATCACTACCCAGCCCTCCATTTTCTTGAATAAAAAAATATGGCTTTCAGATTTTAGAATGACATATTATATTATAAGATGCCGATTTTGGATATTATAAGATGTGCCTATGACTTCCGGTTTAACCGGAAACGACATCAACTTTGATTTTTTTAATGGAACACCCTGTATATTTTTCAAAATTTGGTTTCTAAGGATCATTCCTGATATAAAATCTAAATTATATCCTATACCTATCTCTGCTAGTTTTTAAGAAAATGGCGATTAAAGATGTCCAAACTACCGCACATTATGTAGTTTTATGGGAAAACAAATAAATGATATAAAAAATTATTATGTTTAATTTAATTTTTTCTGCAGACTCTATCTGTGGAGGTCATAATAAAACTACTTCCTGCTTTACCGGAAGTGCTGCGAAAATTGACTTTTCTAATAATGTTACTTCAAAAATTTAAATGCAACACCCTGTATATTTTTTTAAATTTGTATTCTACGGGTCATTCCTGATATAAAATCTGTATAATATCCTATACCTATCTTTGTTAGTTTTTGAGAAAATGGCGATTGAAAATCTCTAAACGACCGCACATTATGCAGTTATAGGGGAAAACAAATAAATCTTAAAAAATTAATTAGCCTAAAATAATTCAGGCCGTCTCTTTGGAGCAATTTTGTTATTTTAATATTAGTTTTTTATTTAAGTAAGTTAAGAATTAAATTAAAAAATATTAAATGTTTCTAACGTTTATTTGTTTCCCCTATAAGTGCATAATATGCGGTTGTTTGGACATCTTTAATCGCCATTTTCTGAAAAACTAACAAAGATAGGTATAGGATATTATACAGATTTTATATCAGGAATGACCCGTAGAATCCATATTTAAAAAAATATACTGGGTGTTGCATTAAAATTTTTAAAGTAACATTATTGGAAAAGTCAATTTTTGTAGCACTTCCGGTAAAGCCGGAAGTAGTTTTATTATGACCTCCACAGATAGAGTCTCCAGAAAAAATTAAATTAAACATAATAATTTTTTATATCATTTATTTGTTTTCCCATAAAACTGCATAATATGCGGTAGTTTGGACATCTTTAATCGCCATTTTTTCAAAAACTAGCAGAGATAGGTATATGACATAATATACATTTTATATCAAAAATGATTCGTAGAATCCAAATTTTAAAAAATATGCAGGGTATTCTATTTAAAAAATCGAAGTCGATGTTGTTTCCGGTTAAACTGGAAGTGATAGAGACATGTTATAATATCCAAAATCAGCATCTTATGATATATTATAGCATCCTAAAATTTGAAAGCAATATGTTTTTATTCAAGAAAATAAAAGGCTGGGTAGTGATTTCGTTGTCACCCGGTATATTTGGTATCCTAGAGGTAATTTTTATATGTAGATTAAAGTTCATGAACTGAGTTTTAGGCACATCCAGTAGGAGGTTGTTTGCTTTAAAGCAACTACTAAGCACTTCTCGTTTATGTACAGAATATATAGTAACAGCCCCTACTTGGAACCCTAAAGTACTTATTTTATTTATTATCTGGTAGTCTGAAAGAAGCAATTCGCCATTTTTTCCCATTTCGGCTAAATTTTATACCTACACTGTCCTACCCGAGTAACAATAAGTAATAAGTTAAATAAAGATGTTAAACTGAAAAAAAAATTTAACCCAATGATTTTTTTAAAGAAACATTTCCACAAACAAATTCCAAACTATTACCTAGTTCTGGTTAGTTTTTGATTAGATGACGTTAGGTTTTTTTCCTTAAATTGTAAATTTTCTTTATCATAATCATCTATTTGAGAACGTGGCTCGTGTTTGATCGGCCAATTTATAAAATGGCTAAAAACACTAACCGTGTATTATAAAATAATGCAAACTAAACGATTATTTTACAATGTGGCCGCGTTTTATAAGGTGGCTAGCCATTTTAAAAAACGGCGGATTTATTACCTGGCTACGACATATACACGCCTCTAGCCTTGTTGAATATATTGACAATATGACCATATACAAAAACATATGTATTTATATACACCCGTCTTTTAAGCGTATATTTGAACAATGGTCACTCCAAATACAAAATCCTATTTTAGATAAATAACTTAAAAAGCAAATGTCTTTCGTCTTTTTGTTCATACTTAAAACATTCCCAGAAAGACAATATAGGACTATAAAGGAGTTCGAATAACCAATCCCAAAAGTAATTTGTTTGTCTTAAGCTAAAAAGTATATTAAATATTTATGCAAAATTAGCAACATTCAGAAAAGGAGACCTTAAAATTAGATTTTTATAAATACTATTTCAATTTTAACTTACCTTAATTACAATCGTATCATATAGAATGCAAAGACTAAACAGAAATCATATCAACCATAAGCTCATATACCATACACAACTGTACCAAACCAAAACAACAATTATTGCGTTGGGTAAATCCGGTAAATCGCTCAAAACGGTCTGTGGTAGTGTTGGGCGATATATCGATAACGGCGATATATTTACAGTGATTGACAAATCACCGGCGCTACCGGTGACCAGATATTTTCTAAACCAGAGATTTTTTCACTGGTCTACGCAAAGCCATCGGAGCACGGCACCAGGTATACCAATAACTGCAAAATAATTAAAGCATATTTATTTTGCAGCTTTTACTAGGACGAGTTTCAACAACCCGATCGCGACGAATATGAAACGGTGAAAAATCACTGTCAAGTGAAATGGTGAAAGAATACGGCAAACAGCGATGCAAAAACAAACTCGAGCGAGCGCGGTATTTCGAATCGCTACGTGCCGGTTATTTTTCACCGGTTTGCTGTGACGGTGATTTTCACAGTTTAATATTTATTAAATTAAATATCAGTCGATTTTAACAATCGCGCGGTTATTCTTTTCTGCGAAGTGTTAGGACCTGTTTGCTTGGTATTATTTACGTATATTTTATTTTTAACAAAAGCAAAAAGGCTGACTCATTTTAATTTTTTTTAGATATATAACCAACCATGTTACTTTAGTTAGTTGCATATAATTTATTTTTAAAGATTATTATCAAAAAGCGGAAAGGCTGATTTGTTTTTAAATACAGAACTGTATGTTACTTTTTTCCAGTTTTCAAGTTAATATTTTATGAAAAATAGAGTGAAAAATATATTATTTTGTATAATTTTACTAGTTTTTTCGCATAACCGGTGATTATAAATCACTGCATAAAATCACAGTGATTTTAAAATCACTATCACCGATTCACTGGTGATTCATATTCCACTGTATTTCCCAACTCTACTCTGTGGTCTGACGGCCACGTGACACCGTAGGCAATATAAAAAGTAAAGGGTTTTCCAATAAGAGGTGTAATTTTGATAATCAAAGACGTCTTTAGATAAATGATCGATATTTATTACATTATGGAGATGCCGTTAATAATGGAAAATAACATCAGCCAAATGACCACCACGAGTCGGCCTACAGGACCATATCCTTTTCATGAAATTTTCCATAACCAAATCGCAAAGTGGCTGTCCTATTTCCTCGATAGCCTCACAAATTCCATCTTTGAGATCTTGAATCGACGCTGGGCTGTTGGCGTAGACTCTCTTTCACGTGGCCCCAAAGGAAGAAGTTGCAAGGTGTTTAATCACAAGATCTTGGTGTCCAATTGTGATCACCTCTTCGAGAGATAACAGGGTCGGGAAACTTTTCCCGTAAAAAATCAATGGTTTCGTTGCTTGTGTGGCACGTAGCGCCGTCTTGTTAAAAGTAAACGTTGTCCAGAATTGGATGGTATTGATCTGGACAACGTTTACTTTCAACAAGACAACGCTACATGCCACAAAAGCAACGAAACGATTTATTTTTTACGGGAAAAGTTTCTCGACCCTGTTATCTCTCGAAGGAGTGATCACAATTGGCCACCAAGATCTAGTGATCCTTTGGGGCCACGTGAATGAGAAGGTCTACGCCAACAGCCCAGCGTCGATTCAAGATCTCAAAGATGGAATTCGTGAGGCTATCGAGAACATAGGGCAGCCACTTTGCGATTTGGTTACGGAAAATTTCATGAAAAGGATATGGTCCTGTAGACGTGCTCGTGGTGGTCATTTGGCCGATTTTATTTTCCATTATTAACGGCATACCTTCCTCTTTATAATGAAATAAATATCCGATCATTTATCTCAAAAAATGTCATTTTTCTTTTAATATTAAAATAACACCTCTTATTTGAAAACCCTTTATTTGTCACGTGTCTGTTATAACCAGTAGTCTTGGGCGTAATGGTTCGCCATAAGGAGCACTCAATTTAGTTTAAAGTCCTATTGCGAACTAGTTCGTGTTTTTAGTTCGCTAGTTCTTTTACAGAACTCAGAATGCGAGGCATTAAAGAGTGCTTTTTTGTTGGTTTTTGGGCCTCAATCAAATTGACGCTCCTTATTTAACTATTCATCATACTAAATCATTACTATAGAACATATGCATGTAGTGCTGTAAATGGGATTTTGTAAAAAGCTTGAAAAAACTCTAGGTACGGTTGTCTTGATGTGAGGTTATGAGTTATTAAAATGAACTAAGAGTGGGATCATCGGCGAACTAGTTCGCGTAGTTCACCTAAAAGAGCGCTCTTTCCACCTAGTTCGTTCGCGAACTACCCAAGACTAATAACCAGAGGCTTCGGACCGCTTGGAGAAGATAACCGAATGGGGTAAGCTCTTGCTCTGCGTACTGACTGGTCTGGGGGGTATGTGTATGTATCATTCTTTTCATACCAGTCAACACACGGAGCGAGGGAAAAAAAGATTAGACTTATTGGCGCTTTCTCTCTCGCACGCCAAAGCGGCATCTAGTGAGTATATGATCGAAGATTAAAAGCAGTGTGGGAAATACCGGAAAGTTACAGTACGCCATGGATGCCGGAAGTTACAAAATAAATTAATTAATTACTGTGCCAAATTGCCACGAACATCAAATTTTTTAAAAAAGTATGCTACAATTACTTTTACTTACCTTACAGACGTGTCTAGGATACATTAACAAGCGAAATGAGGAAAAATCAAGTTTGAGTTTTGATTAAATAAAAGCATACATATCTTACTATTATGTACTAAACAAAAATATATTAATTAAAGATTAACATCGTTATTTATTAGAATTACGCATAATTATTTCAATATACGTTTAGACGTTTTTTATGTTTATAGGATTATTTTTTGATTTATAATAAGAATATAAATTTTGGAACTTGGTAAAGGTATGTTTCCTTCCACGCGGCCGCCGCATGCGTCTAACGCACTACGTTAGCGGCAAAGCACTCCTACTAATGTTTTTAAATGTGCCTGGGGCCCGATTCCGTAAGCAAATTTTTTGACATTCCTTTTCTCTATCTCTTTCGAATAAGTGACAAACTTATGAGTTACCTTTAAGGGCAACAAGGACATGTGATCCCTATTTTGACATTCTCTTTCCTTATATTTTTACAGAATCCCAGCTCTGGTTTCTTCCAAGCGGCCGTCGTATGCGTCCGCTGTCAACGACTGCGATTGATGCGACTGGACTGCTGAAAAAGCAGTGTAGACGCAGTCGTGTCTGCGACTGATATTTTGTTTGGGTTGTTTTGTGTGGAATATCCGGTGTTTTTTTTTAATTGTTAAAAATTGAAACTTTATTTTTTAAATGAGATCCTGGATTTTCTATTAAGTATTTTAAAAGCTTTTAAGATCCCAAATCCAATGATGTTTCGCACTTATTCAAAAAAATCAGTTTAATGTTTTCCCAAGATCCTGCCAAAAATATATTGTCTGACTCTCTCTAATATATGGTTTGTTATGAAAATTGCTATTAATATAAATTTTTCGAATAAGTGCAATACATTATTGGTTTTGGGAACTTAATAGCTCCTAAAATACATAATTAAAAAATCCAGAGCCGTATTTAAAAAAAACAGTTGATGATGACAGCTCAAAGACGAATCGTCGGTGTATAAATCTAATAACACTATCTTGTAGAACATGAAAAGTAGCAATGGAAATGTAAAAGTTATTTTGTTACATCGACTCAAATAAAGTCATAAAAAAATAAAAACGAAATTGCGAAAAATCGATTTTTTCAAAAATAAATATTCGAAAATTTTAAAGTTCTAAGGTGGCATTTTGATTAGCATCATATTGCGCAACTTTGCCTTCATTTAACCGACCCGTATCTCTTCAAGTTTCCGAGATCCTAATGATAAGACTCGAGTTTGGTTAACCCTGTACAGATTTACCTTAATACAATGGCTAATTTTTCCTCTGGGGTTATTGGATATTCAATTCTGTTGTCTGGCTCGGACTTTATATAGTCTTTTATTAAGTCAAGAATAAAACTAAACTCTGCTTTATTCACTCTAAAATATTTTCTAAATTTGCAGATGTCGATTTATTAATGTAGTATAACAACCCTCATTGCGTCTTTGCTAAAATATTGGATTTATAGAGGCATTGCTATGTTTCAGATTGGCTAATTGTAATAGTATTTCGTCATCCTCTTCCTCCTTCTAATAATAAATATATTGCTAGATTATCCATCACGACTCTTACCAAAGATTATTCCCTTTCACTAATAATTTTGCTATCGCGAGTTTGAGCCGCGGTCCTAAGAAACCACCCGATTAAACGGCGGCCGCATGCGTTAGTCGCATGCGACGGCCGCGTGGAAGGAACCACACCTTAAGGTTCGTCACTAGCTCTTTTTGGTAAAGTTTTAAAATGGGGACTGAACCTCTAACACTGTACATGTTATTAACATAAGTATTTTTATTTGTTCAATACATGTATTACGATCTCGTATATAATTATTTAAAAATCAATTCATAAATCTAGTTCAAAAAAGGACATACCTAAAAAAATTACCAGGGAATATCCTTGCTGCCTATTATATCCAAAGTCTTTGAATCAATAATCACCGACGATCTATTTGAAATCTTTAAAAATCAAATCTCACCTGAGCAGCATTTTCAATGATTATTTGTTTAATAGTGTTGAGGATGGATTACAGGTTGATGTCATCTACACCGATCTATCTAAAGTCTAAAGCATTTGTTCGGGTTGATCAAGGACTTCTTTTGGAAAGACTTTTTCAGGTGGGCATGGCCCCTAATTATATCAAGTGGATAAGTTTGTACCTCTCGAATCGGACTCAAGTTGTGGAGGTCGGATCGAAGTATAGTGTCTTGTGAATTTAAAGTGATTTCTGTTTTGTACTGTAAAAACTTTGGACGATTGTATTAAAATTCAACAAGACTTAATGAATCTAGTTAAATGGTGTGACTCTAGTCTTTTACAACTGAATGTCGATAAATGTAAAGTTCTGCGTTTTTATAATTGTAAAAGTCCTGTGATAAATGTATACTCAATTAAAAATGTAATCGTAGAATCTGTAAACAATTTTATTGAATTAGGAGTAATTTTTAGCCATGACTTAGTTTTAGTTAACATATTAAAGCCATTAAATCTGTGTACAACTGTATTGTTTGTAGCATTTTGGAACATGATAGCATTGTATGGTGTCCTTGTTATCAATACCAAATAGACCAATTAGAGAGTTCAAAATAGATTTACAAAGTTTTTATTATACAAATTGAATTCCCATATAAAAATGTGCCCTATTCTGTACGGATTCAATTGGCTGGTCTTGAAAGTCTTAAAAAACGTAGAGAGAGTGCACAGGCTGTGTTTTTATATAAAATAATAAATGGCATAATAGTAAATTGCTGGGCTTAATGTGTTTTCGGATACCTCAGAGAATCACTAGGTCAGCTCAGAATTTTTACAATGGGTATCATAGAACAAATTATGGACATCAATCGTTTGTAAACAGAATAATGAAAAACTACGATAAAAACTTTCAGGCTATTGATTTGTTTACATGTGGTGAGAGACATTTGGGACTAGAGTTAGAAAAAGCTAGTATGACAGTTGTGTATTTTTCATTCAATTATACTACGTTAACATTGGTCTAAACTAATATTTTCATTTTTGTACTATTTGGAATTTGTTATGCTGTAAGTATGTATTTATAAATAAAATAAATAGAAATGGAAATAAATAAAACACAATTTGAAATTTTAAATTTATTTTTTAAATTTTATGTGTATAAAAACAAATAGGAAACGAAAAATTCATTGGATTTTGCAAATTCTGTTGGAAAAACCTGATTGTTTTTATGTAAATGTTTTAAAAGTTCAACCATCATAGGTTTGGAAACATCAATAATTTCAATACTGATGTCAGAATTCCATTGTTTAAAAAGCTCATCTTTATCATTTTCAATAAATTTATATAAAGTCTTTGCAACATTCACATCCTTATTTTCTTTGGGCATGTTGAATACAACTCTCAGTTGTTTCTCTAAAATCCAAAGTAAAAGGTAATTTTTTGAACCAGTAGAAGAATTATATCGTAAAATTGTTTTTACAGAACTAAACAAAGATGTGGCAAAAATATTTTGAATAGTCTGGAAAACGTCTGATAATGCTTCAGTTGAATTTACTGAACTATTGTTTGCAACTCTTACAGTGTTAAACCATAATTTAAAAGTATGTTGTCCATAAAGTTGACCTACCCAGTTTAAACAAAATTTACAAACCAAAACGCCATTTTTAATTCTTAAATGAGAAACATTCTTTTTATTTATGTGAAAAAAACAATGAGTATAAAATATGTCTTTTTGGTTAGGCTCTGTACTGTAACTTTGAGAAGTACTCGAATTATGACCATGGCAAAACCAGCTACTTGTATCTAAATTATCAGGTAGTGGTAAAACTCTCTGAAACTTAAGATTATCTTCAACTAAACATTTTTTACAGTTATAACATAAAATTACATACCCGACGTCATTCTTAAAAAATTCTAAAGCTTTAAATGTGGGTTGTAAATAGTTATTTTGAAGAACTTCAGTTTTAAAACCCATGCCATTGGAAATATTAGTATTAGAAGTAAAAAATCTAAAGCAAATGCTTT
This sequence comes from Listronotus oregonensis, assembly GCA_019359885.1. Taxonomy (NCBI): domain Eukaryota; kingdom Metazoa; phylum Arthropoda; class Insecta; order Coleoptera; family Curculionidae; genus Listronotus; species Listronotus oregonensis. Next base: position 55,643 of record JAHBCN010000140.1, read on the forward strand.
GTTTCGAAATCTTAAGGGAAGAAAGACTATGTGGCACTGCTTTAAAGTTTGAAAAAGACACTGAAAATGAATCTGTGTTGTTCAGGAACACTTGAAAATTGTTTTCATTTAAATTAACCTTAATATCAGTTAAACTATCACTAACTAACGTAACAAATGCATTTGCACTTTGTAATTTTGGTCTAAGCTCAATAACTACTGTCTTAAACATCAGGTTTTCCATTTAGCTTCGTTAAAATACCCTCTTTTTCTAATATGGAAAATAATTTGTCATTTTCTCTTACAACAAATGGTATGGTTACTTTTTGGTAGTAATCAGACAAAAGTTCAATGTTACTTATAACATTTGTAAGCATATGAGCCCTCTCTGCTAAAATTCCTGGTGCTTCATGCTTAAGATAAGTAAAATGAATATGTAAATGATAGAATGATGGTTGGTAATGTAGATATATTCTTAACTGAGAGCTGTCAAGACCATATTTGGATTTTATTGCCTCCTAAAAACAAAATAATAGTTACATTTTGAACTGTCACAATATTCCTAGGTGGTTAAGGAATACATTTTAGGCAAAAGGCTTAATGTTATCTAGTGAAGAATAGGGTTGTTGGTTATTGACCAAAATAAGGTAGTATAAAATATTTCAGCAGTATTGAGTGGAGATTAGTACATATGTATGATAATTTGTTATTATATGCAGGTGAAATGCTTTAAGTGAGTGCCCCAAATGTTACCATTTAAAAAGATGAATAACCTTAAGTCTATAAATAAAAATTTTGTGCATTATATTTAATATTTTATTAACTATTTAAATATGCTAAAAAAATAAAAACAATAAACATAAATAAAATCACATGTAATAATGAACTGTGATTCTGAAAACTGTGATGACTTTAACCAAAGAATTTAAATAAGTACTGGCAAAATTCATCAGTCTGATCAGCTTAACTTACTGCTGCAAGAAATAATAATAATATTAATCAGTGACGTGGTGCAGAAATTAGCTTTGCTAGAGCTGTGAGTAGCGACAAAGTGTATCATTTCGAGGATAATTCAGGGGTATATCGCGTCCAATCGTTTTTTGGGTTAAAAAAAAACTGTTTTTAATTAGAAACAAATTGACATTTTATTCCGAAAACACTTGACATATACTTTGTAACATTACCAGTTTGCAATTTATTACTTTAGCCTAAAAAATGAATACTGTAAAAAAATACATTAGAAAAATCAAGAAATATTGTAAATGTAATATTTTTTCTAACCGGAGTGAAATTAGCAGCCATTTTACGCAGCCAAAAAGTAAAGTTAGCAGCTTTTTTTAAACAGCCAATATGTGAAGTTACCAGCTAAATTTGACAGCCTATTATTATGATTTCCGCCTGTTTGTTTCTTAGTACCCTTAAAAAATTGTTTCACAACAAAAATTGGTACCAAGGTACTTCATTGCATACTTAATCACCATGCAAAATAAATTTCACTTGTCAGACGGGTCTGACTATAGAAAATCACCCCCTTAAGTTATAGTAATTTTTTATAAAGGGAAAATTTTAAAAAATATATAAAGTACGCTTTAAAAAGATGTTTCACAACAAAAATTGGTATGAAGGTACCTTATTGCATACCTAATCACCATGCAAAAGGAATTTCACTTGCGACCATAGAAAATCACCCCCTAAAGCTACAGTCATTTTTTATAAAGGAAACATTTTAAAAACTCATAAAGTACACTTAAAAAAGCTGTTACACAACAAAAATTGGTATGAAGGTACCTCATTGCAGAGTTAATCCCATGCAAAAGAAATTTTTCTTGCGACCCGTCTGATTATAGAAAATCAATAATTTTCTCCTATATAAGTAATAGCTGCAACTTTAGGGTGTAATTTTCTATAGTCAGACGGGTCGTAAGTGAAATTCCTTTTACATGGTAATTAAATATGCAATAAGGTACCTTCGTACCAATTTTTGTCGTGGAACAACTTCTTTAAGTGTACTTTTTTTTTAATTTTTCCCATATAAGTAACGGCTGCAACTTTAGAGGTTCATTTTCTATAGTCAGACGGGTCGCAAGTAAAATTCCTTTTGCGTGGGGATTAAGTCTGTAATGAGGTACCTTAATACCAATTTTTGTTTTGAAATAACTTTTTTAAGAGACTTAATAATTATTTAAAAATTTTCTCCTATATACTTATATAACTAATGACTGCAACTTTAGAGGGTAATTTTTTTATAGTCAGACGGGTCGCAAGTGAAATTCCTTTTGCATGGTGATTAAGAATGCAATAAGGTACCTTCGTTCTAATTTTTGTTGTGGAATATTTTGTTTTAGGGTACTAAGAAATACACAGGCGGAAATTATAATAGGCTGTCAAATTAAGCTGCTAACTTCACATTTTCGGTTGCGTAAAAAAAGCTGCTAACTTCACTTTTAGCTGCGTTAAATGGCTGCTAATTTCACTCCGGTTTTTTTCTATTCATTCCTTCCTTTAAATAGCTAGGCACTTCGAGATAGACTTTTAGAACATACGGATATATTGGCACTTAACAAAGTTGCTTATAAAGCTGCAAAACAACTTATTCCTAACACCCAGCTAGGCAGCTTTCGCCACTTTAAAAGACCAAACGCCGAATGCAGCAAATAGCCAAAAAAATAGATTTCTCATGGCAAGATGCATCACATTCACAGTGGATTGGAATATAAATATCAGCCAGCAGACCTTTCACTGAAAGGATCAGGAAAATAGCTTTAAAGTTATGCCAAAAATACCATAAACTTGATAAAATAAGATTATTAAACAGGAACTGATGAAGAAGCTGACTAGCTTACCGATAGCGCGCTACTCCGCGCTTTACGAAACAATAAAAGTCATCGATATTTGGGTATCAATCAAAAGCGCACTCAAAATGTTACACCTGTGACGACCGAGCTCTAACTCGATATACTAACATCGATATGAAGGAAGGGGAGAAATGAGCCAAATATCAACATCTCCTTGGCAAACTTCGTAGACTTTATTCAGAGTCTAATGTGCTAGTGGTTGTCTTGATTAACGGCATTTTGGAGGGTAAGAAGGATAATGTATTGAGGGAGCTGAGATGTATTTCAACATGTCAACATTCACCCAAACAACTGGTGATAAAAATGCAGAAATCCATTGTCTTTTTATTTAAATAAATATCTATCTATACATAGTGTGCTTAAAATATATTATGGAAACAAAATATTTGCACTTTTCTATCTTAGTCTAAAATGTTTAACTTAGCTTATTGAATGAACTTCCATATTTACCATACATTAAATATTGTTAATCTAAAATTGTATCCCTAGTTTTTTAAATTTTGTAATTGTTTATTTTTAAAAAATGGGTCCGTCTGACCAATTTATCAATAAAAATTCTGTATTCTTCAGATAATAAAGCTTTTTTCTATTGTATTCTCTTCTTTTAGACAAATTATGAGAAAACTAAAAATGCTTTGTTTTGATTTTAAAATATTAACTGGTTAAAAGCAGTAAAATGTAGAAAAAGTTTATAACTGAATTTTATTTAATACAGAAGTGAGTTTTCATAAATAAATAATACTTTACTACTACTTAATTAATTTCAAATATTGCAAATAAAATTTAAAAAATTTAAAATTTGTAAGGTGATGTTTTGGGTAGACAGTGTTTATTCTTAAAGTCTATGCTGTATTATTAAAATGATGCATAATAAATCAACACCCTGTGTATTTTTTAAATATTAATTTGATTTATTAGTACTTACAATCCCTTTTTCCTTAATTTTTTTCAGTATGGGCAAATGTTCAGAAGTTAAGTTACGGAGTGAATGGATATCTCTTCTATTACATATAGCCAGAAAATACAAAGTATCCAATTCACCATTCCACTTCAGATCTGGTACTATCACAAATCCATTAACTGGGTCAGAATCTTCCACAAGAATTCTCTCAGCTTCTGATTTATGTTCCAATATATTGTAAACCCACTAAAAAAAAATAATCTTAAAAACAGTAAATAAAAGGTAGTCAAAAGATCAAAATCTAGACAATCATTAAACAATTTATTGGTAATATGCAATGTTTAGGTCCAACATAATTTGGATAAAATCATAAGAAACTTCTACCTTAATGGTAAATGGTATACTTCAAATTACCTACCTGGAGGTCAAATTGTTCCTTACTTATATGTGGAAAAACAATATTTTTATAAATTTCAGGAGTTTCATCAAGCATATAGCAATTATGAGAAGAATATTTAAGTATGTGCTTTTCTGTAGCTGGATGAATAATTGTAGTTTTAATACCTAAAAATATACATTTTTCCAAAGTTGTTCAAAATTAATGCAGCCTTTAAAACTGCTTAATAAAGACAAGCGATATTTTAATCCCTGTAAAATACTTGTTAGTTTTATTTTAACAGCAATAAAAGGATATTTAATACGGTTATCTACATACATTTAAAACCTAACCTTAAACCACATGTTTAAACTTACTATTTAGTTCTGCTACTGGAAAATACTTATAATCACCATAAACATCATTATGAAATACTTTTTCAAGATGACTTTTGTCTGTAAAGAATCCGCTTTCAGAAGTTAAATGTTCAGCTGAAAACGCGGGTTTTTCCAGAATCACCACAGCTTCACCATCTTTTGACCGAAAGCTTCCTCTTAAGCAAACTGTTTTTCTGTTAGTGTTATTATGTAATATATCTTTAAGTTTGAAGTCTGATAAATCTTTTATATTATTATGTACAGTTTTTTTGTTATTTTCCTCTAATTTTAATTTTTTTGCCGGACTAACGTCACAAATTTCCACAATATCAGCCATGTTGTTTGTTTGGAAAAATATACTTAAAGTTTGCTTCAAGTTAAGGTTTTTTTGTATGGAGTTTGCTTCGGTTTGCATAAATTTAAATTAGCGGCAATCTGTAGCAACCAGAGAAATAGCTATTTCTCTGGTAGCAACACGCTTGTATTTTCAGAAACTGCAGGCAGCTTCCCACTTGGCCGGGCTAACAAGCATGCAAACGGAAAAGATTACAGGGGTATAGCCTTTCTCTCTCGCTCCGCTGGTCTCGCAGCAGATAATCTGCTAATAGAACACGTGACTTATAATGGACAGAAGCAAAAAATGTTAGTAAAGAACCTGACTAAAGAAGTTGACCTATCTATGGCCACTCTTGCTCCTTGGCCGCGCGAACAACTTGCGTGAGTGAAAAAGCTTTAATACCTTTCTCTCTCAAGCTACGTGCGTAGACTTATAGAGCTTTTTCTCACGTATACTCACAGCCAAGCGACAAGGCTGCCTTTGGGTAGATATATGCTTGAAGGTAATTTAGAAAATCCTGGTAGTGGATCTAATGCTCGATGTCAATCATGCAATTTGCGTTGGAGAAGAGTTAAGAGAAAAGTACTAGACTTATAGAGCTTTTTCTCTCACGTATACTCACAGCCAAGCGACAAGGCTGCCTTTGGGTAGATATATGCTTGAAGGTAATTTAGAAAAATCCTGGGTAGTGGCAACACTAAAGCCATATTTTCGCGACTAGGCGGCTTGCAGGAGTGTCTTTAAGCGTCTTACAGCGTGACGTCATTGAAAAATTAATCGCAAAAATGCATGTCTTACAACAATGTCAAAATTACATCATATGATGGAATGTGGACCTGCGCCATACATATTACATTGTTCATGTCCTCAGTAGTCATGGCGCTTGCTAACGAAAAACATAAGAATTCACAAAGAAATGGAAATATATGTTGTCTTGTAATAATAAACTAATTAAACAATTATAACCAAAAATTGGTAAGTTTGCTTTGCTTTGCTTTCACTTTTTTTGGTCTCCGTCGGTGGACGTTCAACCAGCTCTCCCCTTTCCAGACACACGTTGTTGTCAACGTGGCTTTCCCAGGCTTTGTAGGTGGAACTTCTGGATAGTCGGGCTCTGTAGCCCCCAAAAATTCCGAACTTTTCAAAAACTTAAATTCTTAACAAACAAAAAAATTATCGATGCATGGCACAAAAAATGGAGGTCCGACCAGGAAGCTGCTACCGGTATCACGCATAACCGCTTTCTGTCAGTACTGCTCCTTCCTGCTGAGCGCGCAACCATCTTCCGCCATTTGGAAAATTCCTCGTGCGTGGGGCTCTCAGAAAGAAACAGGTATAGGAATCTTCGTTCACGGCGCTTAGCCCCAGAAGAAGGACTCCATCGTTTGGCTTGAGTTTCTTCTTGATCCCAGATGGTAAAAGCTGTTGATACAGCTCCTTCAGCCGCCTTCCCGGAAAAAACTATGTAGTTTTTTTATCGCGAGCACTTCACTGATCGGAGGTCAAATAGGAACTGTGGTAAACAGTTCATATGTTCATAACGTGTTTTATGTCAAATTGTCCCTCCACCGATGGCTTACAAATTTGTTGGCGTCCTCTAGAGACGGCTAACAAAAGCTGTACGCGGTAAGCGTGACGTCATGACTAATTCGCTAAAATGGCACAGCTGTGAGCGCTGGTGAGCGCCTTACCGCGTCTAATGCGCGAAAATATGGCTTAAACAGTTGTCATTATGTCATACGACAAAAATGTCATTATTTTTGATTTGATGTAAGAGGTGAGGGAAAAGAGTGTCATTATGTCATATGAAAATGTCATTTTTTTGACGTGTGAGGAAAGAGTTTTTCGGTAGAAAGTTCAGAAATTACATAACATTTCTCAAACCACAACGATGGCTTCAAATATTGCAAAAGGACCACTATTTCGTGCTCTTGCGGTAAGCATTAGCGCCTAAATGTATCGTATAAAGAGCATTCTCACAAAGTCATGTTATGTAAACCTTTAAATTTTTAGACCCGAGGATATGCCCAACTAGCTCCAGTTAGCGGCACTACCAATTATGACCTTAAAGTTAACTCCCTTCCAAATAAACTTGTCGTTATCTCGGCGGAGAACGAGTCTCCAATAGCAAGAGTATCAATAGTTTTCAGGTTAGTTTGTATAATGTATAATTTTAACCTTATCAGGTTTACTAACTTTTTAAACATAATTATAGAGCTGGGTCACGTAACGAAACTGCCGACAACCTTGGTGCCGCTCATGTAATTCGAGCTGCAGCTGGGCTTTCAACCAGAAATGCTACCCAGTTTGCTATTACACGAAACATTCAGCAGGTTGGTGCTAGTCTAACTGCTACAGCTGACCGTGAAACAATATCTTACACTTTGGAGGGTACAAGACAGGCTGTTGAAAAGGCATTGCCATTCTTGACTGAGGTTGCTACTCAACAAGTATTTAAACCTTGGGAAGTTGCTGAACTTGCCGATCGGTTAAAGCTTGATTTAGCTGTTCGTCCTTTGCAAGTGAGTATTTTATAACTTAAGTTGTACCCAAAATTCATATTTTTGGTACACCCAATATATTTTAAACAATACTACTAGTGAAGATACAAAGGTGAGAATATTTAAACAGGACATCATCATGGAATATGATATAGATATTACTGCCAATGGGCTGCTCTGATTTTGTTTTTTGCATGTTTGTTTTAATAACTAATAAAGTTATTAATAAACTGTAAAATTTTCACATACTGACTGGATTTTGTATTTTCTACCTAGGTGCGTGCAGTTGATCTTCTCCATAAGGCTGCTTTTCGTACTGGTCTTGGGAACTCTCTTTTATTCCAAAATTTCAAATTGGCAACATTTCCTCAGAAACCCTTCAACACTATGTAGCAACCAACTTTACTTCAGGCAGGGCAGCCGTTGTTGGTTTGGGAGTAGATTCTGCTAAAGTAACTCATATTGCACAATCCTTAAGCTTAGATGATGGAGATGGCACCACAAATGTTAGCCCATACAAAGGTGGAGAAATAAGGTTAGTATTTTTGCCAATGTAAGGTAAACTTATGTAAAACCGACTATGTGACACCACTATTCTATTTATTAATTGTGTTTTCAAAATCATACAATACACATATATTTGTATAGCTTGATATTTTATTATTATATTGTTCTGTAGACTTTAGAAACAGGAAGTGATATTGACTTTTGTTATCAGCATCATGTTTCCAAATGTAGGTAACTGCAGAGAAATACAAGGAGTGTGGATCATTTAGCTTCATCTCATATTTTTAAGAAAGCTTTTCCCTCATTTCATCTTCTCTCTTTTAGTATGAAACTGAGCTTATCTTGGGCTAATTTCTTTATTGGCCTCTTGGATTATCTGATCCAATATTAACAATAAGTTTTATATACATATATAGATGTAAAAGACTTTTAGATGTTAACTCTTTGTTTTATTAAATTTTTCATTTACCAACTGGACCAGATTATGTATACTTTTCTGTTTATTATCATTCATTTCACTAAAAGGATTATAAATACATATGTATATTGTATTAATTAAACACCAAAAGTGTAGCAACTTCGAAAAACTATATTTTCCTAGTTTTTTTTTAAACCTCTTTTACAAAATATTAAAACATAATTAAAGAGTTAACATTTTTTTCAATCAACTAATCAAACTTTTAGTGGTTAAGAATTGTTATGAGTTAACTTTTGCTACTAATTGCTAATATTTAATGACTTCTATTATAAAACATACTGGAACTTACTTTAGTGAGCAACATGTTTTACCCTATACTCCATAATTTAGTTGTACTGTCTGGCATGAAGCTATGTCCATTTGGAAAATTTTAATTACTGATTTCTCAGAACAATTATTAGTTTGGTATCAATTTGGAGTTTATATGAAAAAACTTTAGTATTAAACCATGAGTTTTTTCTTTAACCATTTTGTTCGAAAAATGTCTTTTTCTTTTTTCCTTTTAAATTACCATTATCAAATTTCATTTTTATTTATGTTACACGTTTTTTTTTGGTGAAAAATTAGTAACTATTTTTCTGTATGTGTACATTTTTATGCCAGTCATTATGTAACTAATTAAGTTTCTAAATAAATAAATAAAATTGACTAACCATTTTGCTACATTTCAATTTTCCTTCATCATTTTTTTTAAGGTCTGACAAGGGTGGAGACTTTGCCTTTGTTGCCATTGCTGGTGAAGGAGCTTCTATTAAAAACACTAAAGAAGCTCTTGCAACTGCTGTGTTACAGAAGGCCCTTGGTTCTGGGCCACAAGTAAGTAAATAACCAATATAATAGCTTACACAGGTTTTAAATGTTGTATAATAGAAACAGAGTTTTGATAATTATAACATGAGTACTCTTAATCATCTTTAAAATTGCACCACTGTAAAAATTATAGTATTAAAAACAAAAGTATCCAAATTTCTACAGTTCTCTTATTATGATAAGTGTTATATTTTTTTCTTGTACAACAACTTTCTAATAATTTTGGTTCTCAGTAAATACAATTTAATTCTGCATCTATCTTTTACCAACGTTTCCCGCTATTACTGATTATTTGGTTACTTTGATTGTTACTACTGGTAATTTGTTAGAAAATTTGATTAACGACTCTTATATTCTTTTCTTTCTGCAGCCATTATCATTTTACTTACTTTAAAAACTTCTCTTCCATTATGGGGTTTCCCTAGTTAAAACTATTCTACACTAATTTTATTATACTTTAGAAGATCCTTCTAAAGATATCTCAGTTAATGGGTTATAAATAAAATATTTCTTACTTCCTCAGTTTATGGTGGAGAAAATATTTTAAAAGTAAAATTCAACATTTTTTTTTAATAAATGCATTTAGGTCATAAATTTCATCATAGTGCGTGAAAAAATTGACGAGTTGTAATAGATAAATGATGGATATTTTGTTGGGCTCTCTGTATTTTCTTTTATATTTAAAATACAGTAAGTAAATAGGTTTAAACGAAAACAACTAACTGACAAAGCAATATGTATACAGTCTACTTTGAAGCTGAGGATGCCACATCACTAGCTATGAGGTAGACAGTGCTTTCATCTTTTTAAAGATTTTCTAAAATTAAAATGCAATGGCGAAAAACTTAAGCCAGTCACACAAATTCCAGAAATCCTTAGAGAAAAATGGCGCATGTCTTGCATTGAGTTTTTTTGGAGCGCGCGCGTTTGTGTGTGTGTGTGAGAAGGCCTTTGTTTTACTTTACTGTGTGTGGCTGGCATTAGTTTAGGTTCAACTGACCAGAGCCGCTTTCCAGCCTGCCGTTTTGTGCACGCAACGAAGCACCTGTGCGCCTATATTCTCCAAGCAGACGTTCCAGCCAAGTTTTTTGACTTTGCGTCCTACGGCAATAACTGCTTTACCTTTTTAGACTATTATGTAATTAATTTATTGTTTTTCGTGACGTCATTTCATTTTGTTGTATGTCAAACAAATTATGAAATAAAGATTATTATTATTATTATTATTACCCTTTCCCCTGAAGGACCTACCTTTCATTTCGTGTTCGAAGCCCAAGAAACGTTTTTAAAGGTTAGGTAAAAGTAAATTCGTTTCGTCACGTTCCATTTGGCATTTAAAGCACGAAGCCTAAAGCCATTAAGCTCATACGCTTCAAATGCAGAACAGATGGCAGCTGGAAAGCGACTCAGTGTAATATTATGTAAATAATCTATAGTCATTATTAGCTAAATTAAAATTAATGTAAAACAAATATATCACCTGAAAATAATACTGAATTAGATAATTCTGTTCAAAAGAAGTGAGTAATTGTACAGTTTGTATAGTTTATCTGGTAAACAAATCAATTCACATTATATAATCTTTTATTCTTGCAATTGGCTTTAAACTACTACCCACATTCAATAAAGTAAATTGTATTTTAGATCAAATGGAGCACCACTGACAATGGCATCATAAGCAAGGCAATTGCTGGATCTAGCAATGAAGCTTTTGCCTCAACTGCCATAAACGCCAGTTATTCTGACACTGGTTTGGTAGGAGTACTTATTGCAGCACCCGCCAAGTCAGCTGGTAAACTGGTAGAGGGAGCTGTGAAGACACTGAAGAGTGGAAATGTTAGTGATGCTGATGTCGCTAGGGGTAAGTAAAATGTTGTAATTGTATAAAAAATTTTAGGTATTTGTACACATACTATAAATTTTATAAAAAAAAACTTTTATTTACTAGGTAAGAACCAATTGAAGAGTGCTCTTCTTCTTGAGCTTGAAAGTGGTACAAAGGCTATCCAGCTTTTTGGAACCCAAGGGGTCCTGACTGGAGCGGCTCTTTCACCATGTGATCTATCAGCAGCCATTGACTCTGTTTCCACCAGTGATGTTAAAAATGTAAGTTTTAAAGTTCACCAAACATTTTATATTTTATAAAATAAAAGTTTTGGCATTTATAGATTGGGCAACTATAAAGTTACCCATAAAAGCTGGGGTTGCTTCAAGACAGGCACCAGATTTTTAAATATTAATGCAGCTTCATGATTTAAGTAATAAACTTTATTTGCAGTGCTTTCTTAAAAATATTGCGTCTAAAATGTCATTTTTGACATATTTTAGTTTTGATACATATATAATAGACAAAAATGTTAAAATAACTCCCTCTATATAAACTTTATTTTAAAAGTTTCTTGATTTTTAATAAAAAAAAAACAAATTGTGAGACTCGTTGGTAACTCCTAGGGAAAATGCTGTAGCAGAACCATGTAAAAACAGGCCTACATTACGTAGAAAACAAGTGGTTTAAAAAACCTATTATAAAAACATTACCTTTACCTTACCTTACTAGTTCTTTTTACGTAATTAAGGAATAATAATATTGAGGGTTATTGTTTAATGTGGACTCTTTTTCTTTTTCAGGCGTTACAAAAAGCAGGGCGCAAGCTCACCATTGCGTCGGTAGGAAACCTCTCAAATGTACCCTATGCCGATGAATTAAACTAAATTGTGTAAACGGTACTAAAAAACAGTACCAACAATAATTAATTTTGTAAAGTATTTTTAAGTTCATTTTATTTAATTTTCTGTTATAATAAATAAAGTTTAATTGTTTTTTGCTTTTTTAAAGAAGGAATTCCTAATTTCAATAATTTACAATGGCAAACAAAGTTTGTTAATCTTCCAAGCTTCACGAGGCAAATTGCTTGCAGGAAAAAACTTGTTTGGAAAGGCTTATTACAGCGTTAATGAATTTATTGTGGATACATTCTTGTAATGTTATGGTTTTTCATGGTGATTATACCATTTATGTAAATAAGAATTTTGATACAAACAATTTTTCTTGATAATAAATTTTTAATATTCGTTTTATAAAAATATACATAATATAATATTGACAGTTAAAATATAGCACAGTATATACATAATAGGTATATTGTTTTTGGTAAAGTTTTAATCTTACAGCTATTAATATATACAAAAACTAATATTAATATAATAAAACTATATTGCTAGAACAAATATTATAGCAATAGTTTAGCAAAAATGTCAGCTTATACTGATGTTTTTTTGGGTATAGAATATAGTTTGAAATCGCTTGTAACAAGTTATTTGTTACTCTCATGAAAAAAACCTTGTGTTTTGTTAATTTATTTAGTTTCACTAATAATTGTTTAATACAACAGATTTTGAGGTGAGAACATCTCAATTTAAGTTCAGTAGTTGTATTCTACAATGATAAAAAAGAGTGATATATAAAACTTGCAGAGATATAGAGAATTATACATTTGGCGTTTAATGATAAAGAAGACCCAAATACAAATCGCGAATATTTTATGAACATATATGTCATTACCTGACAACAGTTAGCGTCTAGCTATTTCAAAACAATCTACATAAACTGAAATATATGGTATTTAAATTGTAATACCAATAAATTTTTACGAAACAACAATTGTATTTTATGCATTCATCATTTTTCTCATGATATTTAAAATCAGTTCAGCGGTGACAACAAACTTTAAAAAAATATTGGTGTCCGACGATTATTCATTTTTTATATTTTTGGTTATATAAAGCACAGCTTCTTGAAAGGAAGATCCACGCAAACGGCTATTTATGAGTTTGTTAAGGCAGTTTTAAAACATGTTGAGAATGGTGAAGTCACATTTGGGATGTTTCTTGATCTGTCTAAAGCATTTGACTGTCTGGACAGGGAAATATTGGTAGAAAAATTGGAAATGTATGGGATAAGAGGGAATGCACTGAAATGGATAACATCTTATCTTAATGAGAGGACTCAAATAGTGGGTATAAATAAGACTGTCAAATTACATAAATCGCAAATATTATATAATAACAATGGAATAGCCTGAGGTAGTATACTTGGATCTATTTTGTTTGTAATATTTGTTAACAACGTTTATTCTGCGGCAGATAGACCCTGTCAAACCATAGTTAGTTACACTGATGATACAAATCTACTAATAGGAAATAAAACTTTGTCTCAGCTTTTAACAGATAGTAAACCTCTTTTTAATTCAGTTTTAAAATGGTTCACTGAAAATAAATTAATTCTGAACTTTGATAAAACAAACATCATATTTTTTAAAGACATAACAGTCAAAAATGCAGGATATTGGCTACTTAGATTTAACAGGCAATAAAATATCTGTGTCTGAAAACAGAAAGTTTTTAAGTTTACATATTAATAAAGATTTAAATTGGTCAGTCCATATAAGTCAGTTACTGCAAAAACTCTCATCTGTTTGCTATGGAATCAGGGTGGATGCAAAGTATATGAATAAGAAAACTTTAAAAATAATGTATTTTGCCAACTTTGAATTATTTTTTAAATACAGGATTATTTTTTGGGGTTGTGACAGAAACACCCAATCAACTTTTTTTTGCACAAAAACGTCTTATACGTATTATAAAGAAACTCAAGTTTAATCACTCATGTAGAATTGTATTCAGACAAATGGGAAGAATGACAGTGTATGTATTGTACATTTTAAATGCTGATGTTTTTATATAGAAATAGAACTTCATTCAAACCACTCAGTAATCACAGTTACAATACCAGAGCTGAGTATCTGTCTTATCCTATACATCGCCTTCAACAGTGAAAAAGCCCAGAATATTGTGTTATAATAGGTACCTAAAAAATAAGATCAGCCAGGATTTAAATTGAAATTAAGAAAATGTTATTCAACTTGAACCTTACTGCATGGATGATATTTAAAAATACCATTGTTATGAATTTATTGTTTCGACTTCATTTCATTTTGTATTGCACACAAATTATGAAACAAGATTATTATTTTATTAATTATTCAGAATACTATGGCTTTACAGTTCTTGTGTTTTTTTAATATAACCTAACCTAATCCTTGGTTGATAGGTTCATCAATTCTATTTTTCATTGTTTCCTTAATTGTTAAATTGGTTAAGTATTTGTCTTAAAAAATTCAAATTATGTGAAAATAATGTCAACCATAAAACCTTATACCAATTTTAACCGGTCATCAAAACACTTTGACTGAGTTGTTAATTTTTGTAACCTTTGTATATTCATACCTAACCTATACTCACGCTTTTTACTATAATTTATCATAAATAAGACTTTATGGATAACTGACCTTAAATAAACCTAACAATTATGAATTTAAATTAATATTGGAAAGATTTAAAAATAATTATTTTGCCAACTTTAATTTTTTTTAAATACAGGATTATTTTTGGGGTTTGACAGAAACTACCCAAACACTTTTTGCACAAAAGTCTTATATAGTATTATAAAGAAACTAAGTTTATCACTTTAGAATTGTTAGACATGATCATTATTATTTACATTTTAAAATGTGATGTTTTTATATAGAAATAGAACTTCATTCAACCACTCAGTATAAGTTACAATACCAGTAGCTGAGTATCTGTCTTATCCTATACATCGCCTTCAACTAAGTGAAAAAAGCCCAGAATATATGTGTGTTATGTGTTATAATAGGTTACCCATAAAAAATAAAAAGAATAACGAGCCAGAGGGCATTTAAAATTGAAATTAAGAAAATGTTATTCAACTTAGAACCTTACTGCATGGATGATTATTTTAATATGCAAGATCGACTATTGTGTTATGAATTTGTTATTGTTTTTCGTGACGTCATTTCATTTTGTTATCTGCCACACAAATTATGAAATAAAGATTATTATTATTATTATTCAGAATACTATGGCTTTACAGTTCTTGTGTTTTTTTTTAATATAACCTAACCCTTTAAGGGGGTTCCTTGGTTTGATAGGTTCAAAAAAATCAAATTCTATTTTTTTGCACAAATTGTTTCCTTAATATGTCTAGAATATGGTGGCAAAGTAATTTTTTAGTCCTTACAAAAAAATTCAAATTATGCATAAAAATCAGACCGTCAAACCATAAAACCCCCTTAATACCAATTTTAACCGGTCATCAAAACACCTTTGACTTTCGTACTTGGTTAAATTTTTCTTTGCATAACCTTTGTATATTCTATACTCTAACTCTATACCTCTGACAGCTTTTAATATACTATTTGATTTTCATGAAATAAAATCCTATACTGGAAATAACCTGTCCTTGCCTAAAAACACCCCCATAAATCAATTAAGTTTGTTACAATTATATATTGAAGAGAAAGAGATTTTTTCAAAATTCTTCACCAAAATTTAAATTATTTCTCCGTTCTAGCTTTTGTTCTTAAGCCACATAAAACTTCTAACAGATTTATATGTACATACTAGTTCTACTGCATGTAATTACCCACTTTTATGAAGGCACCAGCATAATGCATGTCATTTTAAACAAAACAATTTTTCAATATTAGACTGTACTTACAACTATTATACCTATAAAAAGTATGATGATCACAACCCAGTACCCACAAGTATTGTCCTTTCTATCAATTGCCCCTACATGAGCTGTCTCAGTTCGCAGTCTCTGGTCTGTTCTATCAATTTGTGTACCAATATCATCTAATATTTCTAATATGCAACAAAAATAAATATCAACCAATAATATCTCTTTAATTATCTAATTATTTAATGAAAATAAAAAACAGTGAAAGTTCAAGCAGTAATGATTTTAATGGTTTAAAACAGGGTTCTCCAAGCTCCACCTATCCGGACCGCGATAGCGGGCAATAAATGCCCGATATCCGTCCCGCCACAGTTTTTTTTTTTTTATCTTTATGACAGCTCACGAAGGATTATTATATATGTATATTATATCCTACGGATTATATATACATATATAAACCTAAGTACCAAAGTACCGTGAGTGCCGGGTTTTCCGGTGTTTAACCCATTTCTTCCCAGTTGTTCCGTCAATGTTGTCCAAGCACTGAAACATGCAAATGTTGCATTTCACAGCACCTTTTAGACAACGCGGTAGTGCCACCACGGACGTTATTTTTAAATAACTACTACCTAAAAAGTTTAAGTTGATATTGTAAAATTAACAATTTAGGTAAATCATATAAAATATATAATAGATGTTTTTCTTTAAGGACCAATTAAGAAACAACAATGTTCGTCTTATTAATGATCCAACGCTTACAGAAAGGCTTCCTCTTCTTGCCCATCGTCGAGCTGTAGGGGATCTGTCGCTCTTCTATAGGTATTTTCACGGCTTCTGCTCAGAGGAATTGGCCAGTATTATTCCTTCTCTGGCAGCTCCCAACAGAGCAACACGTAGTGCAACTTTTATGCATCCTTTTACAGTTCAGTTAGAGAGGCCCCGAACTTCCCGCTTTCTTCGTTCCTTTATTCCTAGAGTGTCAAGACTATGGAACCTGCTGCCCGCAGAAGTTTTTCCTTCTCCTCCCAATCTCCAAAAATGATAGTGAACAAACTCCCTCTCACCACACTGAAGACACCCACGGTACGTTAGTACTTAGGCATCAGCCTTCGTGGACTGTCCCAAGATAAAAAAAAAAAAAAAAATAACCGTAATGATATAAAAGATTTTAACTGTAATTAATGATATGAGATTTATCCTAAAAACATACAATAAATGATATTCATAGGTATTTTATAAATTAATATTTAAGAATATTATGATTATTATATAATTAAAATTTATGTAGCTGTAGCTTTTCACTGAAAATTGTTTGCAGTTGTTGGATAAAGGTTATTTATATAGAAATAGTTCCAAACAAAAAAGCCACAAGCAAACTTATACAACTGTTTAAATTGTGTGAGTGAAAAACCTTTATAAAATTCCGGCAATGATAAGTTTACATATATTTTTTTTAAATATCGCTACACCCCAAATCAGTCATTTCTGTTTAAAGTTCTGGGGCAAGAGTTTCTATGTCGGTTTTAAAAAGATTTTAAAAATCTTGTTTGTAATTGCATAAAGATATAAAAAACAAGATTCAAAATTAACGCTAAAAGGTATTCTTCATTTTGTCTTTATTTCTTTAACAAATCTACTGTTTTTTACGGACGATGTACTGTTCTGCCAAATAATTCATCTGGAAACACTGACGCCGGCTACTACCAACATGTTGGACTAGGCTAGATATTGCCCCTTGGGACTTAGCGGAGAAATCAGTGTGGCCCTTAGGCTAAAAAGTTTGGAGACCCCAGGTTTAAAACAATATTTTACCTACCATTGTGATAGTCAACCTCGTTTGTTATAGTATTGGCAATATCCTTTTGCCTTGAAATAATTTTTGAAAGATTTTCCAATCCTTTTTCTTGTTCTGAAAATAAGAATGTGATGGTACAGATAACTTTATTATCATATGTTTATATAACACTGATGCACAATAAGAATGAATAAACAATTTATAAACTGTAACACCAACAAATTTAAAATAATGCATTCCAACAAAATATAGCAAAAACTGAAATTGAAAGTTAAAGAATTTTTGAAGCAAAACAGCACATATTATATGTGTTTAACTTTAATTAAAATATGTCTGCTAATTAAGCTTGTAATTTATACCCATGTACATATTATTTTTATATTCATGAATTATATATAGATATTTATCTGATATTTGTCCACAAAAATGTGCTTCTGTGTTATTTTGCAATGCGAAAACAGGTTTTTATTGGAACAGCGAATTTAAGGTAACAATAAGGGCAAACAGTAGAGTGACCCACGACAATCACCGCGTTTGGAGTCGTATTTAGGGATATATGTGTAACATGTAGAGCTGTCGTAATTGAATTAAAATAATTGAAAAATCGTATTCAATTACTTCTCAGTAATTGGATTACTGTAATTCAATTACTTACCGGAAAAGGTAATTGTATTTGGATTATCAATTAATAGGATAATGTATTCGCAATTGGTAATTGATTGTCACGAATCCCAAGTAATTCAATTACTTGGAAAGTAATTCAATAAATTATAAAGTAATTTAATTATTTAGAAATTAATTCAATTACCCAATAAATAATCGAATTACTATGAAAAATTTAATTACTTTTCTTTATGGAAAAACTGCCGGAATTTTGGCCAGCCAGAAAGAGTATCGTGAAACACGGCGGGCCGCTTTGAATCCGGCAAACGCCGCCTCCGCGTCGATTTAGCATTTTTGATTGATGCTTACCGCCACCGTTTTTATACTTTTTTTTTGTGAAAAAATCTGTTGTTTTTGGTAGGATAATTTTTTTTTATTTTGTAGTCATTTAATGTTGAACTTGCCGAGAAAGCAGTTTGAATAGTGTGACATGTGCGTATGATGCATATTAGCATAAATATTTTATTTGTTTAGTGTATCGTGTTTAATATATGTGGTAATTTAAATAAAGTAATTGCTAAAATACTCAATTAATTTTAGTTTTAATTGATAGTTGAATTACTTTTAACAAACATGCCAGTAATTGGTAATCATAATATACTACTACTTAGAAGAGTAATTGGTAATTGTAATTGAATTACTTTTTAAAAGTAATTGCGACAGCTCTGGTAACGTGTGTTGGTTTTATTTCATTGTTAAAAAAGTAATGTTAAAGGCATAATTGTAGGTTTTGGAACTAAGGCATTCTTAGGTCCAAACTATTAACTCAGAAATATGTTTAAAAAGCTGATTTTAGGGTATAAGTATTTGCTCTTAAAAAAAAACTCAATTACAAATTATAATTTTTTAATAGTTTTTAACTTTTACTTTTTTGTACTTTCTCAATTCTTTATTGAAATGAATTGCTTAAGCATCTTAGATTTATGCAAGCCAGCCCAATCCATTTTTATACTTAAATATTGGTTAATAAAAGACTTTAGATTTTTAAAATTATCTGCCAACTATTAGGTAAAAGAATATATAGTTTTAGATAGGCCTATAACTTCATGATCTATGTTTCCAATGTGTTTGAAATAACTGCCAAGTAAAACTTACCTCCCAACATTTGTTTCTGCCTGCTCCTCATATCATCTACTGATACATTTGAGGAGTTACCAGTGCTACTATCACCCCAATCAGAGTTTCTAGCACCAAATAAATCATTTCTTTCTTGCATTCGTTTCATTGAGACCTGTTCATCGAAAACTTTTTGCATTTGTGTTGCTTTTGTCAGTAGTACTTCAATTTGCCTTGTGCGTCTCTCTGCTTCAGCTGATGTTCTAATAATGGCTAAGGATATTGGTCATTAAAAATAAATAAATAGGTTAATACCTGTTATTATGGAATAAGTTTTGCTTCCTTTTTTTTTCCTTAAAAAGAGCCGTGCTGGCACAATTATAAATTTATACTGTAAACAATATAGATGTCTCCATAAAGATCTGATACCAACATTAATTTTATTAAATAGAAACTCATTTTTATTTAACTTTTGGATTCTACGTATATAAAATACAGGGATTTTTTTTTGTGTCATATACATTTGTAAACCTTGCCTATTTTTTGTGATAAAATCATTTGAACTTTTTAGCCAGTTAACAATTTAAAGCAGAAGTAAGCAATATCCTTTTTTTTAACCTAACCAGGACTTTTAATTTAACTAAGTCTTTAAATTCTTGATACTAAAGGGCATCTTTGAGTTTTAAAACACAAAGCTTTATTTAAGAAAATTAAACTGCACAAATCATGTTCAGGTCAAATAATTCTCCTGAAATTGAAGAGTAAAATAAATTTTTTCAACACTAGGTATAATAGTTCTTAATACTTGGCTGCCTTGTCAATTAAAACTTCTAATTTTTAAATTAACACTTTAACTGCTATGTGTACCATATATGGAAACAGACAATTTTAATTCTCCACCATGTGTACACATATTGGACACACAACACACAAGTTTTATAAGCATCCAGTCAAAGTCAAATATTCCTTATTGTTATAAGAAAAAAAAAATCTCGTTAACAAAGATTATAAAATTTAACACTAAGAGAAATACAATCAGTAATATTAAAGTAAAAATACATTTAATTGTAAGACAAGTTAACCCAGATCTAGAACATTTTGATTTCTCATGTCTGCCATGTATATATATTATGAGAATATCGTTGGGTAGACTTCATCTGCCTGCAGGAATAGCTAAGTTAGAGGTAAAACACTTGGGTTACTTTCATATAAATGTAAATTAAAAATTAATAAAGCTGCAACAATAAAAATAATGACGAATTTTTTTGTTTTTTAAAACATCAACCCCCGTGACAATACGATTTTCTAACAAAAAAGAGATAATTCTTGTTTTATAAATTTTACATAAAACAACCACAAATCAAGTAATAGAGAAAATGTCTTGGTGCACATGAACCAGTACTATTTTTTCTATAAGTTGGCCTAGCAGTTAGTGTTAAAATCAGGCTTGAAATCCAACTTCTAACAGACCTTGGGTCATTGGGTGTCTACACTAAAGTAAAAAGTAGGTAAATGACACAAGAGTGGAAGATTTGGAGGCTTGGAGAAAAAACGATACCCACAGACACAATGTTCAGCATTATAGACATTTTAGGTATGATAATACAGTTAATGTAAAAACTATAATATTCTCTATATGAACTGTAGAGAAATGCTTGTGAGTAACACTCTGCTAGAGGATAAATTATTATACATGTTTTTTTTTAGAGCAGTAGGTGTTGTGATATTTCAAAAGGAACAAGTTCCTTCCAGTAAAGCCTACAGATGACCTGATTAATAATTTATACACCTTTAGTTAATCTAGTTTAGAGCCCAGTTTTAAGATAAAAAGGTTTAAAGGATACATTGCACTAGAAGCTGATGAGATATCTAATTTTTGTTTTAATTGTTCTACTTCATTGTTATATTGTTTTAGCCTTAACCTTATGTCAGCTGATATTTGTGCATATTTGTCACTAGTCCTAGGATATTTTTGGCGTTCAGTTAACTGCCCCATTATTTCCCTTTGCAGCTTTTCACATGACTCATGCTCCAGGAGCCTAAAAACATAGATATATAACTGTTTTAATTAAAGGTTTGTTTTAAACTATTACCAAGGATCTTCTCCTAAAAATAAAAGCGCCATTATGAAAATTGCTTTTTATTATTTAGGTGTTACAAGCACAATACATAAACTGAAAAACAGGACAAAATCAAAAAACCCACAATGACCCACAATCAGAAAAAAACAATAACAAGGAAAAATATAGGTTAGGGTTATATATTTAAGTAAATGTTTCCTCTAATGCTTATGGCGCTGCCAGGGGTAATTTGCCAGATCGATACGGAACGAGCCCCAGATGGTCAAGTATGAATGATAAAACGGTTATAAACAATTTCAGAGTCTCCAAAACTATAAGTAGAAAACAAACTGCGCCATTCCTAACATGGTCTTTTATTTGTTTATGGAGAGTGACCGCGTGACTTTATGGTGATGTCCCATTCTATAGAAAATGTTATCTAGTGAATATTAATGAACATATAGAAAAAATAGACTCATATGAAGATATTCTAACTCTGCTAAAAGACTTATTGGCAGAACAGCCTTTTAACTTTCCCAGAAAAATTTTGGTTGTTCAATGCTGCTTCGTTGCCCAGAAGCGACTAGAGTTTTAACCTTTATTTATTTATTCGATTACATACACTATACACTAATGAGTATTCGACTCAAAATTGTAAGTAATACCCGTAATACCTTAAGCATCAATTTTTAAAATAAAATGTATGACCATTAACACAATTAATTCTTCATGTTATATTACAAAAAGCATTAATTGATAAATGTATTCTTCGATCCATTGGGAGTTAAGAGCTCGCCAACCTTAGGTCGTCTCTAATATTCTGGCGAATGGCGCTGAAGTAAAAAAGTGACAGCTAGCGTTATATTAAAGAAGAAGAAAAGAAAACTAACCTTTGTTATTTTATTTGTGATGGTGATGGCTAGGGCATCAGCAGTCTATTATTGTTTTATGTAGTATATGATGGTCTCCTTTTCTTTTGTGTAGTTATTACCATGATGTGTTGGTTATAAGAAAACTTTAACCAAGAGATTTATAGTATTTCTTAAATAAAAAACCTTAATATTACTATTGTTATTTGATAACACACCATTTAACATGCCTAAAGAGCAATATAGAGAGGCCGATGTGGCCAGACAAATGTAGGTTTATATTTCAGAATATTAAGTATAATTAAGTACATACTTGTTTATAATTTTTAATACATATTGTTTTGTTTGTAGTTCTCACTTAAGTTTTGGTGTTGAAAGTGCCGAGAGTATGCAGCAGCAGTCTCATATTCATGTTGTGGCTAAAAATCTTTATAACCAAGATGTTGGTAGAACCCCTGTACCATTTGGAGTACTTGACAAAAGACTGGTAAGTGTAACATATACCTGATTCTGTTAACTTTACATTTTTTTAAGTCATAGTTTTAAATACCTACTTGTATTAGTTATTTTATTGTGTTAGACTTATTCTTAACATAAATAGTTAGAGAAAATGTTTTTTAAAAAAGTTTATTGTAAGTTTTTCCAAAACAAGTAAGTATTAAATTGCCAAAATTGAACAACCAATTAATTGATTTTTGTACAGCAAAGTTAGAAGTCCTTGTTTTAATTTACTTTTTTAATCATTATATCTGGAAAACCATTTCTTGTGCCAGTTGACTATGATTTTTTTTATATTTGTTGTGTAATTTTGGTAATATCATTTTTTATAGTTTTAACTTGTTATTGGCCACAGTTGGCTTCTTTACATGGAAAACAAGGTAATGGACAAATTGTACCAAATTTTGGCCCCATTTTACAATTTTTCTGCTACTACTTCACTAAGCTAAGTGCTTAAAGTAGTATTAAACAATAAAAACCACCTCTTATGGGTTCTCCTATTTTACTACCTTTTATGTTCTTTCCATTGATTTGCTTATAATTAAAGTTAATTAAGGCTTACTGTGCTTTAAGGAATGCTTAGTTTTATATAATAAAATAAAGTAAATAGATTAAAACATAAAAGTTCTGTTAAATCAGACTGTGTGCCCCTCTGTGTTGTAAAGGATTGTTCCCATGCATTTGTAGTGCTGTTACAGTGTAGTTATAATGCTTTTTTGGGAGTAGGCCTTTATTGAGAGTTCCTAGTGGTCAGGGAATGTACAAAAGTTGGGTCAGTCAGGAAATTTTTCTAAAAAATCCAAAAAGTACAAAAATTACGCCTTTTAAACTGTTAATAGTGTATACTTTTATAATTGTTAATACTAAATACAATAATTTTTTAAACATGCTGCCATATCTAAGAAGTTTATCAGTTAATAATGTTAAAAAAGGTTTTAAAAATCCCATTCTTCTCGCATTAATATAATTCTAGTTGCTGCAGCATGTAAACCATTTTATAAATATTCCAGGGGGCTTTCCACCACTTTTATTAAAATATTTTATTTAATTATTCTTCATCTTTCAAAGCAGTTTTTTAAGGAGAATATTATAAATAAACTTACAGTAACAAAAATTTCAAAAATCAGTTTTAATAATAGTTGTATTTTTATAACTTAAAAAAAAATAGTGTTTTTAGTTAAGAAAAATATAATATAAAATATTTTTTAGCTAAGCACATCCCATTTTGTCTTTGTTTTTTAATTTATAAAATAGTTACCTTATTATTATTTATTTATTTTACCTGTATGTGAGACTCAGCTAATAAGTATTGAAAACGTCTGGAGATATTATCCAGATAATCTAATAGGCTAATCAACATTTCATAAAACTTTGCAATTTGTCAGTCAAAATCAACAATAAAGTTTTTGAAGGTTTCAGCCAGAACACGGCGTTGCTCAAGCCACTCTTTCCACCACTCAATAATATTTATTGCTTCGATCTAAATCCAATTAAAAAACCCGGCAGTCCTACCAAAACTTTTTATTGACAATATTAACATTGAACCATCTACAACAGCAAAATATTTTGGTATACTAACCAAATTTTAATTAACACACTGCTATCCTTAAGAAAAAAATAATATCAAGAGCCAAACATTTTCCCACTTTAACTTTTAAAAATCAAGGTATTTCCACACAAAAGGCTGTACAAATACTTACTACAGACTAGTCATTAACTATGGTCTCATTTTATTAATGAACTTAAGAATTTCTGCTTGGAAGAATGTACCTGCAGGAGAGACAGTTGCTCTGAGAAGCTTGACCAAAATTCGTCACCCAATTAACCCATTCCACAATCCATCCAACAAATATTTATACCAAAGGACAAAGCTTTAACCAATTCAGGCAAGGTCCCATATACTGGAGCTAAAATTTGCGAAAAAGAAGAAGAATTATAAAGTTTTATGTTCAATATGTCAAACTAGACTCAGATACTTAGTCTCCCAGTTCAAGTATCCCAAGAAGACACTCTGGGAATGGTGTCTCTCCAGCAAAAGCCAGGAATAAGATAATTGTTTTGTTATCCACAAATTTATATTATTAGATATCTGAGTGTTGATAAGTTGTTTCTTACTGTTTTCTTCTTCTTTAGTCTTAATTTTTGGATTCTGTCTTGTGTTTAAATATTTAGATTCTTGTAGGATCAGGGCCGGAGCGAAGAACATCTCATTGGGGGGGGATCATGGCGCCCCTAGCCAAATTTTTAAATTTAGTATACTGAGTCACACGCTTACAGAAAAGCTTTGTTCTCTTACCCACCGACAGGCTGTAGGGGATATGTCGCTTTTTATGGGTATTTGCACGGCTTCTCTGTTGAGGAGTTCGCAAGCATAATTCCTTTGGCAGCTGTCAACTGAGTAAGTCATAGTGAGGCCCCAAACTTTCTACTTTCTTTGTTCGGTTATTCCCAGAGTGTCCTGAGTGGAATCTACTACCCGCAAAATTTTTCCTTTTTTCAAATCCAAAAAATTTTAATCTTGTATAAATAAACTCCCTCTTACCACATTGAAGACACCCACGGTACGTAAGTATTTAAGCCCCAGCCGTCGTGGACTGTCCCAAATGTGCTAAATGCCCAAGATTAAAAAAAAAGTAAAAACTGTACTTATCGTAAAACTTGTTTATGTTACCTGCATGACGTGACACTATTTTATTGTACTTTTATGCAAATTATAAATTTACACATTATTGTATGTCCCTTAAACACAAACAACCAATCTAAATCATGGTACTTTTTTACTTTACTTGACCCTCGCCGATTTCGATGATTTTTTTCATACGAAGGGGCTGACCACAATTCTAAAGTAAGTTATTTTCGACGTTTTATTTTCAAAATATCAATCATTAAATATGATAAAATAATTCAATTAAACTTACTTTCACTATTTTGCCCATCTTTTATCATTAATTTGGTAATAAGTTCACTAAACTATCATACAATGTTTGAAATATATCAAAAATAGTCGTGTTTTTATTTGTTTTATTAAGATTTATGGTAAAATACAAAACTCCTAGAAATATCGACGATTTAAACAGAAGGCTGTAAAGAGTTGTCATCTAATTTTTCATATTAAAACAAATGATATAAAATCTGATATTACACAATAAAACGCGGTAAAGTACGTAAAATAATTATATTAAATAATTTTAAATATTCTAAAATAATTTCCTTTAAAAACCAAAAATGTTGTACAAAAAAAAACAGTGAAAGTGTAGTTAGTTTTAATTTTATATTTGTTAACTTTATACATGGTTACAAATATTAATTATAAGTTCGGACCTGACCTTACTATTTTTGTATTTTATGCATTTTATTTTCTTTCTATAAAAAAATATGTTTTATTAAAAAACTACCTATTCTTAACTAACCATCACTAACACACAACACAGAATGAAAAAGTATTAGTATTTGCACTGATGCACTTTAAGCAGCACGCAGTAAATATGAAATATAAAACCAATACACAGATATTGATAAAAATAATATAATTTACTGTAAGCTAATAATTTTTTTTCGTTAATCTTATGAAATAAATAAATATATTCCCGAAAGTCAAAAGACTGTATAGTACCGAAAAAGATTACATTGTTAATATGAATATCAAAGCTCACCTGTTTAGCATCGCCGTCAAAGCTATGAGATTTCTGAGGCGCTAGACAAAACAAAACGCAAAAATGGCATTGTATATGTATACACAAATTCTTCAAAATATTTAAGGTTACAACGCGTTACAAAATAGCAAATATGGTTTTTAAAAAAAAATCTCTTTTAATTTGACGCCCCCTTAAGAGAAAATTTGGCGCCCCCATCGATCACCTATGGGGGGGGAACTTCCCCCCTTACCCCCCGTTCGCTCCGGCCCTGTGTAGGATACCTTTTTTTTCGTCAACGTTATGTATATATCTGTAGGTTAGCGGTTATAGTTGTAGAAATTGTTAAATAAATTGCAAATAATATATACTAAAGAACCTCAGTTATTGGCCTCTTGGGATAAACACCTATAAAGTTGTCATAAATAAATAATAATATAGAGTTTAAAAAAATCATGTTTTGTGATATGCAACACCATTTGATTGTGAAGAACTGTCAAATCATTGTTTTGCAACTGTTGCTTTTATTTTTTATAACAATAATTTTATCATAGTTTTATAAATAGTATCTTTAATTAAATAAATAAAAATAAAAATGGCTAACATTAAAAAAAAATGTAAAATGGCTACTTCTGGAGTGAACCAAGATTTAAAACTACAATTACATATTTTTCTTGTACCCACCATTATTCTAATTGTAATTGTAGGGAACCAACTCTAAAGAATCCCCTTGTCAGACATGTGGTAAAAACATAAACGAATGTGTAGGACATTTTGGATATATAGACCTAGAACTGCCTGTTTTTCATGTTGGATATTTTCGAAGCATTATTAGCTTACTCCAGACAATTTGTAAGAAATGTGCCCATGTTTTACTTGATGAGTCTGATAAAAACCAATACAGATTTAGGTTGTCTAACCCACATCTGAGTTACATGACTAAAAAAGCTATAAGAAAAAAAATTATTGAAAAATGTAAAAAAATCACCAAGTGCCCATACTGCAAATCAGTAAATGGTTTTGTTAAAAAAATGACTGCAGCTAAGGGCAGCACGAATAACACAGTATTAAAAATAGTCCATGAAATTTACCGTGAAAAGGATAAGGAAAAACTTATGGAAAAACTATCAGGTGAATTCAATTCAGCGATTGAGAATAATCCAGATATTCAGTCAGCATTAGGAAATAGTGTTTCCCATATATTAACACCAATAGATGTTTTGAAATTATTCATGAGGATTCCTGAAAGTGATATCCCATTATTAGCTATGGATTCTGAAAAGTAAGTAAAAAAAAAAATTAGTTACAAAGCAAATATACAGCATTGTACTTTTAATGTTTTCTAACTAATTTTTTTTAGGTCCCAACCCAAAGACTTAATTTTTACCAGAATGCTTGTACCTCCAGTTTCTATAAGACCATCAGTAGTATCTGATTTGAAAGCTGGAACGTAAGTACTAATAAGTTTCTTGTTAATTAGAATTAGAATATTATTAAAAATACTCATATTAGATGTTAAATTATCGTGTAGTAATAAACTTAAAAACCTAAGTTTTTGCTAGTTGAATTAATAGGTTTTTTTAAAATGCCGGACAGTTTCGGAGTTACAAAAAAAACATAGTTTTATTTTAAAATAATTTTTATAAAGAGCAAAAAACTCAAAGTACTTTCTCCTAGCACTTTTTTGCAAAGCAGACGCCCCTCATCATTAAACCTATTTTTTATGTTTTATAAGCCAATGTATGGTTCATACTTAAGCTTAACTATTGTATTGTATTGCATTGAATGGGCTTAACATCAGTGGCGGCTCGTGGTCAATCTTTTGGGGAGGTCATTAGTTAAAATTTCAAATGCATATGGCTTAACTGATTTTTAGTTAAAAAAACAATTTTAGGCATTTTATTTCACACAGACGTTTACTCCAAAGAAAAAACAAGAAAGAAAATTCAAAAATAAATGATTTAGCAAGATTATTTTATTTGAAGAATTATATTTCTATTTATTAAGAAACATAACAATATAACAAATAATATGCATCGACATCTGTTTAAACAGAAAAATTGCACAACATATTCTAAAAAAAATCTCACACCCGACAGTAAGTAATATCGCTATGCCAGAGGTATGACGGCAACTTATAGGTTAAAAATAAGCATGTTTATATGATAAAAAATAAAAAGGGTTACTTAACTTACCTAAATAATCTTAAATTTTAGTTCAATCCTTCTGTCTTTGGGACTTGCAAAATGATTGATGACTTCTTCATTGTAATTTGCAATATTATTTATAAAGGCCATTTCAATACTTAACATGGCCAACGCAGAGAGACTACCTTCCCCCATTGTGTTGCCTAAAAATGTCTTTATTCTATTAAATGTTGTCATCGGTAACGTGCACAAAATTGTCAACAAATGCACTGTTTTCGAATTTACATTACAAAAACATACACCAACAAAAAATAAATTCCTAAAATCGTATATAATCCGTTCTATAATAACCGTATAACAACCAAAACCTTGAAAAATGCGCAATTTTCCTCTTCGCGGCTGTTGACCCAGATCATGCAATTACACTGCTTCGGAAAGCAGCCAAAATCGCCCAATCGTAAATTAGATCGGGAAAACTCGACTCGGCTCCGTTTAAAACAATGCGGTCAATGAAGGCAGGCAGTCCGGTTTTTGGCCAACAAACGAAACCACAGATCTGGACATCGCTGCGCAAAGCTTGTGGAATCCAGTAATTGATCAACGAGTTTATATGCTTAGAATAATAAAGGAAAATTTAAAAGATTGCAGAAAAATAGTGTTTTTCATTTATATCATTATAATGTTTTTGTTCAGAAATATTAGTCAAAAATATTGGGAGGTCATTGACCAAATGACCCAATGGAGGAGCCGCCACTGCTTAACATGGTCCTACTCCCACTTCCGTTTAGAAAGATCTTTTGTGGATACCCTTCATTAGTTGATCCCCTCAATTCCCCCCTTTCGCGAAGTTGGAAATGTTACGTGAGCAAGTTTTTTAATATCTTCGGTAGTCAAAGATGCTCTTTCTAGATATTTTAGCCTTTGGTGTGTTAATTAGCTTAACTAAAGATATATTAGGTATGAAATAAAGAACTTGTTTTATCTGAGCTTGGTTATTTTCATGATAAATAAAAAAGATTTTTTTTCTGACTCCTAAGAAAAGTGTTCTGTTTTAATATGTAAGACTGGTGAGGATGGGGTGACTGGTTTGTCAGCTTCCATCCTTAGATAAAGTAGTCATCCATATGTTGCTGATTCAAAATTTATTGTACAAAATTTAAGAGTTATTGTGAATATATGAAACAGCACAAAGAAAAAGTTAAGATTTTTACATTTTTCTGGACCATAATATTATTTAGATTGGTTTTTATGGATCCTATTCATAGGCATTAAGGCATTGAATTTAACATCTTAAAATTTGGATCAAGGTTGGTCAAATTTTTTATCTCCCTTAAAGCCTCTTTGGTAAATAATATTAAAGATTTATGTTTATTTAATCATTTATTACTATCGTCATTTTGAATGCGGTTAAAAGGTGAAACCATTTTTCGCCTTTTAACCTAGAATACAAACTGGGGTAGATATCTACCCCAGGTAAATTTTAATAAGTAAATAATAATAAGTAAAATCGTAACTGTACTTTTAAATATTTAGAGAGAAATAGAAATAGATTCTTAAAAACTAATTTTTTATGGATATTTATTTGATTTTCCATTAATGGGATTCTTAATTTGTTTGAATTGTTAAAGTCCCAGCAAAACCTCATGATGGTATATTTTTTCTTAAAGACTTAGGGTTTTTCAGTACTTACAGCTATTCAAATCAATTTTTAACCCACTAAATTGAATTCGCTCTTTACCATTGGGCATAAAAAAACGAAAAATTCGAGTACTCATAATAAGTCAGATTATTGCTTTCAGAACAATTTTAAGAGCAAAAATCCCGTGGGGTAAATACTTACCCCGGTGTGTAGTTTACAGGTGAAAAAATGGGTTTGTACTTCTAGGGTTAATGCTAAAACTCTTTAATATTATTTGACACACTACTTGCATTGCTTCATAAAGCAAGCTGATTTGCTACACTTGGATCTAAATGCATATTAATGTATAACAAAAAACTAAAAATCTAACAATATACTAAGAAAACTGGTCTACCAGAATTTACAAAAAATCAAGGCAAATCTACCAAAAAAAAAAAATAATAAATGACAACGTTGGGCATACGCGTTTGCGTCGTGGTTAGTTTTGGTTTTGTACGTTTTTTTATATATTATTATATTCTATGGCCTTTTCTGTGGAGCTATTTAAGGTCAAAGGTTTTTGCAACTCGTCCAGAAAACATTCAAGATCTTAATGTCCCAATTTCTGAAGAGGTTCGGTAAATAGATCAGGTTTTCCTTCATCGTGTCATGAATCATTTCTGGTCAAATCTTGAAAAGTGCATTAAAGTTAATGACACTTACTTAAAAGACGTAATTTTTTAAAGTTTGGATAAGTCATATGTTATAGTAAATCCCAAAGAGTGAATTGTAATTAAGTGTAATACAATGTTAGTTTTATTAAGTTTTAACAATTTTACTGAGCAATTAAAATGGGTAGTCTATTATGGGGAACCCTGTATATAGGGTTATAGGAGTTTTAAAAAATATAATAAGCCTCCAGGTTCTTACTGGGAACAAAAGTAGTGGTGAAGGGACACTAGAAGAAAAATTTCGTCGGACCTAAATATAAACTTCATCATCTTTCATTGCTTCTCGAAAAAATAGTGTAAGAAAGTGTTCATTTTATCCTCTTAAACAAATTAGCTGGAAAGAAATTATCAAAATTTTGTTGCTGTTTTTTAGTATCTCAAAAACTTTTATGGTGAATGCAAAATTCTTATCTTTTACACCTATAAAGGATGTTTTACATTTAACTCTTAGTACTTGGATATTGACAACAAATTCCTAGTTCTGTATTACTTTCAAAAAACCGGAAATGAAAGCGTTGAATTTTAATACATACGTTGAATTTTAAAAAATAAAAGAGGTATTTTTTACTTAGTTTTAAATCATCAAAAAAATTAGAGAAAACTACATTTTTAATTATGGTTTTCACTTGTATTTTTGCATGTGACTTCTAAATTTCGCAACACTAGATTGTTACAATTTTGGCCAGCATTAATTAATTTATTTGTTTTTAAGATTAAGTTTTTTTAAAACTTTCTTCACTTTAGTACTTATTAGGTAGTACTAACATGTTAGCATTTGCACACATACATATTTTTACTGTAATATTTCAATAGGAATGAAGATGATTTAACCATGAAACAGTCTGAAATTATTTTTATCAATGATGTTATTAAAAAACATAAGTTGTCAGGAGCATCTGTGAATATGTATCAGGAAGGATGGGACTTTCTGCAGCTGCAGACTGCTTTATACATTAACAGTGAGCTTTCAGGTGTTCCTCTAAATATGATGGTAAGAAGTTTAATTATACATGTCCAAAGATACCTTAAACAAACATTTAAACATATTTTAGCCTAAAAAACCTGGAAGAGGTCTTGTACAACGACTGAAAGGCAAACAAGGTAGATTTAGGGGAAATCTTTCGGGTAAAAGAGTTGATTTTTCTTCAAGAACTGTAATTTCCCCTGATCCTAACCTGGAAATTGACCAAGTTGGGGTCCCTATGCAAATAGCAAAAATTCTTACATTTCCTGAAAGGGTGATACATGCCAATATAAATCTGATGAGACAACTTCATTATTAATGGACCTGATAAATGGCCGGGAGCCAACTATGTGCAGCAGAAAGGATCTGCTTTTAAGAAGTTTTTAAAGTATGGTAATAGGGAGAAACTTGCCCAAGAGTTAAAGGTAAAAAAATACAGATTATTAAAAAAGTTCTGCTGCAGTAATAAGGTTCAGTAGGGAATACTCAATATACTACCAAAATCATAATAACTCTTTAAAATTTTTAAAAAAGTTGTCAAACCCATAATAAAAACATGCTTTC
Organism: Listronotus oregonensis; assembly: GCA_019359885.1. Taxonomy (NCBI): domain Eukaryota; kingdom Metazoa; phylum Arthropoda; class Insecta; order Coleoptera; family Curculionidae; genus Listronotus; species Listronotus oregonensis. Next base: position 87,902 of record JAHBCN010000140.1, read on the forward strand.
TACGCGACACCGAAATCCTGACCACTGTGGTTTGACAAATAGCGAGGCGCAAAAAAATTTTCTTGCAACTTAAACAACATACATTGCAATTTTTTTACAAAGAAAAAATAGGTATATTTTTTATATTTTTAAAAAATAAAGTACCTACATTCTTGCGCTATATTAACAAATGCCCGAAAAATCCAATTATTACTCATCAAACTTATTGTTTTTTGTTTCCGAAGTCGCAAAATGTTAATATTATGTTTAAGCGACTTTGCAACCCTTTGATTGTGTCTGCCTTGGTGCGGTAAACCACTTAGTTAATTACTAAAAGCGCATGAATACTATAGCCGTAATTCTCCGTTTGTTGAACCGAACGATTTTAAGATCACATGGTACAGCTGAGTACTCGTCCAACTATGTTGCCTTTGTAAAATCGATTTTTTTTTTAGAATTAAGCCGTCTAAAAAAATATTTTTACTTGAAATCCATCTAAAGCTTGGATTATCCTTTATTGCTTCGCGACCTGGAATAATTTTGAAAAAATTCCTGTAAGAGGTGAAATATATTTCACATTTTAACCTTAGAAGTACAATTGAGGTAGATTTTAAGCCGTTTAAAAAAATATTTTTACTTATAATCTATCTCTCTAAAGCTTGGATTATCCCTTATTGCTTCGCGACCTGGAATAATTTTTAAAAAATTCCTGTAATTCCAAAAATTTCCGGTTATTAATTCAACACCGTCGAAAATTCGGAAAAAAAATCACATGTAAAAAAAACACTAAAAAATTAAAAATAATGACATTTTGGTTACGAAATTTACAAACAGAAAGTTTGACAAAATATTATAGTAATATTATTTAGAGATATGATAAAAAATGAGAGGTTACTTGGTCATCAATGTTTATTGGTATATCACAAATTGTACCATTTTAAATTTTCTGTTCTTCTTTAAACTTTAAAATAAATGTCATGTTTATTTTAAAAGCAACATTTTGAGACTACTATTTTAAGATAAATGTTTTCACTTATTAATGCCGCTAGGATACCGTGAAGGATGATATTTCCCGAAATATTTTGGGTTAGCAAACAAAAAATAATTCTATAATTGGCTTAGAAATGTAGGTGTGAATTTTTCAGATTTAATGTTGTTGACATCGAATAAGTTATTTTAGGCCAAAGTATCCTTTAATTTTTAAGAAAAGTTTTGAATCACCCTGTAATAATTGGCGCGTTTGTGGAAAGTATGGGATAAGTCAGAAAATTGGAAAAATGACTTAATGGGGGGAGGTTAAATCGTGAAAAAACCACCTTTTTTTATGATTTTTTTAGCGATATGGCTTGAGCAAATTTATTAAATCTTTTTTACATTATTAATTATGGTTTCAACAACATTCTCTTATTTTTTTTTGTGAAAAAATATTAATAAACAAGCCGGTGACAGAGATTTTCCCAGGGCGTCTTTGAAAATAGACAATTTGCGGTGATCACTGTATCTCAGCTGAAAGTTATCGAAAATCAAAATCCAGTAGAATTTAGTCGAAGTATCATTAAAACCTTCCTCCACGTTTTCTAATTATTTTTTTTTAATTTTAAAATTTTTAGTGGTCATTCAAAGTAAAAACTGCGAATTTTTACAAAAACTTTCGCCATTTTAGGGTAGAAAACCCCCTTGAAGTAAAAAAAAAATCCAAAACGGAACAGGGGGGAGTAATATAACAGAGAAATTGTGTACCAAGTTTGAAATTAATTGGTAATGTAGTTTTTAAATGGCAGTAATTACGGTCTTTTTAACAGTAGTTTTAAGATCAACGCGTTCAAAGTTTTAAAAACTAAAAAAAACTGTTTTTTCAATTTATATTAAATCATCTCGGCAGCAACTTCGATGTCTTCAGCCTTTTTTTCAAGTCTTTGCCTTATTCTGGCTTCTTTGCTCAGCTGCTGAAGCTCAGCATCTTGTAGTATCTCGGCCATGGTTGATGCAACAGTCGTCGATAAGGGAAGACTTTTTTAAAAAAAGGACACTAATTAGTCAATAACTTTGGGAGTTTTGCTCTGATCGACTTCAAATTTTGCGAGTATATTCTTGAGATGTTTAATTTTCAGAAAAGACAAAAAAATCTATTTTTTAGCGTTTGCTTTAAACATTAAATTATTATTTTAATAATTGTTTAATTTACAATATCTCATTTTTTAGAACGTTTGACTTATCCCATACATGTGCCAATTTATTGCTTATTGTACAAGATTTTTCAGCGATCAAGCCGTAATGAGACAGGTGGCAACTACATACTACATTAGTTATGCTTTGTTGTCAGATGTCTTTTTTTGTGGCTTGAATCATTGAAGAGCTCTAGTGAGCTTCAATTTATTTAATTTTTTATTTTTAATTTAGCTTGGTGATATGGTGGAAAGACACTTGCACAATAACGATGTAGTTCTGTTTAATCGTCAGCCGAGTTTACACAAACTATCGATCATGGCACATAGGGCAAAGATTCACAATCACAGAACATTTAGGTTTAACGAATGTGTATGCAATCCTTACAATGCTGATTTTGATGGTGACGAAATGAATTTACATTTGCCACAAACTGAGGAGGCTAAAGCCGAAGCGTTGATTTTAATGGGGGTAAGTAAACATAGCTTTTTTTATAAATGTATAGACAGTTATTTAGGGTGTGATTGATTCAGTCACAAAATTATTCACTTTTAATTATCATATGAATATGTATGTTCTTAAAGTGATAGATCGGTCACCCAAGGTATGTTAGTACTTAGGAGTAACTTCGTGGACTGTCCAAAAATAAAAAAATCAACTTGTTTAATCCAAAGTCTTTAAAAACAATTACACAGATTAACATTTAATTACGCGGGAACGCTGGAAGCGGTTAGGTGGTACTAGGGTTTTTGGGGTCGCTGATTATCGAATGGAGGGTCGCTTAACCTTCATGGCGTCAGGTTCAAGATCATTTAGAGGTCAAGTGAATAAAAACCATTGGAAAAATCTGGAAAACTACATGCATATGTTTTTCGAGGTCGCTGAATCCGAATCCGGCGTTTATTTACATCTATCCTATAGAGTATCAAGGTAATTACATTCAAAGCACCTATTAAGATGCTTTTGTTAGTAGACAGAAATAATTCATCTGGTGATAGTTCATATTTGAAAACACAGTAATCAAGTTGAAAGAATTTCTGGCAAATTTAGTGACTATTAAAATACAAAGTGTTATAAATTTGGGTGCATGGTTTAATAACAGAATTGTAAAATTAAATTTAGGATTCTGGAAAGAACTAGAACAAATTTGGGTGTTAAATATCCATTTAGTTTCTCGAACTAATAAACAGGTTTGTGTGAGATTGCACATTTTTGCGTAACCCTTATCAAAACATTGTATAATAGGCGAAGAATCAAAATATGCTCAATTATATTTCGATTGACCATTTTAAACAACATTGGGTTAGTATTAAAAATGGCCTTGGACAAGGTCTTAAATTTGTAGGGAACCGCATAATTTTTTGTAATTTGGTTACAGATTTTAGCTAGGTATCATTTTATCGCCATAACCGCTTTCTTAAAAATTGAAATTAATCTAAATTTAACAAACAATTACTTATCTAGATTATATACATTTATGTACCGCGTATACAACGTCATTGGATAGGCGATATGAGGTCTTAATATGAATTATTTGAATTCCTGTATTATAAGAAAATGGAGTTCATTAAAAACTTTTCATAAGTCAATTTGGTTACAAGGTATGTTATGAGGTCAGTGAACTAAATTTTTGAAAATATTTCTGACAAAAACGTAATTACATGTATGTTACGGTTATTCTGGAAGATCCGAATGCATTATTGATTTACATCCATTATTAAAAGTACACAAGTAATCAAAATAATTTTAAGTTTTAGTTAATGATAGGTCAGATTTTAATTGTAATTTAATAATTGGTGGAATATTAAAATTATAAACGTAAAAGAAAGGAAAATGATTTTAAATTAGATAAAAAAATAAAGCCATTGACAGCACTCAAAAAATAGTTTTTCTATGTGTTTTTTCATTAAAATTACTTGAGGATGGAACTTCAATGACAGGATGGATTGTTATACCAATGGCGAAGCATAAATAGAGTAAAGCATTTCATTTAAATCGTCGCCACATTGTTATTATGTCGATAGATGACAACATATTTGCTTCTTGGGAAATCAGGAATCATATCCGTCACTTTACACACTTGGCACTGCTTTACCATTTTAATTTATTAAAAGTACTTACACAAAACTAATATTTAAACAATTGTCACAAAAATAACCCAAAAAACAACAAGAAAGATTCATACTAAAACGCCATACTGAATGTGTCATCTGTGGAGCGAAGCCGAAGGTGGTCGAAGTACAACGACTATTAGTCGTTGGCGATACGCCTTTACGAAAAATGCAGTTGTCATGTTGTCGCGCCTTTATTAGTAACTGTCCAAAAACAAAATAGTTTTTTGACATCATTACTTTTCTGTGTAATACTTTATAATAATAAATATAACAAATATTATTCACAGTTTAAAATACTATAGTAGAGCTTAATTTAATGTAATTTTAAGAATAAATTAAGTAAAAATTAATCATAATATACTATCAAGTAAATGAAACAGAAAGATACTTGGCAAAATAGTATCTGTAGTAACCATTTTCCCGGGTTTTGGTGGATTTTATTGTTTGAGTACAGAGGTTTCATTCATCGCTAGGCAGAACCTTAGAATGTGCGTTTATGATGCCACCCTTATGCCAAATCAATGCTTTCTCCAGTTAACCTAACAGCTCATTGGTTACTATCCTAATTTTTTCCGGATTTTAAATTTAAACTTCGAAAATTTTTAATTTATAATTAAACAATAAATTGATATTTTTTGGCATTGGAATAACCTTACACTCATTTCCAGTCTAAGTTCCATTGACTTTTTTATTTTAACTACAAGTGTCTATTTTTTTTCTATATTTAAATTCTTTAGAAAAATTTCCTCTCAAAGATATATCACATCGAGTTTAGTTTCAAGATGGCGGCCATGGCCTACTTTTAAAGAAAACAAGGTAAGGCAATTATTTCAGCTTAAAAAATATCGCCATCTTGAAAGGAAACACCATGATGTGATATATCTATCGATAACGACATATCATTGGAAAGATATTCTTATAAAGAATTTAAATATGGTCTATTTGGTGAAACCAAAAGTGCTTTTAAGGGTAAGATATTGCTAAAAATTGTCCAAGAAGAAAAATTGGTGGGTGACAGCATCCTGTGTCATTCGGTATAATCGTCATACATATCCAATCACACTCTTCCATTTAGGTTTTAAAAGAAGCGTTAAAGATTTTAAAAAATATAATTCAAGACTGTCTATTAACCATAGTGATTCTAGAATGTGATTTTATAATTTCCACTAATATTTTAATTTAATTTTTACGTTTTTTAGCCTAAAAGATTATGGTCTGGTAAACAAATTATGTCTTTAATATTTAAACCAAATAAAAAATATGGAGTGTTGGCAAATTTAGAAGCAAAAGGCAAAGCATATACTAAAAACAAAGAGATGTGCGTTAAAGATTCATATGTTCTCATCAGAAACTCCCAACTTATTGCAGGAACTTTGGATAAAGGACATTTGGGTAGTGGTGGAAAGGGAGGAAATATATTTTATGCTATTCTTAGGGATTTTGGGCAAGAATATGCCATTAAATCAATGTGGAGATTGGGTAAATACAAGTGATATGTTTTGATTTGATTCCACTATAACTTAGCAAACATTATAATGCATCACGACAAATTTAATTTATAATATGTGATAGAGTTAAGGCTTCAACAAATTTGTTTAAAATTTTAAGAGATGTATTTAGAAAAAATGCTGGAAATTTTTATTTATAAATTGGAAATATTCTAGGTGAAACTTGTAATAGATATGATGCCATGGATGCTTTTTTTAAACCCCCATATATTATTACTTTTTTAAACTCCACTATGAATTATGATCATAATAATTTGTATAGTCTATTAATACCTACATTTGAACCGTTTTCAAAATATTACATTTTAAAAATGATATTTTTGACCATTTAAATATCGACGTCTAAAAGCATGTGAAACAAAATAGGTTTTAATTTTCTTTTTATTTTTCTCCAAAAAAATTAAATTAATAATTACTATTTAATAAGAAATCTTTAATACCTCGGTAGAAATAAATACAGGCTAGTCCTAGGCCCAGTATTATTTTCGCAAAAATGTCCCTCAATTTTGAAACCGTTCCTGTCTGACTGAAAGTCTTAAACTTTTTCGGGAGAAAAAGGACTAGTGGACAAAATTTCAAACTTTTTAGCTATTTACATGGTCATAAACCCTAACTTTTATTGAAATAAATAGTATTATTTCCATATTTTTTTTCTGGATTTAAACTTTGTTGCAAAACATTGTACTCTCACTTTATTTGTTGAACTTATGGTTCGATTTATATAATTTTTTTCATACTATATTTATTTGGTAGCAGTAATTTAAATTAATTAATTTTAATTTCACAGTAGATATAATATTTAATTCATCTTTTTTATCATTGTTATTTAATAAAATTAATTCCATACTTCTGAAATTGTAAAAAATATTAAACTAGTTTAACATGGTTGTTGCCCTATATTATCTTCTCTACCTTTATTAAATTCCTTACATTGTTGGACGGGTATGTATGCTCAACTATACTACAACTATACTAAAGAGACTATTGTGTAACCACCCCATAGTCCAAATAACAAAATATGACTCTTTTTCAAAATAATAATAATAATAGAGTGTATGCATGATCGGCTAGTTTTGAGTCTTGCTTGTCAAGTTGCCAATAGTACTAATCCACTGATGCAACTAGTAAAAGCACACGAAATAGCTAACGTTGGATCATTTCTATCCAAGGCAGAGGAGAAATTCGGTCTCAGATTTGCAATAGATTGAAACGACAACCAATCACTTGTAAAACTTGAGTCTAAAGCCGTAAGAACTGCAGTTAAAAGAGCAGAACAGCAGATGCTCTTAGCAGATCACATTAATAAGCCGCAGCACAGAGTATTTTACTGAAACATAGAGAGACTCAATCTATCTTGAAACCTCACGTTTGGGTTTTTGAAATCTGCTGAGCTCAAAACGGAAACCGAGAGTTTCCTACTAGCATGCCAGGATGGGGTGATAAACATATTGGTATACCGAAGACAGTTTTCTAACATTTCTGATACTGCTTGTCGAGCCCGTTGACAGCAACCCAAAACACTTATGCACTTATTGTCAGCTTGTCCAGTGCATGCTGTCAGCGGTTACATCCACCGACATAACGGTTCGCTTCGGGTACTTTATTATTACCTCAGACATCACTACATCATGGATGAAACAGCAATGCTGCCATTTACTCCCGGCGATTTTAAGGCAGCGGTGGAAAATGACAACTGTCGCATATATTTGAATTATTCGTTTTCAATTAGGCATCAAATTCGCGCCAATAAACCTGATATCGTTGTCCCTGATAAAATGAAAACTCAATGTATGTGATTGAGTTTTCCGCCCCAGCGGAAAGTAACATAGATATAAAGGAACGGGAGAAACGAGCCAAATATCAAGATCTTCTTGGCGAACTTCGAAGGCTCTATCCGAAGTATAACGTGCGATTGGTTGTCCTGATTGTCGGCGTTTTGGAGGGCATGAAGGAAAATGTGTTGGGGGAGCTGAAGTGTATTTCCGTATCTGTTGTACTTGGGTCCCTTCGTTTACTAAGGCAAATGAATTTGGCCGAGGATTACTGACCAAGCGGACGCAAGGAGTGGTTTCTTCGATTTTCTTAATTGAGATTTTATACATCTTTATAAAAAGAGCATTGAGCTCTAAAACTGTGTGTATCTAAATAGTAAACAAAAAAGATTCAAATAGTAAAATGTTAAGAAAATATTAAAGTATTCTATAATTTTCACCGTCGATTACGATTGCTAAAAAGGGAGTTTTCGAAAAAAAAATTATTACATCTGGTATAAAGTGAAAGCAATCTTTTTGATAAAAAACATTAGGTCAATATAGTGATATTTTGAAAAAAATAAACAAATAAAGTTCAAGTTAAAGTTGTGAAAAACTTTTGGTGTTGCTTTAAAATTACTAATTCAGTCGAATTTTGCACACTTTCTTGCGAGATACTAAACTATTCCTTACAACTCGCCTTTTTTAAATTTTAGCAAGGTTGACGTCAAACTATTTGATGAACAATGGGTTTTCCATCGGTATTGGTGACGTTACTCCCGGAGAAGCTCTTGTAAGAAGAAAAAATGCTCTTCTAAAAGATGGGTAAAATAATATCTCTTCTGCAAATTATTACAATTTTTCAATGAATTTTTTTTATTTAGTTATCAAAAGTGTGATGAATACATTAAACAAATGGCTCAAGGCAAACTCCAGTGTCAGCCAGGATGCACGGCAGAAGAGAGTCTGGAAGCTATAATTTTGAAAGAACTATCTGTCATTCGAGAACATGCTGGTCAAGCATGTGTTGCTGAGTTACCATCAACCAATAGCCCTTTGATAATGGCTTTGTCCGGCTCCAAAGGTAAATATTAAGGATTTTTACATATTAATAAAATATGATAAATATATAATACATAATAATATATGTATGAAAATAATATGAAGTGTTTCTCAGGTATCAGTAACTCTCTTCTCTCTCTCTCTCTCTCTCTCTCTTACATATTATCGTATTATCTAAAACTTTATATACAATTTAAAAATATATATATATATATATATATATATATATATATATATATATATATATATATATATATATATATATAATATATATATATATATATATATATATATATATATATATATATATATATATATATATATATATATATTTTATATATATATTTTTGGATGAAGTCAAAATTGGGTATCAAATCCAAAAACCGATAAAAATCACGATCTATAGTTTTTTTCTGTATGGTATTATCATCTTGCGGTTTCTATTTGTTTCTCTCTCTGTAATATCTAACCGTAATTTGCAAATACATTGATTCACTACTTATTCTCGTTTTTTCAAGTCTTACATTGATGATAAAAATAAGAATCGGTAAATTAAATCGGTACTTTCACTGGCAGAAACCTGCTACCAAGAAATGTTTGGACTACGACTATATAAACTATAAGAGATGAAAAAAATTCTTAAAACAAAAAATAGAGCTTTCCAAATTGTCTATATAAAAAGTTATATAAACATTTTTGATAGAACAAATTCTTGTTAATGTTATATATTTTTATTTTTTTATGTTATATTTCCTGTAATAAACTGTATAGTTGGTTGGGAATTAAATACATAAATAAATAAATAAAAAATGAAAATATAATTTTGACAAAAAATTTCAGTTCAAAATAGAAAAAAAATATATTAATGTGATTTATTTTTTGTTTGTTTTATAAATCATTTATTTTATTCATTTGAATTCCAAATCACTCAAAATTTACAGAAAGATCAGAAATTTAAAAAAAAAAATCAATTTTTTTCAGGGGTACATCTTAAAAAATCCTGAAAATTCGATTGTTTGAATATAACTCGAAAAATATTGCATTTAGACAAAAAGGTTATATAACTTAAATTAAAGGTCTTGTAGAAATACATAGTTTCCTGCATCTTTTATAGTTTTTAAGACATATTGACGTTTTAAATTAAAAAAAAATCGTTTATTTCTGAAATTACGCCTTTTCTCGATTTCTTGCTGTTTGACTCCCAATTTTGACTTCAGATTTGTTCAGCGGCATAAAATAGGCCAGAAAAACTTAGTCGGACACCCAGCACAAAAACTTTTTTTTAGTGGACCTGTGTTTTTAAACCCATAAATTACAGGTGCAAAACATATTAGTTATGCTATCGCTTAAAATCCTTAGTGTAACCTTAACTGGTGTGATATTTATTACAGATATTTTAAAGCTTGTAATATTTTGGTAATAGCATATTTTATTTTTTTAATAAACAACATTTTTTAAGGGTATCGTATGCGGTATGACATTCTTTAGGGGAAAAGCTTCGAAAAAATATAAATGAACTGCTTGGTACCAGTTTAGACAGTTTTTACAGGGTGTGAAAATTGGATCAACTTTTACGTAAATCTTATTATATTTTTCTAGAGAATTATAATTTTCAATGCCAAACTTTTTTTTATTAAAAATTTCCTTACCTGTGTAACAGTAACTTTAAGTTATTTTGTCATTTACGATACCCCTGGTATATCCTTAAACATAGTGTCAAGATTAAATCTTCCAATAATTAAAAATCTTTAAAGAAATTTGCAAAGACTTTTTTATTTCCTTTGTTTTCTAGGTTCCTTTATTAACATATCTCAGATGATAGCTTGTGTGGGCCAGCAAGCTTTAAATGGTAAAAGAGTACCAAACGGATTTGATGATCGATCTTTACCACATTTTCAACACCATTGTAAGTTTTACAAGAACCTATCAGACATTTTCTTAGTTTTTATGAAAAACGGTTGGCTCTAGAATACCGCCTGAATGCAATGTTTTTGGTTTACTTTTTATTATACTTTAAAAAGTTTGTAATTATAATGGATCATGGTATTGCAGAAAGAATTGAAATTCAAAAAATATTCTGTCTGTCGTTAAATTGAGCTGTTTTTAAAATACTTACTTCAATATTTGGAATTGTTGAAAGAACCCTGAGTTTAGGTCGATAGACCTCATTGAAAACTACCAACATATAACATTTTAGAACACCTTTTATATGTTATAATATTTCCAAAATATCTAGTGTATTTTTTTGTAATTTTTATTTATTTTTTATTTTTCAGCCAAGACACCGGAGGCTAAAGGTTTTGTAGAAAATAGTTTTTACACTGGTCTGACGCCTACTGAGTTTTTCTTTCACACTATGGGAGGACGAGAAGGTCTGGTAGATACCGCTGTAAAAACTGCCGAGACTGGATATATGCAAAGACGATTAGTTAAGGTAAGACATTTTTAAAATTCTTGTACTATTTTACCTGAGCGTTTATCGATAAGGAAAGAATAATTTTGATACCCAGTGTCAGACAAGCAAGGCCACTACTTCTCGGGCAAAAACTTATTGATATCTTCCTATTGAATACTTAATGTCTTCATAATGATGCATACGTAATTCGTCTGTGTTCTGCTAAAAGGTGCAGCACACCCCCGATTATAAATTTTTAGCGTGACCCTCGTATTGTAAAGCGTTAATTTTTGCAGAATTCGTCTGTTTTTTCTAGAAGTTGTAGCAAAGCCCGAATATTTTCTTTGGTTAAGTGACTGCCTGGTTCGTTTAAATTCGACATATCTCAAAAAAAAGCTAGGCAACATTTATCAAAAGCTATTGTTAAAGGTGTAAAACATTGCGTTTCAACTAAATCCATTTAAAAGTGATAAAAAAAAACGGCCTGATAATGTTCGTAGTTTACTTCTATTTCTATAAGAAAAAAACACAGGACGAACCTTATCCATGAATTTTCAGCGTGACCCTCGTATTTGAATGAGTGAATATTTGCAAATTGTTATACTTTCTGTAGATATGTTAAAGCTTTAAATAAGAATCTTTAAAATGTCTTTTTTTAAGTTAAAGAAGAAAATTGTTTATTGCTTGTACGCCACCCATAATAGCAGTAGTTCAAATAAACCCTGGCTATATTTTTCATTGGCACGATGCACGATAAAAACGACATCTGACGGCTGCGTAAAATCATGACTGAAAGCTGTGAGATAGGTGTGTAGAATCATTTATAAAATGTATTTATTTTTAGTAAATAAATATATATAAACCTGGCACTGTAAATGACTGTTGGATAACAATACAAATGTCAGAATAAGTTCAAATTAAATCTTCTAGGTGAAAATCGGCGGAATTTTAGGAATGTTTATCCAATTTTAAGGTTATTCCAGTGGGCCGTCATAACTCAAACACTAGCGGGCTGCGACAAAAATCGGCAATCGGCCCGATAAGTAAAAAATCACCTGACAAATTTACGAGTCTAGGGCTTTTCCAGTACAGTTAACACTAATATGTACTTTACTTACTTGAAGGCTTTATAGCCATTTTTTCTATTCACAATCACAGAAGACTAAACAGACACTAAAGTCAGTTCTGCAGACACTCCTTGATTACTTTGTCTATTAAAAAGAACCTTTTTCATTTTGAAACTCGCAAATCATTAAAAAACTTCAGGAAGAGGCAGGAACAAACGTTGCTCGGCAAGAAACGAGTAAGTTTTTCTTCTTGTTACGTCAAATTCGAAAGTTGTTCGGCTAAGCGGGAAATTTGAATTCAACGCCTTTTGTCTACGTGCATATATCCATTTTTTTCCTTTTTCCTAAATTCCAACTAGTAGTTTGAAATGTATAAAAATTGCCGTTACTTTTTCTGCCAGTATTCTTACATTTAACTACACAACAACTATTATGCATCAATTTAAATATTTTTATCTAATTGTTTACATTTAAATCAAGTATGATTTAACGAAAATTTGACCACAGCGAGCGCTGCAATCGACTCAGCTGTCCCCGCCATACATTCCGCTCCCTGCCAACCTCTATAATTGTATATTCTGCAAGGTGGAACCGCTTTGGTTCTAGTCCCGGGGTATAAAAATAGAAATTTTGGCGAGTATCCAACAAGGATTAACACATAAATCCTCGACAATATTTTTTCAACATCAAAATAAAGCACGCCAATTCAACAGCTTAAGCGGTAAATTATTTAATCTGGATTTTGTTTTGTTTTTAGTCTTTGGAAGATTTAATTGTACATTATGATAGATCCGTCAGGAATGCTGAAGGAGATATTGTCCAAATGACTTATGGGGGTGATGGTTTGGATCCAGTTTATATGGAAGGTAAGGTTTTTTTAATAAATATATGATTCTGGCGAAACTTAATTTTTGCATATTACCCCTACTAGGAAAGGATTGTCCAGTAGATTTTGACAGAGTGTTAGCTCACGTCAAGGCTAAATGTCCATACAGAAATGAAGTTTCCCTTAATGGAGATCAAATTAGGAGAGCTACACAGGCATTTTTGGCAACTGGTGCATTAGACGAATGCCACGAAGATTTTAGAAATGAATTAAGGTATGTAGATTAAATAGGATTGTATGTAGTTTAGTAAATGCATATATTATCTAAAAATATTGTATTCTTTTACTAAGTTACTTAAGGCAGTTCAGTCGTAAAACGGCTTTTCTTAAGAATTAAATGAAATTGAAATATAGGGTTAATAAAAGTGTTTTTTTATCAAATAAAAAAAAAACTATTTTTTTATCATCTGTGAAGTGAGGTATTAACAATCAAATTGTGCATAATTAACAATGTCGATATCTGTCATGTATGAAAGCCATGCATTCATTTCGAATTATCTCGAAATCGGTTCCTACGATAATTTTATTAAATTATTTGAGCGGAGATGGCAAAAATGACTTCCACCACTGCAACCTTACCAGATTTGTTGTGGTTTCTCCTATCATTCTTTAGAGTACCTTGTCCAGGCCCGTCTACTTAACTAGACTCCAGAATCTTGACACTAGCCACTCCATATATCTCGCCGGTTTTGGCTTTTCCTCACCAAGACTAGTAAACCTACGCCTACATAGTGCTTCACAGTGGCACCACACATGTACGGTTGTTTCTTCAGCCTCCTGGCAGAACCTACACAGGCTATCCTCCACCAGGCCTATTTTTTCCAGGTGCTTGTTGAGTTTACAATGTCCTGTTAGTTGACCTACCGTTATCCTTACGATCTTACGACTGTGGCTCAGTAGGTCCGATGTCATAGTACTGCTTTGTTCGGTAAGGGTGCGATGATGAGCTGCATTAAGATCTTTAATGCCCTTCCAGCCGATATCAGAGGGATAAGAAGCATTACCACTTTTAAAATGAGTCTTAAAAATTATTTAATTAAAAAAGAGTACTACTCGGTAGACAAATACTTATGATACTATTTCCTGCCTGGTGGTTGTTGTCCTTCGGGTATGACTTTTTAAATTCATGATACCAAACCATTATTGATTATTTTTTTTTTATTTGGACTTGTTTGTCGTCCGGTTTTGTTTGTCGATTAAAGATTAGTATTCCTGTGAACATGTTTATATATTTTTGTTTGTTGTAAATTATTTTTTGTTCCATTTTTTGTATCTAGGATTAAGTTTTTTTAATTTTAATTTAGGATTTTTTTTACATTATTTTTATCTGTTTACTATGTAGAATGACGTCTATGTCCTTTTGGAATATTAATGACAATACAAGCATTTATTATTTTTTTTATTTTTAAACTTGGCCGAGCAGGTCTTAATGAACTGCTTTGCCTGTCGTTGTCCTGGTGTTTGTACCCACCAGCTTTAAAATTCTCTGTCTACCTAACCCTTAATAGATGCTTTAAAGAGGCCTGCCGAGATTTCACAGAATGGCTCCGGGCCTATCATTTCCATGGCTGATCCTCTTTTGGCTAGGTCGTCAGCCTCTTCGTTACCAGGGTAGTTTGGAATTAACTTCTGGAGAACTGATGGCCTTGCAGGGCCGCTTGGCTGTCTGAGTAAATGACGATATGTTTTCCTTTACTTCCTATTTCTTTAATCCGCACGGCGCAATGCATTATTGCTGCGATTTCCGCTTGGAAAACCGTGGCGTGCTGATCAAGACTTAAGGTTATTAAAATATGTAATATTACCACAAGTTAACCTTTGCTGTATCTATTATTGTTTACCCTTTAAGTTTGTTGTTTAAATTATTTTTGTTTTTTGACTTTTTAGTAAATTTATGGAAAAAGTAGCAGGTAGAGTCGATAAAGTCCTAAATAAGTTCGGCTATACAAAAGTAGTAAAGGAAATTGAACGCCTTACTTGCAGTCAACTTGTTACATTCCTAGAAACGTGTGGCCTCAAGTATACGAGATCGATTATAGAACCCGGCACTGCAGTAGGAGCATTGGCAGCTCAAAGTATCGGAGAACCTGGAACTCAAATGACCCTTAAAACTTTCCATTTTGCTGGTGTTGCTAGTATGAATATTACACAGGGTGTACCCAGGTACTTATAATATTACGCCGTCCTTTAATTATTTATCTTTATCACCATTGTGTTTGCGGAATCGAAACCGTAACATGGATATTGAATACCAGTAGACTAAATTGCGACTTTATAATAATTTTTTAGTATAAAGTATATCTCCTATAGACCAAGCCTTATGTTTTTGATTTGATCTAAGAGGTGGCAGGCATGATTTTGCTGGAAACCCTTTAGAAAAATGTACATAGCAAGAATTAAGATATGTTCCCTCATAGATTACTTTTTAAATATACCATATGTGGAAAACATCGAAAAATGATTTTTCGATGTTTAATTATAATTTTTTAATAACACAGGATTGGTTAAAAATTTCAAAAGGATTGTGCTTGTTGTAAAATAGCAATAAACAAAAAAGGCAAAAAAATCGTAGTTTTTTCATAATTCTTTTTGGATAGATCTTTGAGATTTTTTTAAGGACGTCCTTATTTGGCTAAACAGAACATGATATCCAACAATATTATCAATTTCGTTTGAAAAAATTGATAATTTGCAAATTGGTTAGGTCTAGAAAATGAAACTTAGAAATTTATTTTTTTACTCATATACTAGAGACCTTAAGCTTTAAAACTTTTTTTTAATAAAAATGGAATCATTTGCGTCCTCAGCAATTCCATCAAATCAAATCAAATAAAGCTTTATTGTATAAAGTATATAAAATTCTCATTTACAAAGCAAAGTTCTTATCTAAATATAAAATAAAAATAAAGTACTCTAAAATTATTAAACATTAATCACGAAAGAGATCATATTATCTTTTAACAAGCTATACCTATTACTAATTCCTAAAATTAAACTAAAAGTAAAACAAACAACAAAAAGTAAACACATGAACAAAATATGTACAAAAAATTAAAATTTTTTGGGCTATGTTAATATAATATGACAAACAATTTAGAAAAGGACGAACAACACTAATTCAATATATCGTCATATTCCCTAGTATCATAATAGGCTGTCTCAACCAACAGCTTCTTAACCTCTCTACGAATTTTTTTCTCCTCAGTAGTTTGTCTTAGTTGCACAGGAAGGTGGTTAAATAGCTTTCTACTGTTATAAATTATAGAGTTTTTAGTTAGCGAAGTAGAAGGGATCAGAAGGGCGATAGTATTCGTTCTACGCGAGGAATAACCAGATGCTGACGTTAAACTATTTTTATGCTTCCTGTGCATAAAAAAACTGACTCCAATATAAAAATGCAGGAGAGTGTTTAAATTGTATGACCTAGAAATAAGGTTCTACAGAAATTCATACGTCGAATTTTGTAAATGATTCTAAGAGCTCTCTTTTGCAAAACAAAGACTGATCTTACAGTTAGGGTTTTATAGCTCATAAAAAAAATGAATATCCACAAATTTTCATAAAAAATTTACTAACAATACAATTTCTCGTAAAGACGCTTCTTTAGATGTGTCAGTCAATCGGTCGATTGGTTGCCAAGATACAAGCTGGCGAATCTGTAAACATTAGCAAATATCAACTTTTTGCGCATGGTTTAAATGGAATTATTGTTTTCATATATGTATTTTTTTTTTGGTCTAATTCAAAGAAATCTGAGGGTCCAAAAACTAATTTGTTGCTTTTTTTACCACGCTTTTATTAGCTTGATCTGTACGTGTTTATGTAACGCAATCTTTCAACTTAATTTTCATCAATTTCAGGAAGTCTGATTAACTTGAAAATTTGTATTGGGGTTAAGAGCCGATGACAATACAATGATTTCATAACTTCGTTCTAATGTCCTGACTACGACCATTAGAATAAAAAAAAATAAAATAACACTTTCTCAAAATGATAATACTTACCCATTCGCCAAGAACAAAATAGCACAAAACGCTTTCTACAAAAATCCAGGCTACTGCCAACAAAAGAATTATTTTTGGAGAAAGGGGTTTTCCTTCCTCCACATGCTTCAATTTGTCAAGGAGAACATGAGTTTGAGATGGACATTCCACCATGACAACGACCCAAAACACAACTCCAAATTAATAAAAGATTAGTTTGTAGCAAATAATATCCATTTAATACTTTGGCCAGCGCAATTCACCAGTAAAAACTATCAAACTTAACAAAACTTTATGAAGAAGTCCAACGCCGCGCCAGTGGAATTCTGTGCCTCAAGATTATATAGATTAGCTTTTACATTCTTTGAAAATCAATGTCTAGAAGTTATTAAGAATAAAGGATATGCCACCAGATATTAATTAAAATGATCAAAATATGAATAAATTCGTTTTGTTGATTGGTTGCTCTACATTTGAACCTACATATTTGTAAAAGTTAGCATAAATATTTTAGTTTTTTATTAAATAACTAGATGAAAAGCCTGTCTCCGCCAGGCGAGAGACAATATTAAGTAGCCTCTGTCTCCGTAAGACGCCTTCCGTACGGCTAACGGTAAAAACACTTTTTTACTCCTGTTTTTGTCCCGGGGGCGAAATTCAAAAAACGGCCTTCGTTAGGTTCTAGCCACTGCTAAAGACTACCACTGTGCCAAATTTCATGATTTTAGCCCAAGCCATAACTTCAGAATTACGTGGACAGACAAATAAATATATATACCTACCTACATATAAATATATCCACATTACATATATATATATATATATATATATATATATATATATATATATATATATATATATATATATATATATATATATATATATATATATATATATATATAGATTTGATTATGTATGTATTGTATGTATTATTATTATTAGGCAATAAACCACCTAATAATAATTTAGTGTTTGATTGTGATTATTTAATAAAAAATAAAAATATTAAAAGTTGCTCTACATATGAGTGATAGTGTATGGTAAAGAAAATAACAGAAGAGCTTATAAAAACAAGCGGATCTGCATAATAACAGACAGCCAAGAGTCACTAGGGGCACTAGTAAACCCCAAGGTAACGTCCAAGCTGACATGGGAATGCCAAAAAGAACTGGAAGTCCTGGGAGAACGCAACAGAGTAACTCTCTCGTGGGTACCAGGACATCCGGGGATAGAAGGCAACGAAAAAGCGGATGAGCTAGCGAGACAGGGATCATCCACACCACAGTTTGGGCCAGAATCTGCCCTTGGAGTGACCAAAACCACAGCACGAGGGCAAACCAGCGAATGGATCCGAAACAAATATGAAGAATACTGGATAAATCTCAGTAGAATAAGACATGGAAAAAGCTTCATAAGAGGCCCATCCAAAAGAACGAAGGAAGAACTACTCAGACAAAGTAGGAAAAGACTTTGCATTACAGTAGGGTTGCTAACAGGGCATGATAACCTAAGAGGACACCTACACAAGATAGGCTCATACAATGGAGACCCAAGTTGCAGAATGTGCGACGAGGGGGAAGAAACAGCCTACCATATCCTGTGCGAATGTAAAGCATTGAATCACAAAAGACAGGCATTATTTGGGCAACCGGAAATGAGCCCACAGGAATATATCAACCAACCAGTCTCGGGGTTATAAGGAATTGTAGAAGGAACAAGACTAATGGGAGGATTGATATAAAAGACAATGGAAGATTAGGCACAAAAAGCCAATGAGGCTGCGCTGCCTCCGGTAGTTAATCAAGACGGCTCCCAGGGAAGAAGAAGAAGAAGATAGTGTATGGTTATAGTTACAGAAAGGCCAATACTCAATTATGACCAATTATTTGGAGTAAGATTAAAATAACAATTAAGTTATTAACAAAATATTCATTTATAGTAAAAACGAATGGAGTGCTTGATACTAAATGTTACAATTATTTTATTAGTAGCTATTTACAAAATTTGAGTTATAATGAAAATATGGTAAATCGCACCCCACGCTTTTTTACTATAATTGAATTATTTTGTTAATAACCTAAGTTTTATTTTAATCTTATTCCAAATTAATTGATCATAATTGCAATAATCAACCTCTCTAATCTTAAAAATTATTTTCTACTTTTTAATTTGGTTTGCTATAAAAGCGTGTTTTTTTAGTTTTTAAAAACTATAATTTATTTTAGTTTATTGTTATTTTGGAACGTAATACATTTGCGATTTCTAGCCATTTCTATTTTGTAGGTTTAGTTACAAAACTTTTCTCTTTTACATTTTTTCTCTACAACCTATACTTAAGATGTTAAGAGCAGTTAAAGTAGAAAAATAAAAGTTTTTTTTTTAATTTTGTCTATTGAACAAAGTTCCCGACCTTTCTAAGAGGGAGCATATCTTGATTCTTGTTATACAGGGTGTCCTGATAAGGTCGTCCTTCGGCAATATCTCGGAAACAGTTCATCGCATAGCTCTCGGATAAAAATATTTGTAGTAAAACTGGCCTCGAGAAGATGCTGGAAATTATTTTCAAGGTTCTTATTTCTGCTGGAGGGCGTTAAACCAACATCAAAATTAAAAACACGGATTATTTAAAACTATTCCATATTAATTATGTTGTTAATAGAGTTGTCACAAACTGTGTAAAATAAGAAACCTTTTTCTTTTATGCTTTTTTTCCTAATCTGTCAAATATAGGGAGAGGGAGGAGCAAAAGCACATTTGAAAAAAATAAATAACTTTTTTTCGGCTTAACCGAACTTGACAAACTATGTCTCGTTTAAAAGAGCTTTTATTGGGGCATAAGATAAACTATTGGGATAAATAATTTATTTTTTTGTTTTATCCCTAGAGATTGATTTGTGTCAAAGTTATAAATTTTGTCAATTTTTTGAAAATTTTAAATACAATGTTATTATTATAGGTCCATTAAAAAGAGCATAAAAAAGTCAAGAAATTGGTAAAAACCTCATTTCGATATCTTAGTTAATTCTCGACTTATTGCCGAAAAACGGCGTTACTCGTATTCTTTCCTATTTTAAGTTGTCAGATAAACAACGCGGCGTTTTTATCGAGAATGCAATGACAACAAAAACAATTTGTTTTTTTACGAATATTGAATATTTTAATGAGCATAATAATACTATTGTATTTAAATTTTTCAAAAAAATTGTCAAAATTTACAAATTTGACACGAATCAGTTTCTACAAATAAAACAAAAAAATAAATTAATTATATCAATATGTATTTACTCTTAAGCCCTGGTAAAAGCTCTTTCAAACGAGACCTAGTTTATCAAAATCGGTTAAGCCGAAAAGAAGTCATTTATTTTTTTCAAATGTACATTTGCTCCTCTCCCTTTCCTATCCTTGACAGGTTAGGAAAAATTGCTTAAAAGAAAAAAGTTTCTTACTTTTACATAGTTTGTGAGTAAACTATCAACGACATAAGTTAAGATGGCATATTTTTGAACAATCCTAGTTTTTAAATTTGTTCTTAGTTTTACGCCATGTAGCGCTGGAATTAGAAACTTGAAAATAATTTCCAGCATTTTCTCGAGGCCGAGTTTTACTATAAATATTTTTTTTTTCAAAAGATATGCGATAAAGGGTTCTCGAGATATCGCCGGATGACGACCTTATCAGGACACCCTGTATACATCTTTCTAAAGGGTAAAAAAACATGCCTGTCACCTCCTACATCCAACAATTCTTGTTTTTTTTACAGATAAGGCTTGGTCTATCAAGCTGCTATTAGACATATATTTAATTATTTATGTTTTTTAGAATTAAGGAAATTATTAATGCTACCAAAACTATAAGTACTCCTATCATTAATGCAAGTTTGGTAAATGATAAAGACCCTTGGTTCGCTAGAGAAGTTAAAGGAAGAATTGAGAGAACTACTTTAGGAGAGGTACTACAAAGTCTTTTATTTAATAGTCATATAAGTCATGTTTGTTTTTGCAGATTTCAACGTTCATAGATGATGTCTATACAAAAAATGAAGCGTTCCTTTTAATACAGTTAAATTATGAACGAATTAAGTTGCTTAAACTAGAAGTAAATGCAGAATCTATTCGTTACAGGTAATAAAAAACAAACCTTTAAACATTCTTAAATTTTTAAATTACAAATAAAACATTAATATTTTTAGTATATGTACCTCAAAACTTAAACTAAGGCCTCAGGATGTTAGAGTAGAGAGTGACACAATAATTACAGTAACCCCTAATAAAAGCCAAAATTCAAGAAGACTAAATTTTGCATTAAGCGAGCTTAAGGATCAGATTCCAAATGTTGTTGTAAAGGTAAGTAATCAGTCATCATAGAAGCAACATTTTTTTCTATGTACGCATATTAAAGACTTAGAAATAATGTATTAATTTAAATAAAAACCTTGGATTGTGTTCAGCATAATGCCACACATGTTCCAATTTAATTTAGGTCTTAGATAAACACAAAATCAAAGGTGATTTTGGCTCATGTTGGTAATCACTTTAGTTGACAAATTAACAACAGATTACTTGTCTACCAGTTGGTATCTAATGAAGTTTAAACGGTCCCACAGCCTATCGTTCTTTTTAACTTTCTTAATCGCCGATTAAAACTGCTCAGTCGGACGATTAAAACTTTTTCCCTACACTTAATTTAATTTTTAACCGTTTTAATCGCCGAAAGCTGCAGTCGTTCACCGAAAAACGTAAATGAAGAGTGTTTATTTGTTACAAGAATGACGATTATGCACCACACCCTTCGTTTTTAAATGAAGACGGACGAATCGACGATTAAGATTTCCAGCGCGGCCAGAAATTTTCACCGTCGGTGTTATGTTCGGTTTTCGCCTACAAACTGGCAATGTTAATCGACAGTTTTGATCGCTATGATTAAAACTGCTTTAAAAGAACGAGGTCTGTGGGGCCTTAACTCATCATTTATCTGCTCTCGGCTCGGCTCTATTCATATTATTGGTAAAATTGTGTAAAATTAATGAACACGTTCGGGTGTCAAAACAACACATAATTGATTTAGAAAAGGGAATAAAGCCCCCCACAGACCTCGTTCTTTCTAAGCAGTTTTAATCGTGGCGATCAAAAGCGTCGATTAACATTGCCAGTTTGTGGGCAAAAACCGAACATAACACCGTCAGTGAAAATATCTGGCAGCGCTTGACATCTTAATCGTCGATTCGTCCGTCTTTATTTAAAAACGGAGTGTGTGGTGCAGAACGTCTTTAATCGTCATTCTTGTAACAAGTAAACACGCTTCACTTATGTTTTTCGGTGTACGACTGCAGCTTTTGGCGATTAAGACGGTTTATAATTAAATTAAGTGCTTTAGGCAATCAAGACGGTTTAAAATTTAATTAAGGGGTGGGGAAATAAAAGTTTTAGTCGTCCGACTGAGCAGTATTAATCTGCGATTAAGAAGGATAAAAAGAACGATAGTCTGTGGGGTCCTCAACACTTATTATTTTAGCACAGAGATTGCTAAGGAAATAATAAACTTAATATCTTTTTTACAAAACTTTTGACATTAATATCTTATTTTATTGTTTTAAGGTATACACAACCTATAAAGATTTAAATTATTCTAGCCATATAAGAAAATTTTTAAAAATTATTATATTTTCTCTAGAATTATTTTAGCAGAAAAAAATATTTGGCTTTTCTCCAGAATAAAGAAACTTAATGAAAATTTGAAAAAAATATATATTTTTGAATTGGTGGCTTCTGGTCCTAAAAGAAAAGATTATTAAAAATAAATAAAAGAATATAATTAATATTATATGCTTTAATAGCCCCAACATAAATGCCCCAAGTTGTATGTTTGGGCTGATTTCTGTAAGGGCATTTTTTGCCTGGGCTATTTTAACAGGGTACCATAAATTATATACCATCTTTTTAGAAGGGAAGACCTAAACATTATTCTTTATTCTTACGTGTTTTTTTTTTAATTTGATTTTGTTATCTCATATTTATAAAAGTAATTAAATTTTTAAGGGACTACCTACCGTCAACAGAGCAGTCATTGCAAGAGAGGATAGAGGGGGTAAAACCACTTATAATCTTTGCGTTGAAGGAAACAATCTCAGGGAAGTTATGGCAACATATGGTGTAGATGGAAGAAAAACCATTTCTAATAATGTTTTGGAAGTTTATCATACTCTTGGTATAGAAGCAGCAAGGTAGACAGTCTTTTTTTAAAGAAACATTTGCATCATACATTAACTTGAGAAGATCAGTAATCGTCAGTTATTCTAATTGTTTTAATAATATTTCTTTTTTAATTATTTAGGGAAACCATAATGACAGAAATTAAAATGGTAATGGAAAATCATGGTATGAGTGTAGACTATCGACACATTATGTTGCTAGCCGCTCAAATGACGCACACTGGAGAAGTATTGGGTATAACTAGACAAGGACTCTCGAAAATGAAACAGTCTGTTTTGAACTTGGCTTCGGTAAGTTATACTTTATATCCCTCAGAGCTGCCAAACTACTCTCAAATAGTACTTCAAGTACAAGTAGTACTTGTAGTACTACCCAAGTATTTTACTTAAAGTAAAACAAAATACTTGAAGTAAAACAAAGAAGAGATCGAACGCTGTTAGAATAACACCGATACGTCACGGTTTTATACGGGTTTACCATATGAGACTGTGACGTATCGGTGTTGTTCTTACAGCGTTCGATCTCTACTTGAAGTTAATCAAAGTAAATGAAGTAAATAGAAGTACTGGAGGTAAAAGTAGTTTTACTTGACTAGCATTTTTTTAATAACATTAAGATAAATGATTGGCGCAAAAGAAAATGTATACTTTGATAACTTAACGATTTACCTTACCTGTAAAGTTTGTTATTGTGATATATGTATGGAGATTTTTAGCAAAGTTATTATTTTGGAAAATTTTTCGGGTTTGGAGGTCCAATATAATTTTTTAATTCGATCCGAATGCATTTTTTTTTTATATTTTGAATCCCTATGGCCTTTCAAAACTAGTGATTAACCCAATATTTTTATCCTTTTAATAAATCATCATTTTTCTTCCTTTTCTAAAAACAAACGTATGTTAAAACTAATGCACGTACCCTAAAGTCATAAACCTTTAAGTATTAATTAAAACAAGTTTGGTTTGTTTTGTATTAAAAAAATAAAAAAGCTGGTAAAAGAGCTTAAAGAGAAGAAAGTGGCGAGGTATATAGATTGTGAAGTAAAATTTTAAATACAGGTATTTTTAAGTGGTGTTAGAAACAAATGAAAAATATTTTCCAAATTTTTTTAAACTAGTATTTATACAGTTTTTTTTAAGTACCTATAATAATAAAGGTATGTAAGAATATTGTAATTTACCATTCTTGGTGCCCTTAACAATTGAATTGAGAGCTATAATGTATCAGAGTCAGCATAGGTCGGGCGATCTTCTTGTTTTAACCTGTTTGCGCGATTATCTAACGTGAATAAATTGGCGTAGTTGATTGATTTCTTTTTACTTCGAGTACATCTTATTTACTTGAAGTACTTTTTTTACTTCCGTTACTTAGAAAAATACTTCAAGCAATTTACTTGGTCAAATCAAGTAAAAGTTCAAGTATTTTGATATAAATTAATCAAGTACAAGTACAAGTACTTTCTAATAAAAAGTACTTGAAGTAAAATACTTCAAGTACAGAAAAGTAAAAAAGTAGTTTTCTTTAATAAAATACAGTTTAAGGTAAGAAATATCAGAGCTGTCAAAACTTGAAGTAAAATTTTACTTTATTAAAAAAGATAATGTATCACTGCAATAAAATTATTTTTATAGATGCCTAGTTAAGAAACTTTAAGCAGCCCAATAAAAAAATAATGTAATTTAGCAGATTAATGTAGTTGGCATCGCATCAGCAGCCGTTGATTGTAAAATTATTTTTTAAAGATTTATTTTTTTTAGTTTGAGAAAACTGCTGACCATCTTTTTGATGCGGCTTACTACGGTCAAACAGATAAGATTAGTGGTGTTTCCGAGAACATTATCATGGGCATGCCAGCACCTATTGGAACAGGAATATTTAAACTTTTGCATAAACCTCAAAATGTAGACCAGAATCCCATGACGAATATTTTACTGTTTGAATCAGCAGTCTCATGAGTTTTAAAATAATAATTTTATTTTTGATTTGTTAAAATATTTAATATAGATTAAAATATAAAATTATTTTACAGGTGTTTTTTTTAAGGGACTACTAACATCGCAGGCGCGGAGTTATTAAAGGAAACAAAAACGACATTTTTTTAGAATAACTTTAGAACATTTTAAAAATTACTACTCCCTACTATTTTTTTATACAGGACAATTTAAAATCCTTAACATGCATGTATTTTACGCTAGAACTGCTTTAGGTTTCTCACTGATTTTTCAACACCGCCAGAGGGCGTGAAACTAAGAACAAAATTGAAACAGATTATTTTTAAAAAAATTGCCATCTTAATTTATGTTGTTGATAGATTTCTTACTAACTATATAAAATCAGAAAACCTTTTTTCTTTTAAGAGTGTTTTTCTAACCTGTCAAACATATGAGGAGGAAAGGAGCAAAAGTACATTTGAAACAAAATTAAATATCTTTTTTCGGCTTAACCGATTTTGATAAACCAGGTCTCGTTTAAAAGAGCTTTTACCAGTACTTAAGATAAAATATTGGTATAATTTATTTATTTTTTGTTTTATTCCTAGACTGATTTTTGTGTCAAAGTGGTATGTTAATTATATTGAAAAATTTAAACACAATGGTATTATTATAAGCCCCTTTTTTGGCAGTTTTTTTAGGATTCCCATAAGTGGCTGTACTGTACGCATTAAGTTGTGTTCCCAAAATTTTTCCAGAATTATTGTGATTATATAAAGAAAGCTTGTTTCAGTAATTAGACTTTTCTCCCATCTAAGTATTCACGGGAAGCCATTTTCAATAACAAAATACCTTTTTTGATGGTTTCTATAGGATTCCAACAAATGTGAACACTATATACGATTTAGGTAGCGGTCACAAACGTTGCAGAATAAGCTTTTAGTAGTAATAGCACCTAATGTCTCAATCCAATTATTTACAAAAAGCTATTTTAAGTAATAAAATGTCATTTTTTGATGGTTTCTATAAGATTTAAACAAGTGCGAAGACTATTCACACTAAGTTTCGTTCCCAAAACTTTGTAAAATTATAGGGTAATAATAAAGAAATATTTTTGTACTACTAAATCTTAATGTCTCCAGCTCAAGTATTCACAAAAAGCCATCAAAATTAAAAATACCTTTTGATTGTTTTTAAAGGATTGAGACAAGTTTGATTATTGTAAGTTTCTGGTTACGTTCCCAAAATTTTGCAGAATCATTATTATAAAATAATTAGTGAAGTAGGTTGACTATAAAATAAAACAGAAACATTAGAGTTAAAAAATAGTGTACAAGTAGTAAAGGATTTGCCAATGACTAACACCTATTTGGTAATAAAAGCACAAAGACCAGTTTGAAAAAAAATCTGTATAGCTGAAACCACACCATTAAGAGCTCTCTTTAGGGTGAGTAATTCCAATATAATTCCATGCTCAATCCTTCCAACTATATGCAATAATAGGATGGTCTGGCATATAATACTTTGTACATGCATTTGTTTTAGATTTTTTTTGTGATGCATTGAGTGGTATAATTATTTCTTAATAACAAAATGTAAAATTTTAATTCTACAGGCTGGTGGAGGTAAGATGGCCTATTGGATAACTCATAAAGTTCTTATAAATAAAATAAAAATAATTGATATTTAGTGATAAGCATATCGTCCATGTCAATAATTTGAATAAACCAAAATGGAAATATGATTTTTCATGATACAGTTCTTCATTTGAAAGCAATATTTTTAATCAGAAATCATTCATCTATGGCAAAAATCAACTGCTGCAAGCTATTTATAACAATTATTGCTATTCAGACCAGTTATTCTGCAATAGTGGTATGCTATTCTGATAACTAGTAAAATTAATGGCAAGTATAGTATCAGTAGTCATCTCTTCTAAACTAACTAGTTATGTTAATATTACAGTTTGTTTTCCTGTTTAAAAATTTTTAAGCTTTGCATATGGGATTTTTATTCTTGATATAATAAAGCATTTTTTGACTTTGACTTTATTACAAATTAAACATATTAATAATCATTTTAACTTGACAAATAATAAAAAATTAAGTGTCCAAAATATTATGAAACAAAACACATTTTATGTAAACCAAATATGTATTTAAAACAGTGCCATTAAATTAAAAAAAGAGAATATAAATATAAAGATCAAAAAAATTAAGATTCCTTTTTCTGTTGAACCAATTCGCGTAAACTATTTGTGGCCTCTTTTAATGAGTTTTCCAAATATACCATTTGGCCTTCCAATGTTTTAACTTTTTCTTCAGCCACAGCTTGTTTTTTTCTTATATTTTCTTCAACCTCTGGCTTGGGTGTTAAAACAAACATTCGTCCTACTGACTCATAGGTTTTGGTTTCTGGCTCTAATGCTGATATTTCTCTAAATAAAAAATAACATGATTATTTATTAAAACCTGTATTTGTTTATTTTATATTTAAGTACAGGTGTGATAAGTATTTAAACAAGCAGTTACTCTTTACCTCTCTGTGATAGCAGCGTGCTGTTTAGCTCTTTTTAGAGCTTCAATTTGAATTCCTGAAATTCTAAGTTTTTGTTCTGTTTCTATTTTCTTTTCTTGTAGCTCAGCGAACGCCTAAAATTGTAGTTTAATAAATTTAAATTATTGGCTTTAAATCAAAAATTACCTTTTTTAATTCTAAATCAACTTTTGACATGTTTAAAATTAGTTTTTTTTTAATTAAAAATGTGGTTATCCAAAATAGGAGTTTTCTGAAAATCAAAATTATATTTTGACGGATGATATCAAAAATGTCATCGAATAAGGTTAGGTAGATATCTTCAGTTCTTACTTGATGGCGGCGTCCCATGGGAGTAATTTGCGTAGCGTAACGTAACAATCCCAACGATTGCATTGGTTAAAAATCTCGAATTTGGCAACAGAGCGAATTTTTAACCAATAATATCATTGTGATTATTACGCTCTTTGGGCTAATTATGCTCACGGGATGTCCTTATGATTGTTTTTTTTGCGTTGCTACTCGGCTATGGCCAGATTGATGGAAGAGATTTAGAGGATACACTTCAGGAGGCAGCCTTGCAGTTTTACCATGCGAAAGAGAAAAAACCGTGGTATAAACATTCTTTCTTACTCTTCCAATATTGGCTTTAGCAGACTTTGTCAACTTTTTCAGGCATGTCGGTGGTTCCAACCAATCCGAGAAATGAATATATAACCGTTTTTGTCATTCTAAAACCCATTCTTTTTGAATCACATGTGCCCATAAAAGACATCTTAGGACTTTTTGTTATGGCACGCTAATGGAATCCCAAAACATTACAAACAATTAAAAATATAACCGCTAGATCAGTATAGAAATATACCATTTTTGACCTATTACAGACAATAAGAAAAAGGGTTAGACTTATTGTATTTTTATTATACTTATACTTGATGGCTAACTTATTGAACAAGGTAAGCCAATATATTTATATATATATATATATATATATATATATATATATATATATATATATATATATATATATATATATATATATATATATATATATATTATATATATATATATATATATATATATATATATATATATATATATATATATATATATATATATATATATATATATATATATATATAAAAAGTAGATATAAATTTTATTCTCCATTGTATTTTCAAATAATTATATTTATGTATAATTTATATAATCTGATATATATATATAGCATATACCTATAAGCAGTTCCCTATATATATATATCTATAGAGAATATAATAATATAAATTATTTTATATATATTAAATATATATATATATATATATATATATTATATATACAAGTAGAGAAAATTTTGCTCTTATTCTCATCTGTGATCTTTGCAACATAAGGTTTCATCTTATGTTCAATTAATTGATAACCCTTTTAAAGTATATACCGTAAAACATTTCGGGTTAACAGCAAAAAGCGTAAGATAAAGAAGTTTAAAGCAACATTTTTTACTTGCTTAAGTGCTATCCTCTGCCAACCCAAATTTGAGTTTTAGCGGAGAGAAAGATTGAATGTTCTTATTCTAAATTTTTTCACGCGTAATAGGCCAAGCAGCAAAGTTGCTCTTAGAAGTATTCAAAAGGGTTTATAAAATATAATACCAGATAAGGTTTCTAAATCTAACGAAAACACCTTTAAAATCAAACGTGGTTTTAAAAAATTATTTTTTTTTTCATAAAAAACTAAACCTTTAGGCTTATTGAGTTTAATACCGGAGTACCAAATCAGAAATTTTTAAGTTTAACAGTTTTTAGTAACTAGATATTTTTACATTAAATTAAATTAAAAAGGGAAAACTGAACTTATATCCCGGCATAAGGTATTTAAATTGACCGTAAAATGCCTTAAACCTCTTTAGTTTACCTTTATTTTTAACTAAAAATATTAACTTTTATGTAATCAAACCAAATTTTTCTCACAGTTTAAACAATATTTTTGTGCTATTACAAAAACAAATAGGTAAGAATTGTGTTATAAACCAAATCAAATAGAAAAATTTAACGATTGTCACAAAAATGCTAACAGATTTTCACCTTTTCTTTTCAGAAACCATTAATTCTGCAGGGTACAATTTAAACGCAATCAAAAACAACTGGAAGGAGATCTGCTATTCTGCACAAGATAATAACCCAATGTTTGTATTTTAATGGAGAACGTTAGGTGCATTTAATGGCATCAGGAGCTTGTAGTTTTGAGGACTGGACAACAGGACTAAGACTGGTTGATAACCTTTTAAGTTTTGGGACTGTGAAACAGGAAAAGAAATAGGTAATATAAACACTAAGTCTCCTGTAAGAACATGTATGTTCAGTTACTCTGCTAATATGGCTGTCTATACAACTGACAATGCCTTAAAACACCCATGTGAAATGTTTATTATCGATATAAGGACTGTCGATGATAGTATTTCTAAACAAGATCCTATTTTGAGAATTCCAATAAATAAAGACAAGGTTTCATCAATATTATGGGATAATTTAGAAGAAAAAATTCTTACTGGGCATGAAAGTGGAGAAATCATCCAATGGGATCTTAAGGTAAGGAATAAAAAGTTGTTGTATACACTAAACTGTTTAAGAATTAAATTGGTTTTATTTAATATAAAAATTGAAGCTTCCTGGGTTGTTGTTGTATTTTCCTTATATTATAATTTTAATTTAAAATCAGTAATTGATTGTCCAAAATCTAGTATTTTTATTAGTTTATTAATAAAGAAAATTAAACTTTATGCCCAACATTGTGTAGCATCTATACTATTATTTTTTTTGTACTTGTCAGTTTCAATCCCTAACAAACCTTTTAAATTTGGACAATCATATTAAATACTGTGTTTATTTAGGTAAAATATTAATCTTGGTGTCCACAACCATCTGGATTTTTTTTATAATTCCTTGTGCTATTAACATAAGTTATCAAGTTTTAAGCACTAAGACACTAGTGTGTTTTTGTGTATATGGAACAAGAAAAGAAAATAAAATGTTTATTTCTAAACATTGTTTATATAAGTAGATTTTTTTCTTTAGACTGGTAAACCACTTAACAAAGAAAAAGCCCATGGAAATTTAATTAATGATATGCAATGGAACAGAGATGGTACCATGTTCATTACTGCATCTAAGGATAATACTGCAAAACTTTATGATGCTGAAAACCTTATACCTCTTAAAACTTACAAGACAGAACGTCCTATTAACTCTGCAGCCATAAGTCCAATTGCTGAACATGTAGTGTTAGGTATGGATGATTTGTAACTTATTTATATTTTATAAAAGATGATTTCTGCCACGTTTTGTTGGGTACTTTTGGTTGGTCAGAAATGTACCAACCGATTTCGGAACAAAAAAACGATAATGTCACAAGAACTTTGGTATCTATTTTGGTCTGTCAAATCACATACCAACCTTGAAGCACGGTTAGTTGATTTTGGTAGCTTGCTATCTTTGTTTAACTTGGAAGCTGTTTGGCTAGCTATTTTGGTTATTTGTTTATTTATTTTTTGTTATCAATTTGTTGAAATGAGTGCCGATAAAAGTTATAAAAACGTTGTGACGTTCCTAATTAATATTCATACATTGACGTTTTTTCAGAACAATAAAATCTGCTCATTGTTATTAAGAGGGTAGTAATGATTAAAACTTAAAGGAATTTTGTTTACAAACTTCTTCCAGCTGCTGCAGCTGTCAGCTGACGAATGACAAAGCAGGCAAATTCAGCTTAAATTGGTAGGGTAAGTCATTCTCATGACGTCAGAAGATACCGAATGGTTAACCACTTATGTACCAACCAAAACGTGGTGAAATCGTCTAAACTGTTAGCTACAAATGCATTAATTAAAGACTTAAAATATTTTTAAAAACAAATGTATTTTTAGGTGGTGGTCAGGAAGCTATGGAGGTAACAATGACTAATTCAAGAGCTGGAAAATTTGATTCTCGTTTCTTCCATTTAATATTTGAAGAAGAATTTGGTCGTGTGAAAGGCCACTTCGGTCCAATAAATAGTGTTGCTTTCCATCCAGATGGAAAATCTTATGCATCAGGAGGTGAAGATGGTTTCGTAAGAGTTCACAATATGGACCAATCTTACTTTGAACACAACTTTGATCATTAAGTTTTTCATCTGTATTAATGGTTTATTGTAATTAGGATTCTAAACAAAATATTTATTTTGTGAATCAAATTTTCAATGGTTTATTGTTTCCATCATTTCTTAATAGTTAAATATTATATTTCCTAAATAAATGTTATCTAAAATTTGATCAAGATCTAATATAATAACATTCTTACCATAGTGTAAGTTATTATTTTTTTTTACCAGAAGACTTAAAAGAACCTTCACCAGGGCTTTTCAGCTTTATCAGTAAGCCCCAATAGACCAGCTGATCACGGTGAAGAGACTAAGGCTCTCCTGTATAAACTTAACCTTGTTCCTTAATATGTAAAAAAAAATAACTTCTGTAAAGAAAAATCTTGACATTCGACCGCTTCCTGCAGAAACCATCTAGCGCAGTATTTTTTAGGATATTTTCTTTTAATATATTTTTTTAAGTACACCACCTAATTTTTTTTCCTTTTTTTTTCAATAATTTATTGTATTATATATTTAATATTGAATAAACACACACAGGCTGTTACAGAATATTATGAGGAAATTTCAACGGCAGATTCTACATTTAAAAAGTGAAAAAAGTTTTTATACACATGGATCCGGAATGGGTTCATGATTTCCAACCAAGCTCGCTGAAAATCCCCAATTTTTCTGTGAAAAAATCCCTAAATTTTATAGATCAAAATTAAATAGAAAAATAATTTGAAATGACTTTATTGTCAGAAAAGTTAAAAAATACATAAAATAAAATCTCATGGTAACAATGGGAGATAGCAAAATGAATTAACAAAAATAAAAGTTTCTAAAAAAAAAACAATTTAAAAAATTCTTAAAATCAATCTTTTTTATAAAGGTTTTCCTTTTTCATAAGACTTAAATCTTTTCATTTAATGAATAATTTTGGCACAGTTTTCACTAGAAAGACGAATTAAACACACTGCATTTAATGCCTCACTGGCAGTGGCGTAGTCAACCTTTCGGGCGGGGGGCCAACGTTTAAAGGGGCGCTCTATTTCTTAAAATTTTTTATTAAAAAAAACACAAAATAAACAAACAAATCTATTTTGAAACTTTGGCCAGAAAGGAAAAAATAATGACAATATAAAAAAATGTTCTTGCCCAGCATTTTTTTTTGAAAAAATCTTTAATTTTTAGCTGTGTGTTGCGCTAACATCATTTTTCCGATATTCCTTCCTGAACTGAGCACCTGACTTTTTTTTTTTTTTATCCATTTTTACTCTTAACAAGTTTACCCTTGCATAGACAATAAACGACTAAATAACACCACAAAGAGGAGAATATGAGTACCAGAAATAAATAACATACGTTTGAAATCTGCCGATTTAATTTTAAAAAATAGTAAACAATTCTGGAATATATCCAATACCGACACAAAAAAAAAGAAATCCCCAAACGGATGCCCGCTCACGCTTTTTCCCGCGGTGTTAGTGCTTTTGAAGAAATAACCGCTCCCTGAACTGTGGAACAGAAAAATTATTAACAAAAAGTATGGACAATTTTACTTTAAAATATGACTTCTAAAATTACACCAGCAAGTAAAAAATGTTTAAAGCACAGCATGTATGTTGTAAATAATACCTGTTTTATATACGGTAGGTTTGTTTGGGCGCAGGGGCGCTGGTCAAGAGGGGGGCATTCGCCCCCCCAACTGGCTACGCCACTGCTCACTGGATAATTAATTTGCTTTTTATTTTTTACGTCGGTAACGACTGAAAATACTCGCTCAGTCTCGGCATTACTGTGGGGCAAAAATACACGAACTTGACATTTCTTTTTTCCTTAGTATTTTGTGGGCCCAACCAAAAATCAAAAACAACAGCATCAGAGAGATGCTAAAAGCAGTTGATCTGTAATTCCCAAACCCGATACCACGAATTAACCCGTATTAGATTAATCACGCCAAAACAATTTTTGAAAAGATACTGGTCAAACCAAACCCAGGGTATAAGGATTTAATAGGTACTTGTCTTAGTAGGCCATTTAATATTAAAATTGATAAATTGACTCAAATTCTATAAATTGAACTGAAAACAATCCAAAGTTGAAAATTCCCTAGATATTAGATAAAAATCCCCTTTTCCCTATTTAGGAAAAAATCCCTAGAACAGGAATAATTTCCTAGGTTGGCATTACTGGCGTATTACCTACTGTATTGTAATTATAAAACACGCCGCCAGGCGCTTGCCGCGCGCGATCGGCGAGATCAAAGGGTACCACGGCGCTTTGGCCCGTGCCCCCCCGCCGCCCCGCCGCCGCCGTTTAAAACAAACGGCAAACGCAAATAGTTTTATATTATAATTTCATAGACTCAAATATGATTTCTCGAGTTCTCGAGTTTTCTTGAACTTGATTTCCCGGGAACAAACCAATTTCCCAATTCTCGACCGAAATTCCCGGGAAGAACCCTAATCCAAAATGCTCCGTTTTCATGATATGGGGTCTTTAAACTTTTCTGTCTTCAACAGTTTATCTGTTTCTTACCTGTTAAAATATTAGGAAAAGTTTTGGTACACACAAATTGTATTATTAAAGGTCCCATCTACATGTACAAAAATGTATGTGAAAGTGTCCTGGCTATCACGCGGACTACCCAGGTTCGATTCCTGGGGATGGAGAGTCATATATATGCAAACGTCCTTTGTTGCGACGCCGGGCAAGGTTTTAGTGGTTTGTTGGATGACCGCCAGTGAACACTGTGTACTGTTGGGTGTGATTTGAAACTCACCTAAAATGTAGGTCCTGCCTGGATGTCATTACTTAAACATTAATTGGGGTAGTTAAGAGGTAGTAGTGATTTGTATAACGTCTGTGTTGGCACTACCACATTGTCTAAAAGGTGCCATGAAATGCAATATCTGCATGTAAAAAGAAAACATTTAAAACCAAACTCTTAGCTAGCAACTGGGCAGCTATATATAGACTAAATAATGTTTAGTTAAGCAATGCGGCATATTCATGAAATGTTTCTTAGCAGATTTTAACAAGTGTTAAAGCTTATGATACAGTATTTTACTCAAAAAATTGGAATTGTATGGCATTAGGGGAACTCCTTTAAAGTGGATCACTTCATATCTTTCTGGGAGGTATCAGAAAGTAGTTTTGGGTAAAGGTCCAAGTAGGGCTTCTTTAAGGCAGACTGAAATAAAATTAGGTGTGCCACAGGGAAGTGTCATAGGACCTCTGTTATTTGTAATATATACAGGTTCCAGAATATGTAGGCAATCTCTCGGAATCTCATAGAAAACCTAAAAATATTATGACAAGTTCCTATAAACTTTTTCCTATGACCCTTTCCTACGAAGATACAGGTACAGGTAGAGGCTATTTTAAACAGCACGGCAAGGCGGACGTGTGTTTAGTGTTTCAGTAATAAAGTTTAATTTTTGTGTGTTTATTTGTAGTGAATGGATTGTGTTTTATACCATTTTAATGCGAAAGTGTTCTGCTTTTGATTTTTGATAAACTTGCCCCATAAAAAACATTAATAACATCGTAAATTTCGTTTTAAAATATATAATCTCAACATATACAATTGAACTGATGTTAACAAAAAACTTTAAATGACATAAAAAATGAATTTACTTTACAAATCCTAGCAGCTGTACCTTTATCAGGAAGAGAGTTTTTTGTTGTTTACACGGAATCGTTTTTATTGTGTTACCTTCTTTATTTGGGAATTTCCTTTTATTTGGACAGGACCGGACTTCGTTGTGGTTTTGTTATTACTGACGACGTTCATTTTAAAAGATTAAAGAACTGAATATGTCTGTGTTAAACTGCTCAATATGTAAGGTAGAATGTATTTATAAGTCACGACCTAAGGAGGATGAAATATTTGGGGCTTCGTGCGATTTGTGTAAGATCGTTTTGTGTAAAAATTGTGCATTACTTACAACAACAGAAGCACACGCTGTGGCATTAACACAGAAAACAATTCTGTTTCTATGTGCTGGATGCAGAACTAGAACTGTTACAGGTAGGCCTCAAAAGAAAAGCACAAGTAAAGCTGTCAGTTCTCCAGACGATCAAAAGGAAGAAAAGGAAAAAATTTTACATTTAAAAGGCAAACTTGATAGGAAGGTAAAGGAATTAAATATAAAAGATGAGTTGTTTGAAAAAGAAAAAATTGAATTTGAAGAGAAAATAAAAAATTTGACTGAAGAGCTAAACAGAAAAAATGCAGATAATGATGCAAAGGATATATACATAAATAGATTAAAGAGAAATACAAAAGATTTTCAGGATGACGTTTTTTTGGCTGAACGGGATTATGAATCAAAGATTGACAAACAGAAAGAATATTGTGCTAAATTAAATAAGGACATTTTGGGTTATTTGGAAAAAATTAAAAACTTGCAAGAATATATCTATCAACTTGAAAATAATAAAAAAGAGCTTGAATGTGATTTGGAGGAATTTAAAAAAATTAAGGAAGGTATGATCAACACCATTAAAGTTCTTACTGAGGAAAATAAATGTTACATTTCTGAACTAACAGAATTAAAGAAGACGTTGATAGGGGAGAAAGATCAAATACTTTCTCACAACAATAACCCTGATATAAGAGAACTATCGAATGCAGAGAAGGATATTGGTGAAAGAAGGGAGCATATTGATAAGGACAAAACTACTCAGAGGATACTTATTTTGTGTGACGAAAATGGTAGAAATTTGGACATCGCCTTGAGAAAGCTGTTTTCCCGGGAGAAGTGTGCCATACAAACTGTAATTAAACCTGGTGCAACGTACAGTGATGTATTAAATAATGTAGACTCTCTGGCTAAGGATTTTACAAAGCTGGATTTTGTCATAGTTATTGCAGGTGCAAACGATTTTTTAAAAAACAAAAAATATCCTAGTATGAAATTTATAAATTCTAGAATAAAACTTTGTTCTCATACTAATCTGATCTTCTTGTCTGTTCCAATTTCCAATTATTATAGATACCAAAGTGTTAATAGGTATATATTTAAATTTAATTACAAATTAAACAATTTTATTGATATTGTCAGAAAGTACTCCAATGCAAGCGTTTCTTGTTTGGAAATTGGGAACAGTAGAGGCTATAAATTGAACAACTCTGAGATTTCTGCAAATATAATTAAAGAAATGAATTTTTTAGTAAATTTTAAAAATCCAATAATTTTTATAAACACAACTTCTGGTGAGCTTGATGCAACTAATAATAAAATATCTGCAGAAGGCTCAGAGGATCAGGTCGAAGGGGAGGCTAATACTAAGGCTGATACTACTTTGATAAATATTGACTTAGAGCATAATCAGCATAAAGAACAAGATCGGAATGTAAATTTTCCTATGCCGACCAAGCCTTCGGCCTGCATGTAGATGTGCATATGGATGGGGTAATGAGATGTCCAACGGATGCGGGTGCAAATAACTGTAATAATGGTATAAAAATATTAAATTTTAATGTGCAAGGTTTGTCCAATACTAAGATAGATAAAATTAATGTTCTATTAAATCTTTCTCAGCCTGACGTTTTATGTCTCTGTGAGCACTGGCTTAATGATGACAACCTTGAAAGTGTTAACTTTGAAAATTATATACTAATAACTGGATTTTCTCGTAGGACCCAAATTAGGGGGGGTGTATGTGTGTTCGCGTTGAAAACGTTGGAATTAAAGTGTGTCCCCATTCATGTGGCTGTTGAGAGGCATTTCGAGGTCGTCGTTGCTGTTTTGGAACCACCGAACTCCAATTGTAGGATTTATATTATTTCTTTTACCGAACACCAGATGGTGACTTAACTTTGTTTCTGGATGGTTTGTATTATCTTATGTCAACTTTGTATGGAGATAATTGCTACTTTATTGTATGTGGGGATATAAATGTTAACTTACTTAGCAGTAATCAGGCGTGTTTGGAGGTTCAGAACGCATTTGCTCAGTTTAATTTAGAAAATAGTATTTATAAACCAACGCGTATAACGAGTCATTCAGGGACTCTGATAGATGTAATGTTTTCAGATCTGAGGGTTATTAGTGTTGATATTCAGGACACGTTTTTGTCAGATCACACTTATCAAATATGTACATATGAACTGCCATATCTGACAGGGGATTCTCGGAGTGGTACTGTTTACTATCGCGATTTGTCTGAAGCAAACTTGTCAACACTAAAAAATATCTTAATAAATGAAAACTGGCAATTTGTTTTTTCAGCCTCTAACTTTGCTCATAAGTTTTCTTTGTTTTATTCTACGTTTTTGTTTCACTTTAATTCTGCTATCACATTTAAAAAAGGTAGAGGTGAAGGTAGAAACTTTAAATGGTGCACGCCAGAGTTGAAGGACTTACATTGTATGGTTTGTGAAATGCATAAAATTAGTAAGTGCTATCCTGATAATGTTGTAATAAAGGAGAGATATGGTCAATTGAAGCTATTATACGAGCAAAAGTTGAAGAGCACCAAGAGTAACTTTAATAATAGGCGCATTCTAGATTCTTTCAATGTTGGTAGGGAGAGTTGGAAAATAATAAATGAATCACGCAGTAATAGTAGAAATAAAAAACAACAAATTAAAGAAATTTTATATAATGACAAAAAAGTTACCAACCTACAGGATATCTGTAATATTTTTAATTGTTCTTTTTTGACTTTCCAATGTCCGAAACCAGATTTTGATAAGATTGTTCTTCAGCCCAACATAGTGAATAGTATGGTCTTATGCCCTGTTACGCAAGGCGATGTGAAAAGGATAATTGCAAGAACCACGAGAAAACCGGCGGCGGGGATTGATGAGGTAAGCGGACGTGTGCTGAGGGCTGTTGCTGATGATATTGCCGAACCGCTAGCACACATAATTTGTGAGTCTTTTGCTACCGGTTGCTACCCAGAGGAACTGAAGATCTCAAAATCTATCCCAATTTTTAAGAATAAGGGATCACCACTGGATCCATGTAATTGGCGCAATGTTTGTGTTCAGAGTCAGGTTGCCAAGGTTCTCGACAGTGCTTTTAATTGTCAATTAATCGACTTTTTAGAAAAATATAAATTATTAGGAACTTTTCAAAATGGTTTTAGAAGAGATAAATCAACTCTAACAGCAATTAAAGAACTCTGTAATTTTATTTATGACACCCTGAATATGAAAGCTCATCCAACAGCACTGTTCTTTGATCTTAGTAGGGCCTTTGACACGGTAAACCATGAGCTTTTGTTGCAGAAGCTTTATGTATTGGGGGTAAGGGGTGTCGCTCATCACTGGGTAGCATCATATTTGGCTAATAGAGGGCAGGCAGTGGTGATAGACAAATGTAGGTCAGATATCGGTGAGGTAAGGACAGGAGTTCCCCAGGGATCTATTCTTGGACCCTTACTATTTATAATATATATTAATGACATGCCTATGGGGTGCCCCTCTCCAAGTAAAGCAATTGTTTATGCTGATGATACAAACTTTCTCCTTTCTGAATACCATAAGGAAGCGACTGTTGAAAGGGCAAATCGATCGGTGGTTGAATTTGTTAATTGGTGTACAAATAATGGGTTAGTTTTAAATACAAAGAAAACATTTTTTATGAATTTTTTTCCAAAAAACGCAACAATTGACCAAAGTTACTTAATTAAAGCAAATCATCAATCTATTGCTCAGGTTACCAATATAAAGTTTTTGGGAGTAACATTGGATCAAAAAATGACCTGGGAGAACCATATTAACGGTTTAACAGCTAAACTGAGTAAATCTTGCTTTGTGATTCGATACTTAAAGATGTCTGTTTCACCAAATGTGTTAAAATTGGCATATTACGGTTTAGTTCAGTCACATATATCATATGGTTTAATATTTTGGGGAAATTCAGCTTATGTAAATAGAGCCTTTGTTTTGCAGAAAAGGATAATTAGGTGTATGTTAGGTCTACCACCGGGTGCGCACTGCCGGCAAGCATTTATAAATTTAGGAATTTTTACTCTCCCGTCCCTCTATATATACCTGCTCATAATTTATGTGAGGCAGAATGAGGCTGAATTTCAAAGAAACTCTGATATACATACTTATAACACAAGAAATCAAAATCATCTACATATTTCATATTCTCGTTTGAGTGTCGGTCAGAGTTCCCCTACATTTCAGGGAATTATTTTTTATAACAAGTTTCTGCAACTCTTCGGTAGTATTGAAAGCACTAAACTCCTAAAAAAACTTTTGCAGAATTTCTTAGTTGGACAAGCCTTTTATGATGTGAATGAGTACTTATCAATGTAAATTTTAAATAGTGATTTAGTGTTATTGTTAATATTTTGTGCTTGTGTAGTTTTAGGATAATTTTAATGTTCATTTTAATATGTAATAGATTAGGACCTTTTATTTTATTTATTTTACTTATATTAATTTATATTATGACAAGTCCGATAAGCTGTGGCTACATAGCTTGAGTGATGAATAAAGATGACTTTACTTTACTTTACTTTACCTAACGGATATTTTAATAAAATTTGGCATAAATGTACTATGTATCAAAAAGCATTTTTTAGTGTACAACGTTTTTTTTTCTTTCCACCAGTGGCGTTGGTATAGAATTTGTCCTGCCTATTTTGGCAGATGTGATACACTAAAAAATGCTTCTTGATACATAGTACATGTATGCCAAATTTCATTAAAATATCCACAGTGCTTTTACAGATAATAATAATAAATGATATATTTTTAAAAATTTTACCACCTTGTATCTCAAAAGGTAAGACGTTTAGGACAAACGTTCATATGAAGTTTTCTTCTTAAAATGAACCCAAAAATTACCTCCTTAAATATTGACGTACAAT
Source organism: Listronotus oregonensis (assembly GCA_019359885.1). Taxonomy (NCBI): domain Eukaryota; kingdom Metazoa; phylum Arthropoda; class Insecta; order Coleoptera; family Curculionidae; genus Listronotus; species Listronotus oregonensis. The sequence continues at coordinate 128,451 of JAHBCN010000140.1, forward strand.
TAGAAAACACCCTGTATAGTGTAAAAAAATACCAACCATATATTTTATTTCTCGTAAAAAGTTGATTTTATTGAGGTCAATCACGAATACCTTTTTTTTAGTTTAAGGTTAAAGCTATCCAAAAATAATATTGCTGAGCCTTTATCATACAGGGTGTTAAAAAAATTGCTATTATTGTGTCAGAGTTAGTCCGTCCTCGAAAACTAAATAAGCCAAATATGATTTGATGGGTTTATTTTAAGAAGACTCATTTAGTAACCATCATATTAAAAAAATATTAAATTACGCCTAGTATTTTAAAAGTTATATAAAAAAAACGATTTCCAGGAGCGTCCGTTATGTACCTGTATCTCCATAGGAAAGGCTTGTAGGAAAAAAGTTTATGGGAACTTATCATAATATTTTTAGGTTTTCTATTAGATTCCGAGAGATTGCCCACATATTCTGGGACACCCTGTATATAAATGACATAACTGAATTGCACTCGTTCGATACAAATTGTGCTGATGACACTACTTTTTTGATTACCACCTCAGATTTACCTGCCTTTATTAAAAAGTCTTCATTCATAATTCGCAAGCAACTATGTGATTTACAAAAAAAAATCCTAAACAAAGAAAAAACTAACATAATTTTATTTAGAACAAAGCAATCAAGACTGCAGAATCCTAATACAATAGATTTTAGTAACATTAATGTAAATCTAGAGCAAACCACCAGGTTTTTGGGGATGGTATTGGATTGCAACCTGTCGTGGAATCAACTTGTAGAATTTGTTGTAAATAAGGTGTGTTACACTTTTAGGATATTATGTAAATATGTTGATCTTGAGTAAAAAAAAATCTGTCATGCTAACTTTGAGTCTCATATCAGATACAGTATAATTTTGTATGGTAACTGCGGTGATGTTGAAAGGCTATTTGTCTGTCAAAAGGGGGCTTTAGGAATGATCCTTGGTCTTAAATTTAGAGAAACCTACAGAGGATAATTTAAAGAAAATGGTTTTCTAACCGTCGCTGCAGTTTATATACAAGAATGTAAATTGCTTTTCTGTACAAACAGATCGTTATTTAGCGGTAGATAGTCTTAAGCTGTTTACACTACAAGAACTTTAAATTATACCTTTTGGAGACACAGATTAATATTGTACGAAAATGGCGCATACTACAATTGCATTAGATTTTATAATAGTTTACCCATTTGCATAAAACAAGTGGACACTATTTAAAAAAAATGTGTTTAAGGTGCTGGTAGATATTGAACTTCATAATTTAAATATATATTTTTTTAATTGTAAACTATTAGTTATTTTGTATTTTATTTCTTTTTTTTTTGACACTATTTGATTTTATATATATATGTAATTTTGAAATAAAGATTTGTTTATTATTATTTGGAACTTGGACAGGGTTGACATAACTAAGGGACGAAATGTGTTAAAAGTCTAGTAACCATAGCAAATAGTATGAATATATAGCCATAATACTTATATAGAAAAGAAAAAGATTTGATGCCAGACTGAAATTCCTTACAATAAAAATGACATAGTAGAGAAGCTTGGCATTTAAGTACATTTATTTTTTGGTATTTGCCTTGCATATCCTTTAGTCCTATTGACATGGCTCATGAGACGGTCTTATTGGATATGAAGCGGAAGTTTGAGTAAATTACATACAGAATACGATTTTTTTTCTTTTAAAAGTTTTAAGACAGGCAAGATTTTATAATTTTTACATATGTTATCTAGCTCAGTATAGATATCATGTTATTTTGATTGTTTGCAATTTTAATCTGGCATCACATTACTGTGGATGTCACATTATATTAAAAGAAAGTCATGATGAATTACAGTACACAATTTGCTTTCTTTAATTTTTCTAAACTTCCTAATATTTAAATTAAGGTATAGTGAACATAAAAACCAAAGATTTATCAAAAGAAAAATAATTTATTAGAAAATGACTAGTAACCAAAATATTTTATATAAATAATCTTTTCGATAATGTTCCACCCTCTGCTGCATCAAGTATTTTTCTCTTTAAAGAGGGTCTTTCAAGTTCTGCTATTTTTCTAATACTTTGTGGTAATGGCAGTTTTGAACCTATTGTTGGTGCTGGCTTATTGCTAAAGAAAGGCATATTTAGACATTCAGTGCAAGTTTTTCTTGATAAAGGATTAAGCACTAGCATACTTTCTATAAGACTTAAGAGATCATCTCCTGCAGCAGTAAAAATAGATTTCAAAGGGATTGGGGCAAAAGGTTTAAACTCTATGTAATCAGAAAGTGTCTTGATACCAGGCCAGGTTTCTTCAGTGGGATTGCCAAAAACACTAAATATTTTTGTAAGTTGGTCTAGATCAGATTCACCTGGAAATAAAGGTAGTCTTAAAAGTAATTCAGCTAAGATGCAACCCACTGCCCAAATGTCAATGCAGGTACCATATTGCTTTGCACCAAAAAGTAGTTCCGGTGCTCTGTACCATCTAGTTACAACCTAAAAAAGTTGGTATTAAAAATCAGTAAAAAAGTGTATCGTAAAATGGAAAAATATAAATTTATAAAGCTATTTACCTGATGTGTATTTATCCTGTTTGGTGATCCATACATTTTTGCAAGACCAAAATCACCAATTTTTAATACTCCATTTGAATTTACTAATAAATTATTTGGTTTCAAATCTCTATGTAATATCCACTTCATATGCAAATACTCCAAACCGAGTAAAGTCTGCAGAGTATAGGATTTTATATTTGCTGTAGTAAGTATAATTGTATTATCTTTTATAATGACCTCCAGATCTGTATCCATAAAATCAAAGACTAAGGAAACATTGGACATGTGTCCAAATACATCTAAGAGGCCTATAAGATTTTCATGATGTAGTTCTTGCAATAGCTTAATTTCTCTTAGGGCTGTTCTGTTTATACCGTCCTGAGCTTCTTCACGGCTGCCAAGTTTAATTTTTTTAACAGCAACTATCGTATCTGTTTCTATGTCTTTAGCCTTATATACTGTAGCGAACTGACCTTCTCCCAAAAATTCGATTTTTTCGTATCTCTTTAGTTTATTGTCCATCATTTTTTACCGTTTTTAATTCCTGAGTTTGATTTAAAAGTTGAGGTTATCCGTTGTTTTTTTTAATTTCCGGGAGTGACTTTTTCTTTAACCGACGTATTTTTAAAGTATTTTGGATAACGACTCCAACGCAACCTTCGAGCATACACATATTTAGAGGCAGACTTGCCGCAATAGGCCGTGCGAGAAAAAAAGCGCGATAAGTTTACAACCTTTCTCCCTCGCTTTACATGCTAATTGGTCGACCCTTCTACGTCTCACGGCAAGGCTGCCTCTAGATAGGAATACACTTGAAGGTAACTTATGACCGTTTGCCCCACGAAGCCTTAATACTTCGACTTCGTGGTTTGCCCCTAAAAATATTTAAAGTTATTACTTAAATCTTTAATAAAAAACAATTATTGGTACATTCAAAACTAATATGATAATAAAGTGGCACGTGTATGGAGAACGTGGGATATACAGGGTGATTCATGAGGAAATGTCAATATTCAAGCGTAGTCAAGGTCCAAAAATAAACATAAAAGTCTATACAAATGTGGATCCGCAAGGCCTTCGTTTCAAGATACAGGGTGTTCACCACAGAGCTGACATGTGCTTAGAAGTAAATGGTGGAATTTTTAAAAATTATAAAACCTAGCTTTTATGTTTTGCCGAACATAATTTAAGAACAATAATTTTATTGAAAATTAAAATACATATTGTTTAATTATACCTTTTGTTTTTTTTTAATTTTGCTTTGATAAAATTAGAGGCGTCGTAATTTTTTTAAATCCAAATATCTCGAAAACGGGTGCTCATATCAACTTTTAACAGGTATACCTTTTTGACGTAAAAATGACAAAACAATTATTTAATTTACTTAAAAATGTAATACAGGGTCGTACCAAAAAGTTGTGATTGTTCAAAATAGTAAAAAGATGTGTAGGTGGCTCTCCTACAAGTAAGAGCCGTAATAAGATTAGATTCGAATTCGTCATACCAAAAAACCCCCGGATACCAATTTTTACTCCAATATTTACATTATCATGGATTTTATTTAAAAAATAGAAAAATTAAATACAAATTTTTACACTCTGTATTTCGAAAACAAGGCCTTGCGGACCCATATTTGTATAGCCTTTTATGTTTATTTTTGGACCCTGACTATGTACCTGAGTATTGACATTTCCTCATGAATCACCCTGTATAAAAAAATGTAAAAAATGCTTTTATGTAAATTAAACAGTAATAAATAAGTTATTTAACTAAATGGGGTATTAATAACGGCGATTAATAACCTTTGAAAATTTATGGATTGGTAGGGGGTCGCTACCCTTCAGCTAGACCTTGACTTTTATGTTAAGGGGTCCTTACACAATTTTTTAAAGTGCCTTAAGAACCTGCTTAAAATTTTTGTCCAGCTCTACTATAAAATTACATTTTTTGATTCGTGCCACTTTTAAAGAGAGTGTGCGACATACTCTAAACCAAATAAGAGTAGTGTTTGCTTAAAGGTCATAAACAATAATGTAGGTTGAATAAAATATGTTTTTTGAATTTCCATTGTCGTAACTTTCCTTTAAAAAACACTAGATTTTAACCGTTAATAAATATTTACCTGAAGACGACTGAGAATACTTATCAGTTAAAAGATCGTATACCTATACAGGGTGGCCCACCACATTCGCCATGGTTTTCTACGAGAAATAAAAAGGGTTTTGGAAAAAATTTTTTAGTACGGTATTTTGTAGGGTCCATAAAGGAGCATATATTCAAATTATTTATTTTGAAATATACAGATGGAACCAAAAAAGTTCATTATTCAAAGATTATATTGTTGGGTCATGATGGTTGCAACACCACTATTTTGAAAATTTTCTTATATTTTTAGAAATATAGACCAAATAATCGTGTTAGAAAATGTTGTATACATTTGCTAAGAAACAAGGGCAATTTAACATATTTTGTCTCAACAATTAGGACAGGTGTGCCTTCTACTATATTTTGATCCTTATTTTTAAGAATGCTTTAATATTTTAGAAATGGCAATAAATTGGAGTTATTACTTTTGCCTTCATTTTTCTTGAGATACATCTTATTTTAAAAAATTTAAACTTGTGCTTTTAGCGAATCTACATGATCCCTAATAAAAAGGATTTTTAATTACAATACAGGGTGTTCCATTTTTAAGATCAAGGATAAGTCAAATATAAAAACGCCTTTTGCATAAAAAGCAGAAGAGATAGGTATAGGAAACGCTAATATGGTTTTAAAGGGAATTTAGATCCGCGTCAAAATAGGCCACTAAATATAGGGTGTTCCATTTAACTTAAGAAAGTTATTTAATAGAATGTGTGTCCAAAATTTAAGGCAGTTTTTTTCAACACTCTGTATAATATTAAGGTAAAACTTTTAAGTAATAGTTAACTTAAACCTTAGGCTAAGCAATAAATTTAATTAGAAGCAGCCCGTTATATGTTACAGGGTGTAAACAATTTTTAAATTATGGTCGGTATTTTTAAATTTCTCTAAATTTCTCAGAAACGGTCAGTTTTAGGTATAGGAAATATAACAATAACTCACCTTTATTTGGTCTATAGTATCTAAAAATATAAAAAAATATAGGGTGTTCCATAAGAAAAAATATAACTTTGATATGTACTTTTTTTTGGGTCACCCTGTATATTTCAAAATAATTTTGAAATATGCTCCTTATGGACCCACATATGACCGTACTAAAAGTTTTTCCCCAACTCTTTTCATTTCTCGTAGAAAAACCGAGGAGGATGTGGTGGGCCACCCTGTATATGTTACTGTGAAAGTCCGAAAATGGTTGAATGTCGACATTCACCGGTGAATGTCAAATATTAAAAAAAAAAAAACTGAACGAAAACTAACCAAAACTAACAACTGTGGTGCGTTCTGGTTAAAACTAATAATTTTGGTTAGTTGTGGTTAGTTTTGGTTAGTGGTCGTTCAGTTTTTTTAATTTTTGACATTCACCGGTGAATGTCGACATTCACCAATTTCGGACTTTCATGGTAACATATACAATGGAAATCCAAAAATATCTTTCATTCAAAAAGAGAAGCTTATTATCAAAAATGGTCACGGGATCAGATTGATCCAGAATGTTTGGCACCCACGCAGCTTAATTTCCTTGAAAATCCTGCACACAATCGTTAATCGTATCTTCATCCTGTAAAATATTTCCATGACGATATCCCGTAACCCAAAATATACAGTGTTGCCAATTGTATTGGCCAGCAAACCAATAATATTTTAATTTCACGTTAGTATTGGTGCCTATCATCATGTATTTATGGAACATATGCATTTTAGAATAGGGATACCATAGATATTTTAAAAAACTACTTTTACTTTATTTTACAAGTAATTTATTAGGAGAAAAAACAAGAAAAATCAGCATTTTCTAATAATATTTTCCTACTTATTTAAAATATTCTTTAAATAAACAGCATCCCCAATTCGTGGTAGTTTTCAGAACTCAAAATTTAAAATATACATTGCAATACATAAAATAAAACCCTGTTACGGAAAAAAATAAAGGCAATTATTTAGAAATGGAGCTCCATGCTAAAACAATTTTTTTGTCATATATTGAAGACTGTTATTTAGAATAACAGATATTTTTTACAGGGGATATACTATACAGACAGGTCCACTGTAGTAGAAACATAAGAAACACTTAGGTGAATTGACTTACATTCGCCTGACTCGAGCTAGCGAAACAAAACTCGCAAAAACGATGCGATAAATATAGAATCATCAAATTTTGGCGACATACCGCGTTGAACATTGTTAGGATAGCTAACATACCGGTTTATTTTCGCGAGAAGCGGTAACGTAGGGGAAGGTGTTCTGACGTCAGTATCTACGTCATTACTTTGTACCCAATATCTACCGCTATCGCCACTAGTCAGGAGGAGCGTTAATAATGGTTATGTCAAGTTTAAATTTAAAATAATGGAGGATTCGCGGCTTTTCTATTGTTTTGGTTCTTGTGATGTTTTTTTTGCTATGGATTAACAACTATTTGGATTGCAGATTTTTTGGTTTATTAGTTAATTTCCAAATGGATGAATTAGTGCAATTATATTTAAATCATAAAGAAAAAATGTACTTGTTATAGTTGACTTGGAAACAGCTAATATCTTATTAAATAAATAAATTGGTTTATCTATTATCTTTTCGACTTATTTCTTAACTCTCTAAAGACCTTACATTTAAATTTAAACTTAAAAGTGTATTAAACGGTTAGTGTAAGTTGACATACGTAAACCCTTTCGTTTTTGCGAGGATAGGCGGGTTAAACACGGTTAGAATGGTGGGGGAAAGAACTGCTATCAACCAGTAGTTAAAAACGGTAAGTCGCGAAAAAATCCTTAATGTTTTTGAAGATTTAATTTTGAATTTAAATATTATTTGCTTTCTTGCAGCCGCAATCATTGCAAATACGTGGTAATAAGTTTTCTTGGAAACTCGTTTCTTCACTAAAAATAAATAATAATGGACGTTTACGAACTTCGTGAAAGGGTTCAAATGGTAAAATGGTATTTCCAAGGAAAATCATATCGACAAATTCATGAATCTTTTCCCGAAGCATTTGAAAACAGACCTATACCATGTCTGAAAACAATTTTTAGAATTATCCAACATTTTGAGACCCACAGGTGTGTGTCTCCCCAAAAACATAAAAAACAGGAACTCGTAAATGAAGAACGGGAATTAAAAGAGGCATTAATTTGTGTTACTGCTGAACAAGACCCCACTGTAACGTAACCAGTAGACAACTTGCCGAGGTAACAGATTCATCGCCTACTACAGTTAAAAGAGTCCTTAAAAAAAATGGTTTCCGATCCTACAAGGTCCGAAAAACACATGAAATTTTTCCCGAAGACCAATTTCGACGTATGAAGTTTTGCGAATTAATAATGGAAAGGGCAAATACAGATGAAAACTTTCTTAGATCGATTGTTTTCACCGATGAATCGACCTTTCCATTATTAAATCGACATAATCCAACTCAAGTTCGATATTGGTCTCGTGAAAACCTACACAGGTATTTTGAGGTTCAAACCCAGTATCCTCAAAAATTGAATGTTTGGCCTGGTATGGTGGGAGAACACCTTATTGGACCATTTTTTATTAAAGGCAATTTAACTGCAGCAATTTATTTGGATCTGTTACAACAACAAATTGTTCCGGCAATTCGACAATTATTAGGAGTAAGATTTGGTAATATCTGGTTTCAGCAAGATGGTTGCCACGCTCACAATGGCCGTATTGTTCAAGGATATTTGAACAATACGTTTCCTAACCGTTTGATTAGTGGCCGTGGAACCATTTTGTGGCCCGCGAGATCACCAGACCTTGCTCCAATGATTTCTTTTTGTGGGGTTATTTAAAAAATAAGTTTTATGGTCATGATAGGGCTAATAATTTAGAAGAACTTCGAATAAAAATCGAACGTTAGACGGGGTTTTTACGATAGTTTGGGATATTGCCTTGAGCGAGAGGAAGGTTTGTTTGAATATTTATTATAATTTCATTTTAGAGTATTTTTTATGTTTATAATTATTTATTTTTTCATTGCATACTATTTTAATTTTAGAAATGAGTTTTGGGTTTAGAGAACTTACTTTTTATTTTTCTTTGGCAACTAATGAACTGATAAATAAAGCTGTTGGTATTCAATTCCCTATTTATAAATAACGGTATTAGGTATTTTTCTCAACAGATTAGACCGCATAAATTTATTTTTCGTAATTTTCAAGCGCGCCTTAAAGCATACAACACACCCGTCCGAAAGCATATTACAAACGGGGATCTCGTTCGGTTAATCATGGATGTTTATCGATCGAAGCGGACAATAGTAAATTCATCAGTTCCCTGCCTATGTTTCTACTACACTGGACCTGTCTGTATGTTCTTTAATTTTTTTGTTTAATCGAGTAATTTAATTTTTGTTCATGAATTATTATTAGCATAATTGTAATATTTATAAATATTATAGTTATTATTTTCCCTATAATTATAATTATGTCTTCTCAAATTCTCCTATAGCTACGCAGTGGCGAAGCTTACGAGTAGACGAGATAGACATTGTCTAATATTTTTTGTTATTAAAATAAATTTTATTTAAAACTTGGGCAAAAACATAAAAAAAAACAAACAAAGCACTATACAGTGTGTAAACTCTCCTTATTAGACAAATTTAATCCGCTTACCCGAATATTGACACGCGCACTTTTTTTACACTCGCGATCGAGTCCCAACGGCCGACGGCGGCGTTGCGTTGCAAAATAGGTAAAATAACAGTTAAATATGAATTTGTCTACGTAACCTATTTGATATGCGCCGCGCGGTTTTACAGCATCAGTTCTTGCTTGTACGGTTTAACATATGTATTTGCTCTAAAATATTCTGCTGTTCTGTTATATGTATTTTTATAGCTAAATATAAAATATTAAAAAATATTACAATTTTTTGAAGTACTGGGAACCCTATTATAATTATAATTCACAATATTTTCTTTTACGATTTGCCACTGTAGCTACGGTTAATCGTGGACCTAAAAGTAACATCTAGAAATATGCCTGTATTTACACTCTAAATACAAGAAAAGTTTAGAAGTCTTTTTGACCTGAAGCTTTACTTCTAAATAAATACAAAAACAAATTATAATGTGGTAGATTCGAATAAAAAAAAACAAACAGATATGACATTGATCAGATGTTTCTTGGACAAGACTATTTGCCAGGTTTAAAAACAATATTAATTTTATAAGCATTCAATCTTTTTTAGGTACAAAATGTATAGTTTTGTAACATCGCAGGAGAAAAATAACAGCCTTGCGCCTGGGACACGTGCTAGGTGGTAGAAATCACAGGGGTGGCCTTTTTTAAGTAACAAATAAATAAAGTTACGTAAAAATCTTCAATAGCAAAACGTTTTAATTTCTATAATTATTTATTTAATTAATTACAAACGTAAAAAAATATATTTTTATTTCATTTAATTTTAAAAATCGAAAAATGCTATACCATATGTTATAGCGAAATGGTTGTATCAATGGAGAATAAATGCGACAGCTATTTATTTTGTGCCTCTACAATTGGGTTTGTCTATAAATATTCACATGTTGCTTTAAGTCTGAAATTAGATACAAAGAGTTACGTTCATAGATACGATTCTTTGCAGTCTTGAAACGCCACTTACGGTGCGATCGGCGAAGTTAAGCAACGTCGGACACGGTTAGTAATTAGATAGGTGACCGCCAGTGGACACCATGTGTCTTTGGGTGTGGTTCGGATTGCACGTTAAAATGTATGTTTCTCCTAGATGACATAACCCAGACGATAATGGGAGGGGGTAGTTTAGAGGTAGTAGTTATTTGTATAGCTTTCATGGTGGCACTACGGCGTTGTCTAAAAGATGCCGTGAAATGAAATATCTGTAGGTTTCGTTACTTGGACAACGTTGATGGAACTGGTGGATAAAATGGGTTAAACATCTACAAAGCGGGCACCCAAGCCTTCGTCAACTGTCATAAGGACAATAAAAGACAATTCCGTATATTACAGTTCAAATATTAAACTCTCAATATATAAAACATTAATTTACATTTAAATGTTTGTATACAACTGGATATTAATATTTTAAAGAATTCATTTTGCCGTTAGTGCTTGTTTAATAAGGGCCGAGGGAGTAAAAAAGACCATGCGATTAACAACACGCTATAATTCGCAATATTATAATTTTTGCACAATTAATCAGATGATATTTTAGTTTCATTTTTATTATTTTTAATATAAAAAGCCTTTTCCTGGCATTGTCATTAAAAATATTATTTTAAAACTATATATATGATATATAAAATATATATATATATATATATATATATATAATTATATATATATATATATATATATATATATATATATATATATATATATATATATATATATATATATATATATATATATCCCTTTCCCAAAACCTTTACGACATAACTATTACTGTAATTCGTTTAAACTTTTACTTCCAAGGGCGACCACCAACTTGATAAACAAAATGTGCAATTAAAAATATAATACCAAAGCTAATTTCCTAGCTTAAACCTCGAGAAAACTCGTTTAGGGATATTCATTAGATTATAATCGATATAATTAGAATCATAATTTACCTAATCATCCGCAGTTAAAAGGAAATTATAAACTTTACGATATACATTGACACTGAAAAAAACTGGAATAAGTTTAACATCCCAGGAATCACAAATAAATAATGAAATCATACACATTCGAATTATTAAATAAAAAGATGCATTTTTTCCTTAAGGAAACCAATGATACTTTTAATAGTAATATCAACGATGCAATAAATCCAAACCCTAAATACGGCCATGCCGGGGACGGTATTGATCCACTCTTCGCAAGGGTGATTCCATCCCCTTTGAGCCAAACAGTGCCCGCTCGACATTCGCAGCGTACACTCCATGACGATGGCTCGTTAACAAGTATGATATCGTGACTCGCGCGACCTCCACGATGTCGTCTATATCAGCTCAAGGTGTTGTTGAAAGAGCTTCTGCGGAGCTGTCCAAACGCATTAATGGCTTGGGACTTAGAGGTAGCAAACACCACTCCTCGAAAGGGAGTGTTATGGAGCGGGTCACAAATGTCTTCTGTGGAAGTAGTAGTGCCGCAGTGTCTGCCCCGGAGAAGCCGTCTAGGTTACTACCTTCCAGAGGCCATCAGCAGAAAAATATGCCAGCGCCTAGTGCGCCTCCTGTTAGAAAACCAAAGCCTGTAGCAGTATATCTAACATGGGATCAGCTGATGATGGACGAAAAGTTCTTATCCAAATTTTTCTTCTATTTTAGCCCGTGTGAGCGTTGTGTTTTGGTTCAAGTTTGTGTACGATGGAGGGACATTTTATACCGTTCACCAAGATATTGGATAGGTTTAATACCCGTATTACAGTGCCGAGAACTTAGGGCATTCCAAGTAAATGAGCGCGCGAGATTGTATTCTTCTTTGCTTAGACGGGGGTTTCACAGCTTGTGTTTGATGGGAGCTACAAATGAGGATGCCCTGGACTTGATTAACACCTTTCCTTTAGCTTCAAAACATATACACACTTTGAAATTAAGATGTTCTAGTATGGGAGATCAAGGATTAGAATCATTAATGGATCATCTGCAGGTACAGACATGTTTGTAATGTAGTTACATAAAATATTGCGGTATACTTTTTATTTTCTTATTTTATAGGCTGCATCATGTTTTAATACATGTAATATTACAGAACAAATGTTGGATATTTATGCTTTTAATCGAATTAGAATTTTTACAGAAATGTTATCATTTAGTTTTTATCTTTTTATTGAATTTTATGGTAATAAAAATTTAATTTATAAAATAATAAGGTCATATATACATTAAAAAATGTTTTTCTCTTTTGTTAATACTAATAAGCATGTAAGTATGGTTTCTATAGTGCACATAGGCATTAGTGAATTATTTTATGGCACACATTTTAATCGCAGTTTTTAAATTGTTTTCTAATTAAGTTCTTGTTTGAGCTACGTTGACAAGTACAACAAACAAGGGTCCCATATATATTTTATTAATATTAATATACCAGCACGAAATCGCTAGCAAGCGTTTTATTTTCCTGAATGCAACAAATCGCTTTTAAGTTTTAGGATTACATATTGGATCATCGTGCCAATGTTTCTTTTAGTTAAACCGAAAGTGTCGAGAATTTTGATATTTTAAACGGAACACCCTATATATATTTTAAGATTCCAATTCCACAAGCCATTCCTTATATAAAATCTTTATTATATTCTATACCTATCTTTAAAAAAAATGGCGATTGAATATGTACAAACGATCGCACATATATAAGAGAAAAAATAAATATCCTACAAATTTAACATGTGTAATTTAGCTCTTCTTGAAGACTCCATCTGCCCAGGTCATAATAATACTACTTTCTGGTTTATTGACAATGCTACAAAATTTAACCCTTTAAATAATAATACTTCATATATTTCAATACATTGCATGAAACATTATAAATAAATTTGGCCTACCTTTCTTAACATTTTTATTTATTGATACATATCTTAATCTAGTATTTTTTAGATATTATGGGTACTTAAAATGTTAGACCTTTCAGTGCACTGGACGTGTTCAATCGTATTTTTCCCGTCATTGTCATTTTTGAAGTTGTAAATATAGCAGATAGTAATTAGGCTTCTGATTACCCAGAAAAATGGTAGACGTTAGCTTAGAAAGGATTTTGCAAAACTTCTTGCTCTAAAGGGGTACAATGAGGGGTAAACGTTTCTATGAAACTTCCATCATAAAAGTATAAAAATTGGTATATACGACTAAAATGATCTGTTTTAACATTTTTGGTATTATAAGTATCCTTGCGGGTTAAAATTGGGATGAAAATTTGTATATAAAAATTGTCATTTTTAAAGTTGTAAATAGGCAAGTTGATGATTATATCTAATTACCCAGAAAAATGGGAGATGTTAGCTAAGAAAGGATTTTTGAAAACTCCTGCTCTTAACGCGTAGCATGTAAGTTTGTGTGAATGGAACTTCATCATTTCGGAGCTTAGAAGTATAAAATTTGGAATGTATGCTATTGATTACGATTAAAAATGATCTGTTTTAAAAGTTTTGAAATTACATCCTTAGGAGGGGAGGGGATAAAATATGAATGAAAGTTTGTATAGAAATATGATATTTTCGTAACTAGGGGCTAACCTCACGTATTTACAAAGCCTGATCGACAAAAGCGACCGGGGCTTAGTTTCAATATACATCTCGGATGAAAGCGAAATATTGAAACACTTTTAATTTTCAATTGTTTATTTAAAACATAAAATACTACAATCTGTTCATTTTCGTTTGACAAAAACCCATTAAGAAAAAATGTTTTGCATTGGTTCAAGAAGTCGGTAATTATGATTACCTACGAGGTGTTTTTCTCAAACGATAATGAGCAGTTTTTGGAGTTTCAACCTGTTTTTTTTGCTAAATGTATATTTTATTTTGGGGTTATTGTGATGGATTTTAAAGATATAATTAACGTTTATATTTATTATGTTGCATATTTATTTGACAATAAACAACTTTATTTTCAATCGAAATACAGAAACGCGATGGATTGTTTTTTTGCTCTGAATGAAATAAATTAATAAAGCAAATAAAACTTATATTGAAACTCGGCAACCCTTGTGTCGTCACATGGTTTTTTGGTCTGACGTCAAATTTAAAGGGCCTGAACTTTAAGCAAAATACATTTTATGCACGCCTGAAAAAACTTTAGAAATCCTGGACATTTGGGTAGAATTTTATTTTTTGTACTTACTTACTACCCTTAAAAAACTATTTACAATAAAAATAATACTATCATTTACACAATTTCTTTTACAGCTGTTATCTAGTTTTATAAATTGGGCACTTAAAACTCAAAACTATTTATTAGTTGGAATTTAAAAATAAACTAATGAGTTTTAATTTAAACAAATATATATTTCTTTTCCAACAGAAATTTGCTACCGTTTTATTGATTATCTTTCAATGTACCTTTTGTCACGAATAGGTGTTCGGGTTTTACCCAGATCTTTTTTTTAAACTCCTCTCCTACGTTCCCTGGGTACTCTTTAAAGAAGAAAATCGACACCCATTGTAATTACTAAAGAAACGCTTAATAAAAAAAATAAGTACTTTGATTAGGCCAAGGGTGCTAACTGCATAAAATAAATAAAATCTTTAAGGCGCCATCAACGCTCCATATATGGATCATTGGCGCCCTTTCAGTTGTAAATAAAATCAAAACTTTTTACAACCCTTGTACCTTTGCTATATTTAAATTGGCAAAATTGTTTGCTATTGCATGCGCCTATACACAAAGACTCTGCCGCGTATTTTCCAGTAAAATTGTCGGAAGGCGTTTGTAACGCAAAAAAAGTGCCGCAAAGTGTGAGATAATTTATGGTATATAATATGGTTTTTAATACGTAAACTTTTTCGTGGGTATAAGTATCTCCAAATGTTAGTATTTAAACGAAATATTTAATATGTGTGCAGGTTTACGGGTATTGGTGTACTTAGTGTTGCATTTGGTTTTTACCAATTAATTCTTGAAATTTATACTACCCAACTAGCATTTCGCTTGCGGCTTCGCGTGGACTACGCGATTTGTGCTATTTTTTTCTAGTTCTATCGCAAAAATTTCATACATTCGATACGAGCGTCAATGACGTCTGCCCTCAGGTATCTGGCCCCCTTTACACTCCCTTACGTTACATCACATCACACTCCCCGCGCACCTTCTTTCGTCACACACTTTGCGGCGTAGCGCGCGTGTTGCGATGGAGCATTATTATTTGTTATTATTTTCTATAATATAAAAGGCATTTGTAAATGAGTTAGTATAATTATTTCGCCCGCGTGGACTACATAATTTCTTCTGTTTTGACAGACTACGCGGTGTAGCGTGCGTCGTGCAATGGAACCAATTTTTCCTATCGTATTTCATTTGTTATTATTTTGTAATATAAATGCGGTTCTATACAAATTTTTACCTCCCCCCCCCTTTCTTAGCTGACATTTCCTATTTTTCTGGGTAATTAGAAGCCCAATTATTAACTCCCATATAACCAACTTCAAAAATAACGTTTTTTTTTTAATAAAAAAATCATTCCCATTTTAACCCCACACGGGATGTAATTTCAAGAATAAAACATATTATTTTATCCAAATAATAGCCTACATACCAATTTTTATACTTCTAACCAGTCCCTTTTATCCATTTAGGGGAGTTTTCTTAAATCCTTTCTTAGCTGACGACTATTTTTCTGGGTAATCAGAAGCCTAATTACCAACTCCCATATTTACAACTTTAAAAATGACAATTTTTTATACAAACTTTAATCCCCATTTTAATTTTCTCCCCCCCTAAGGGATGTTAAAACAGATAATTTTTAATCGTAATTAATAGCCTACATACCAATTTTCGTACTTTAAGTCCAGAAATAACAAAGTTCGATCTAAACTTTCATACTCCATTCTATCCCTTTGGGGGGAAAGTTTTTTAAAATACTTACTTACCTGACGTTTCTCATTTTTCTGCGAAATTAGAAACATAATTATAAACTGCCACATTATACAATTTTCCTTTATAAACTGTTACCCCTCTCCAAGGGATGTAATTTTAGAAATGTTAAAACAGATAATTCGTAATCGTAATTAATAAGGTACATAACAATTTTCATACTTCTGAATCCAGAAATGACGATATTCCACACAAACTTTTACCCCCCTCCCCTATTATATCCCTTTAGGGGGAGGGAAGTTTCCTAAAATTTTTTCTTACCTAAAAACTCATATGTTTTTGGGTAATCAGAATTCTAATTACCAACTCCCATATTTACAACTTTAAAAATGATAATTTTTCGGTACATATAACTTTCATCCCCATTTTAACCTCCCTAACAGAGAGATACTACCAAGCGCAATTTCTGATGACTAATTAACCAAAGTAATCGTTTCTTATTCTTAAATGTAATCGTATCTTGTTTTTAAATTGATGTTTTCGACCTAATATTCTTTACTTTGTGACACATACGAGTTGTTTATTTTAAATTAATAAATAAAACGTATTTATTGTATTTGTATAGTTGGATCATTTTTAAAATGAAAATTCGGTGCCCTTTGAAAAGAAAAAAAAACATAATAGTAGCAAAAAAAATAAATTTTTATTGTCGGTCGGCTTTGCTTTTTATATGGTCCATTATTACAGACACCTGCGGGAAGCGGCACATTATAAAAAGCAAAGGCGCCGCCAAATCTTTTTTGCAACTTTTTATGTTTTTTTTTTCTTTTCAAACGCACCGAATTTTCATTTTAAAAATGATCCAACTATAAAATTGTGGCCTAACGGGCTCTGTATAATTTTTATTGTCGTCCTACAGATATCGTTTTAAGTGGTTTTAACTTGCCAAATACTTTATTATTTTATAGAGGCAGCACCTCCTTGACGATGCTATGATGCCAAAACAATCGTTTTTTCAACGTGTTTTACAGATTTTACAAAATGTGCAATTTTAAAATCTAAATAATTTATCAAGCTGTGATGCTCAGTGTTCTGTAATATATGGGAAAAATATAAATATATAATAAAATATTTTATATCATTATTTAAAGACTTATGAACTTTGAAATATGGCAGCAAGGCGTCTGCGGCATATTACAAGGGAAGACACACAAATCTGGCCGGTGAACTAGCGATGGGCATATTCGGATGATTTTAATATTCGAATATTCGTATTCCGGAAGATCTTCATATTCGGAATATCATTCGACATATGAAACATTGACCGATCAACGTCAGTCGGTATTCGATATATTGCGCCGACCGCCAACCGTCGACTTACCCCGAAGTCGAAAGGTTTGCTTTCGAAATAACGAATTGTTCCGGATAAATCAGATGTCGGAAGATGAAATTAATTTCAGTCGACTATTATTGGGTTGATGTTGGTTTGCATACGTATTCTTGTACGTTTTAAATTTGTTTTGCTGTTATTAGTGGTGCGGCAGAAGTTTTTTTTCGTTTAATTCGTAATTATTGGTGTGGTGTAAAATAGTATACAGTGGCCGCCAAAAAAGTCGACATTTTGTGGAAAATTTCTATTCTTGATATGAATGAACCGCGAATTGAATGAACTATCATTCGATAAGTAGCGGTAATATACCCCAGCCGATTGGAATACGAATATTCGAATATCCGAAAGAAATATTCGAATCATTCGAAACATTTCTATATTCGAATATCGTTCGGAAGATCATTCGGAAGGTTCCATCACTACGGTGAACTATCTAGTTGTATATCGATCATTGATATAGTAGGTATTGCAAATGGGTTACCTAAAGAATTATGAATAAGGTTATGATTAATTTAATTTTTTTTGAAAATGTTTTAAAAGTCTCTGTATAATGTCAATTTTTATTTTTTTATTCTACATGACAGAACTAATATATTACTAAATTTTTTTCTTCAATTTCATAATTAAAAATTATAATCATATTTTAAATTTTAAAAATTTCCAAAGGCTTTATATTTCAAATTAAAGAAAAAATAGTGTTATATCAGTATACAAAATAAAATTGACATTAAACATTGTAGTATTAAAAATTTTCCATTTTTTTTTAATTAATCATAGGCTTGAACATAATTTTTTAAGCGACCCATTCGCAATGCATTTGTTTAGATATTATATTTAATAAAAAATAATTATTACCCGGTTGGCGGATGGGTGAAGGTCGTCCCTAAGTCGGAGCTTAAACTAAACGTTTATCTTTATTTAAAAAATATTATAAGCTATAAAATGATATAAACCTTTATTATAGTATTCTACGAGTTGTCCAAAAAGTCTCATAAAATCTCGTCTCCGCGTCTTAAGATATTCATAGTTTTAATGATATAAGCATTTATTATAAAAATTGAAAAGCGTTAAATTACCTACAAATTCTATTTCATACTTTTTTATAGGCTTAACCGTTTTTAAGATAGAGCGCGGAGAATGAGCTGCGCTTGGCCCTATATAGTATAATGAAAAATCAACAGTATAATATGTTGTTTAAAGGTATAGGATAAAAAAAATATTATTATAGATAATTTGCTTGATACTTTTTATTGAATACAACATACTTAATAATATATTCCATTTATCAAATATATTCGTTTTATAATACTTACCTACTTCGTGTAATTAAAAACTACGAAATCGTTGTCGATTTAGAGACAAATATTTTTGGCAACGAAAATGAGCGACCGGAAGACGATGATCAAGAAGACGAAAATTGAGGCTCATATTCTAATTATTAAAGTTTATATAAATCTCTTTCTACATTTAAACTTTTATTGCATTAATTTATGATACGTAATTGCTAAATAAATATAAAATAACATGTATTTACTCTTTTCTTTTTATATTAGTTTAGACATATTTGAATACAAAAACATATACTTAAAGTAATTTACCTAAAAATGATTTAATTACACGAGGAAGAATATTTTGTGAGTTATAAGTTAAGAAAAGTAACATGAAAATTTAAAAAATAATAATGGGAATGAAGGAGTATAATAATAGCTTTTACGTTCAATGTATTGTCTATGTTAATAAATTGTGTCATTAAATAATTCATGGTTTATTTAAAATTTTCTTTTTAAAATAATCGTCTTACGTCGAACAAAATAAAATTTTGCAAATGTCTATTTAGCAAATCCAAGCGTAAAAGCGCTACAGCGCGGGACCGTTGAAATTCCCTGAATGCGACCATTTAGATTATACATAAAGGGTTGCTTTCAAAATATTTTTACAAATTTGAGAAATTAAAACCAATAAAAAACAACAAATTTACAATAATGCAAAATCTATTTTTTTTCTAAGTAATACTGAATACTGAAATACTAAAAATTACTGAAAAGTTACGCCTGTAACGTAAATAAGTTATAAAATTAAATGTACTTCCATCTCTGATAATTTCGAGAATCCTAATACATACATGATAAATTTGAGAAACACTGTTTATGTTTTGCCTAAATATTTTATAAATGTTAAAAATATCGATACCTATAAATTTATCTCGTTGTTCTGCACTGAGAGATATGTAATAATAATAAACTTTCCATTTATTATGAGGAAAACTTAAATGGCACCACTGAAAAAATAGGATTCACTTTTAATTTATATTAACAACGATGTTGCATATACTAATACAAATATAGCCTTAAAGGCACAAGCATCAATACATCCTTTATAGTTTTTAAAATATCTTGTAAAAAATAATATTCTTAAAATAAGGCCCTTTTTCACCTAAAAATAGCTGACAAAGGCGACGGTCTATAAAAAGAACACCATAAAAATGCTTGAGTAGATTTTCTTTTCATACGCTCTTTTATAAATTTTAAATAAGCATTTTTGATTTAAACCAGGGGCTCCCAAACTTTTTCAGTTTGCGGCGCACTTATAGGTTTAATGTTTTGTCAGGGCGCAATCACTGGCAATATGTATACAGTCGTGTCCAAAAAAGTGCTGCATGTGTACAATGTATAAAGTATGTGCCTGGAGGCGCCCCGGGCCGCCGCTGTGCACACTTTGGGAACCACTGCTTTAAACTATACAGTGTAGGCATAACGTCTGTACTATCCCTAATAATTAGGTTATTTTTAACTTTTCGCAAAAACGCTCGGACTAGTTAATTTTTTTCACCTATATTTTGACATGGTTCATTTGTTTATCTATTGCCAACTGTCAAAGTTATCACGTTAATGACATTTGAAAGTTTTTATCTCAAACAGAATGCTTCTAAATTCTAACGTGATTCGATCAAGCTATTTCAAAAAGGACTTCCATTTAAAAGTAAAAAAATATCCCTATTTAACTTGTAGTAACTAATTACTCTTTGCTTTAAATTTTTTAATTAAAAAAAGCAAGCCATGCAGTAAACGCAATAAAGAATTTTGACATACAAGACAACCCCTTATTGTGAATTTTAACAATAAGATACTTAATACCATCCAAAAGCTGACATAAATAGAATTAGAATAAAAATAATGAAAAAACCACTCTAAATAATATCCTACAAGAGGCAAGATGGGGTCGAAATGGTTTGACAGAATGACGTCGAAACCTAGCATCATACTGTATGAAATAAGAGCTTTCAAATGATAGTCCAAACCCCACACTTACCCAAAACTTTTTATATTATGTAAACATCAACAAAAGTAAAAAGATCTCAGTGACATAACAGTATTGCCACTGACAGGATTTAAAGTACGCCAGTACGCAAACAGCACCGTAACAGCAACGATAACAAAATATCAAGTTTATAAAATACCAGTCTTATCTACATATTTAGACATTTTGAAAACCTGAGGGCAGCCCAAATCTGAAGATATCGGTTTTTTTTTTTGATAAAACCTAATTTTTGTAAACAATACATGAGAGCAGAATAAACTATAGCAGAGTTGCCTGGCAAAATTTAGATGCAACTTTCACTGCACTGCACTTTTCAAGATAGCAAAAGTAAACATGGTGATATGATATAACGTCAAATTTGACGTTTTTTAACAAATCACGCGACTTCCGGTTTCACCAATATGGACCTCGACTTTAATTTTTATGAGACACCTTGTACATTATTACATTTTTAAATTTCTAAGAACTTCCTCTAACAGTATTTCATTTTTCAAATTTTATCAGCTAAAAAACTTTAAAAATTTTTCAAAGCTGTCAACATTCAACATATGGGGTGCTTTAGGACGCATAATTTTTCCAGAAATCAAAAAAATGTAAAAATATACAGGGTGTGTCATTTGAAAATTAAAAGTTGATTCAGTTTTTGGTAACAGGAAAAGTAACCGGACTTTAAAAAAAAACGTCAAATTTGACATTATATGTTATCCCTAGGTTTCATTTTTCTATCCTATCTTGAAATGCAGAAAAATTGCTCTTGATCAAAACGATAATTTAGCAACTATTCAAGCTTTTCTACTTTAAGCCATTAAAAAATAAGTTTTATCGAAAATCAGTTTGCAATTTCAGCTCGGATCCGCCTAGGGTTTTTGTCTTTGTAATTTTCGCTTACCGGTCGAAAAAATGTTTTTCATTTTAAAAAAATGATAATTTTTAGGAAAATGTCTTTTTAAAATTTTTAAAAAAAAAAACATTTTTTT
This sequence comes from Listronotus oregonensis, assembly GCA_019359885.1. Classification (NCBI taxonomy): domain Eukaryota; kingdom Metazoa; phylum Arthropoda; class Insecta; order Coleoptera; family Curculionidae; genus Listronotus; species Listronotus oregonensis. Next base: position 150,302 of record JAHBCN010000140.1, read on the forward strand.
TTAACTCTGATACCTCATTTATTTTATAAAACATTTATTTTAAATCCAATTTTTTGATGTTTTTTTCCGTAGAAGTTTTCTTATTAGAAAGTTTGTCACATAATAGGATTTAAAATAAATTGTCTACTTGCAAAATTTCCTTAGGGAAAATATAAAAGTTTTATTGTTTTTTAAGCCGTCTCCACGAATACACAATATAAAGAATAAATAAAAAGAAATTCTTTGAAAAAAAAAAATCTGTCTACGCATAAAGCCTAGAATAAGCTTACACTTACCCCCGAAGGACCAGAAGGGCTAATGTTCCCTTCAATTAAACCAATGGGTTTATTTTATGAATAATTTATTACATCTAAATTACAAACTGGTACTGATAAATCCAAAATTGGGTTTATTACTCGCGTCAAAGACCCACTCATTTTGGAACGTAATGTCTTTTTTAAATCTAACACTTTATACATACAAATCACAAATTTACTTATTTGCTTAAATTCATTACAAATGCGAATTTTTCGGGGATATTCCAGGAAATAAAAAATTGAAAGAATAGAATGCAAATGGTAAGCCCCACCGAAAAGAAAAAAAAAAAAAGGTGGCGCGCAGGTTGGGAATTTGAAATTAAATAAATAAAAAGAAAAACTGTTCATTGAATATTCCCCACGCCGGTTGAAGCGATTGCTTCAAAAAAGTTAAAAAATAATAAAAAAGGGAAAAGAAAGTTATTTAAAAAAATAGTACTTGGAGTTAATTTTCTTTAAAATTTGGTCATTTAAATGAATTGGTAACGGACACAATTTAGTTATGTTTCTGGTAAGAATTGTATTTTTTTTTTTTAATTTTGACAACCCTGACTTTATTATCTTTTACTAGGTAATATTTCAATTACTCAAATAATGGCCAATCTAAAAGACGAGTATTAATCTTTAAGTAAGACGATCATTTACTTTTAATTCATTATATGGCTTTAACCACTTTGGTCTATTTTGTAGCAAATTTAAATATTCCTTTGACCACCGATTCCAAAAGTCTCGTTGTAATTTTGTGCAAAGTTGCCATCTAGAAAGTCTGGTATTGGACGGTCTGTAACGTCCTATTGAAGTCATACTCCTCCGATTAAAAAATGTCCAGGTGTTAAGACAGAGAGGAAGGATCATTTGATAGGGAAATAAAGGTCTTGAATTTAAGATGGGCTTCAATTTGAGCCAAGACTGTAGAGAGCCTTCAATGGTTAGAGTGATTCACCTACAACCCTATAAATGTGATATTTTGTGCTTTTTATAGCACTTTCCCATAATCCCCCCCAATGGGGACTTTTTTGGAGGAATGAATTTCCATTGATACTTTTTAAAGTTAAAAAAGTTTTGTATTGATTCCAGGTTTTTCTTATTTTGAAAAAAGTCATAAAATTGTTTTAGTGATTTTTAGCTCCTAAAAAGTTAGTAGCATTATCGCTATAAATGATTTGAGGATTACCTCTGCGAGAGATAAATCTTTTTAGATACAAAAGAAAAGCTTCTGTGGAAAGATCGGGCGTTCTATATGTACTGCCTTTTGTCATACATACAAACACCGCCATGTAGTTTTTTAAAAAAAGATCTTTGTAATTTGGAAGTACGACAAAAAAGGGACCACCAAAGTCTACTCCTACTTTGGCAAATGGTTTTGAAATTTGAACTCACCTTTTTCGGACATGAACTGTTAGCAATTGACAGCCTTAAAACGATAGCAAATTAGACTTTTTTCCAACAATTTTCTTGATTTCACGAAGTGCATTTAAAGGCCAATACCTTGGGCTAAAATTACTTAAAACTTTTGTGGACCTGCATGTCCAAGAATTAAATGTTCTTTTTTAAGCAGTAGAGAAACAACATGGTTTTTTGACGGTAACAAAATTGATGTTTTTGCGTAAAAGGTAAGTCTGAATAAGAAAGCCTACCGCCGACTCTTAAAAACCCGATTCATCTAGGAATGGTGCTAGCTGCAAAACTGATTTGTTTGATATAGTTTTATTAAATTTAACTTTTTATTTCTTGTGAAAAAGTTTGCCTTTGTAAAATTTTTATAATTGTAAATTCTGCTTTATGCAGTTCATTTACGGATAAAGGACCTTGTAGTTTTATAGAATTTGAATTTGAATTGTTAAGAAATCCAAAACAATATGCTATTACACGTTGTAAGGAGTGAACGACGAAAATTTTGAAAAAAAAATTAGAAATTGTGTCATCATTTTTGTTGGGATATACAGGGAAACTTCCTTTGATTAGATTTAGATTTTGCTTCCGGTATTTCCTTAAATTAAATTTTTTATCGAAAGGGAGATTTAAAAAGGATTTGATAATATTTGGGTCCATTCCACCAAAGAGTAGAGTCTTTAATCTCGATTGGAGATAAGCCTCTAGACAAGTAGTCCGCAGGATTTTCTGCAGATCTTAATGTCGCCAATTAAAATTAAAGTGAGGTTTTGAATTTCTGCCACCCTGTTGGCAACGAAAATCGACCATTTGGAAGGATGTGAATTTATCCAACATAAAGTTATTTCCGAATCAGTCCATAAATTGACACTAGAAATATGAATTTTTTTGTAAATAGAATTACTTTTTGAATTAGTTTGGATAATAAAACCGGCACACAGTTCTAAAACGTATTAAAGTAACTGTTTTATGGGAGCCGCGACTCTTTGAAGTTATTAAATTACAAGATGCAGTATTATCAGAATAAATTGCGCGCACGTACGCACATACCATAAGCTTTTTAAAATACTGTCTGAGAAGCCATGCAACTCGATTATTTTTTTTTTCTTTTGGTAAGAATAAATAACGAGGAATTTTTAAAGAAGAAAGATTTGGATTATTTGCCATGAATTGGGTTCCACTCATTTACATTTCACTATCCTAATTGATCGTCCCAGTTTTTGATATCCAAATTTTTTGCATAAAAATTTTGCCATGACAATGATTGGACCTATAAAACCCATTGGATCGAACATTTGGGCGATCTTAGACAAAACTTCTCTTTAGTGGTTAAAGGTTTGTCAGATATTTGTGGTAAGGTTACCGAAAAATAATCACTTTCTGAGTTCCAGGAAATGCCTAAGACCTTGCTTGAAATATTGTCAATTTTAATATCAAAATTTGTCTTATTATTTTGCTTATTTATTGCATTTAAAAAATCTTTAGAATTTGATGCCCACCTGTGCAAGTTAAAATTTGCTGTTTTAAAAATATTTACTAATTGAATATAAAGTTCTTTTAATTCATTTAAAGAATTCGCACAACCTAGAATGTCATCAACATAGGTGCCATTTAAAATTGCATTTGAAGCAAGAGGATAAGTTTCTTTATTTTTTAACGCGATTTTATTTAAAGTACGAGTAGCTAAAAATGGAGCACTATTTGTGCCATAAGTTACTGTTTGCAACTCAATGCATTTTACAGAATGATTAGGATTTTCCCGCCACAAGATATTTTGTAAAAATGTCTGATTTGGATTTATTAATATTTGGCGGTACATTTTCTCAATATCTGCAATGAGAACGAATTTGGATAATCTGAATTGACATAAAATATCATAAGTTCGGTTTTGTACTGGATATCCTTTAAGCATTATGTCATTTAAAAAAAGGCCAGATGTAGTTTTAGCGCCAGCATCAAACACAACGCGAAGCTTTGTCGACTGACTTGCCTCTCGAACAACACAGTGATGGGATAAGAAGTATTTATTTTCACCTTTATCGTTGGTCATTGAAAGAGGGACATATTTACCATAATTTAAATTGACATATTTATCTATAAATGCTTTATAGCGAGAAAATAAATTTGAGTCATTCAGAAATCTCTTTCAAGGTTAAAAAAAATATTTTTTCTGCAATAAAATACGATGAGCCTAATTTTAAATGTTCATTTGGATTTTTAAGTGGTAAGTCTACCTGATATGAACCATTGGGTAAAATTTTTAAAGAAATTTGAAATATTTTTTCTGCCTGTTCATCTTCCGGCTTAAGAAATTTTGTATTAGAAGGGACCTCTTCAATATTCCAAAACTTTTGAAGAAAGTGATCATCTTCTGATGACTGTAAGAATAAACACTGGTTATGAAAAGATTTTTCTGAGTCCTGAATTTTGTGATTATTGTGTAATGAGATTACTTAGGTAGGAATGGAACCTCCCACAATATAACCTAGATGAGTTTCTAACAAAGTTAATAAACCTTCTTGAATTTTTATAATACCTCCTGTTACGAGGTTATAGTAGACATCTGCCCCTAACAATACATCTACCTTACTTGGAATATGAAATTTGGGATCTGCTAATTTTATATTTTTAGGAATGGATATTTTGTCTCGATTAAGAATTGTCTGAGGTAGATTTTGTGTTATTTGATTGACTACAGTGAAATTCACATTAAACTTAAAATTTTTTACATTCGAATACACTTCTAAATTTTTGACAATTTTGTTTGAAACGGAACAAATATTTTCAACACCTCCAATGCTTACATTGGCAGGTAAAATTTGATATTTTAAATTTTCAATTAAAGAATTTGTTATAAGGGAAAATAGTACACATGGGTCAAGTACGGCCCTGACTCGATACTGAACTTTGTCTAGAGATAAAATAGATATTTCAGCAGTGGCCAATAAGCCTTACCACTGGCGGAAAAGGTAGTTAGAACTTGATGTTCTTGATTATTTGCTTGATTAATTACTAATTTTTTGACTGATTTGGATTGGAATTTGATTGAACTTGTCTTGGATTTGAATTGCTTAAACTCTGAGAAGTATTATTTTGATTATGATCTTGATTAGTTTGACCTTGATTAGAATGTTGACTTTTGTGATGAATTTAGAGATTCAGTTGAATTCTGATTATGAAAAGATCTACTTTGAAAATTATTAGAACTGAAATTATTGTTACTAAATTTTTCTGGAAATTAGGGGATTTTCTTTGGAAATTGAAGTATACCTTGGGTAATTGTTACTGTTTTGAGAAGAGACATTTGGATTATTAAATTCTAAATGTAAACTAGCATGATGTCTGCCGCTACAAAAAAGAACAACCATTTGCTTTGCAAAAAAAAGCTTTGTGATTGTTACGTAGGCAGATGTAACAAAAGATTGCTTTTTATGAAAGCTCTTTTCGAGCATGAGATAAGTTATTGTATTTTGTACAACTATAAATTGAATGATTTTTAAAAAATACAGAATAAAACATTGCTTTTTTAACCGAATTTTGATCTGACATTTGTGTTAAATTAACTTATGTGAAATTTTAAAATCTTTTTTTTTGTGCCCAGAGCTAGAATCAAATTGTATCTAATACTCGACATCTTTTTTTTAAAACTCTAATAGTTTTTTCACAGTAGGATTTTCTTTTGGATCTCTTTCAATTGAAAGCTTTAGTGTCAATGTCTAACTTTTGTGTGAGTTTTAAACGTATACAAGATCTACATTTTATGCATTGTGATTATGCAAAGCGTCAAAAAATTTTTCTTTATTCTTGTAATAAAAAATCTTAAAGATGTAGTCTTACCTAACAAAGGGGTATCTAAAATATTTTTTATATGAGCATAAATAGTTTTTAATTGGTTGTCAAATCGTCTTTGGATTATCGATTGCTATCTGAAAATTATTGTCATTAATTTTTAAATTACTTATTAGGCTTAAGGTTCTCCTTTAAAAATGAAATTAAATATGTTAATTTTTCAGGTCCAGAAAGATTTTTTATTTTGTATTATGGTTTTATCAAACAACTCATAAAAATGATTCCATTCGGTTAAATCACCGGAAAAATATGGAATTTAAGATCGGTAATTTCACAAAGGAATGATTAGCCTGTGACTGATTTTGTAAATTCGCATTTGCTTGTGAACCTAGATTTTTTATAAAGTCTCTAAATACACTAGAAATTCTAAAAAATTAGTTTCGATATCTTCACGATCTGAAACTTCGGTCTCATCTGCGATTTCTATTTCATCTTGTACTAGATTATAATCATGAAATGCCTTTAGTAGGTTTTCATTTCTTAATTCAAATTCAGAAAGACTAGCAGTATCTTTAAATTTTTTAAGCCAAGTTTCAGCTCGTGTGATACTAGCTTTACATAGTTTACGTTGTTGTTTTAAAGAATCCATTTTTTACAAAGGAATATATTAAGAGATATAAAGAATCTTTTATATATTTAAAAGAATTTAAACATTAAATTGAACTTGGATAATATCAAAATAAATTAAGTCTTTGACAGAGAATATACTTGAATACTAAACAATCCTACCTTGATCAAGATGTTTATTTTTATTTAACTTCTACCAAACTTTGGGTTGAATTCCACACTAAAGTTTTTTTTCTGGATTTGTTGAACACTACTGGAACAAAACTGAAAGTCTCTAAACACTGGCAGTCTCTTCTTTATGGTTCGAAGGATCATTCGTGAGCTACTGGAACTTGATACAAATCTTTATTTGAATGCTTATTTTAACTGGATACGAATGTTCATTTTGCTTAATAGATTTTATTCCAAAGATCGCTGAATGTTTCTTTTTGAAATCCGGCTCGAAGGACCAATTTTATGTCTACGCATAAAGCCTAGAATAAGCTACACGCTTACTTTTTCCTCAAAGGACCAGAAGGGCTAATGTTCCCTTCAATTAAATCAGGGTTTATTTTATGAATAATTTATTACATCTAAATTACAAACTGGTACTGATAAACGTCATAAATTGGGTTTTATTACTCGCGTAAAAAGACGCCACTCACTGGAACGTAATGTCTGTTTAAATCTAACACTTTATACATACACAATCACAAATTTACATTATTTGCTTAAATTCATTACAAATGCGAATTTTTACTTGGGGATATTCCCAGGAAATAAAAAATTGAAAGAATAGAATGCAAAAAGACGCCAAGAAAGTTGAAAGTTATGAATTTTTTAATTACTTCTTTTTCTATAGAGGCGCTGATTTCGCCTTCTTAAGAGGGAAAATATTAAATTTTAATATATACAGCGCCACCTGTTGTCAGAAGCGCACCGAAAAAAGCCAGAAAGGTGGCGGCAGGTTAGAATTTGAAATTAAATAAATAAAAAGAAAAACTGTTCATTGAATATTGAACAAAATCTTTAGAATATTTCTCTAAGACCCTGATCTGACAATTTATATTTCGTTGCTATTCGTATTTATTTTAAAGATCTTTTGTGTTAACAGATAAAGCATTTTTTCGTCCCCCTCAATTAACATGTTTTTTTAAGTTTTTTTTTTAAGAAAAAATCCAATTTATTTAAATTGTAACATTTTCCGTTCGTGCACTTTAGTGATAGTGATTTAAATATTAGCAACACACCTTAAATATAAGACTACGGCTGTTTTTACTAGCATATTTAAAAAAAAATGGAATATAGTGATAGTGATTCGAGTATAAGCAACACACCTCAAGACCTCGCTAAGCAAGTATCTACCAATTTGACTGCCACAATAATCACGGACCTTATACGAAAAGTAATGCGAAATCTTTGTGAAGTTTTGTCAGTAAAACTGAAAAAATGTAGCTGGGGTACGTGAAGGTACGATTCAATTTCTAATAAAACTGACGTGTCTTAGAAAGCATACTAATTGGTCAAGCGCTTTAAAAAATTGATAATAATAATGCTATTTCCGATACTGCATACACATCAACCGACTAGTCTGTGTATTAAGAAATATAGAAAATCGACATAACCGTAATAATAATTCGCTTTAATTTTATTCTCAGTATTGTACTATCAAAAGTAATAGTTAATTATATATTTTTGACTTGAATTGGGCGATAGAGGAACATATTTAGTATGTACCATGAAGACAAACTGTCTATGATGCCTTGTTTATTTGCTGGCCTCATCTTCTCATCGGCCAGCAAAGTCCAGCCTCGTCCATAGGGGGCCATCCATAAATTACGTCACACGAATTTCATGATTTTTTGCCTCCCCGTCCTTGTCACAACTCGTCACATTTGTGAGACTCCTCCTCCCTAGTGTGACGTCACACATTTTGAAATTTTACATCTAAAAATAATCAAAACATATATTAATAATAAGCATAAAGAAAGAGTTAGTACAATTCTTACGATTTTCGTCTACATTTAAGTTTTGAGTTTTAATAATTTAGATTTTTACATATGACGTCACCAAGCTGATGACTCCCCCATACCCCTTGTCACACAATGTCACAATCCTCTACACCCCACCTTAAGGTGTGACGTAGTTTATGGATGGTCCCTAATGGGCAATTTTTCGTCCTTGATGTGTAAATAACCATATTATCTTACCTCTTTTTCTTTTTCGTTTTCGATGCGTAGGTAGTAATGATGATTTAAGTGATATCGTTCGCGTTTTAAAAACGTTCTTTAAAATATGTACTTTAAAAAATAAGATCGCGTCGGTTAGTATTTTAACAATATAATTAAACAAAAAACTGTACGTGCGCTTAACTCCGTTTAGTATAGCGGTAAAAAAAGAAACAACTTTTCGCTTGTAATAAGTATATACTAATATGATAGCGACATAAGATCCGTTTGGATAAAATTCTATTTAAACACAAGAAAATGACACGATAAAGCAGTCATGTTTCCTTGCCTGAGAAAAAAAACTAACCTTGATAATCAACAGCATCAGCAGAGCCAAGTTACTTTAAAATTTAATGAGAAATGTAGCTAAATACACGTGTAAAAATTAAAAACAATATAGAAGTCTTAGTACTAACATGTATATGGCAAAACAAAAACAGACAAAAAGCATAAGGTACTTTGTTAAAAATTCCATTTGTTAATTTTAAAACCCATACACACTTTCCTTGAGACTAGAGCTAGTTATCTCAAATATTTATGCGAAAATTTTCGAGCAAAATGCTTAAAATATCTTTGGAAAATCGTTATGTTTTGAAAGTTTGCCAGAAACTATTCAGGATGAGAATGTTACAGTTGCTTAGTGGTGATTTTGGGTTACCTAAATATTCAAACATATTATACGAGGGGTCAGCGATTGATTTTGATATTATATGTATGTATCAAACATGTCAAAAATAAAATTTCACATTTTTTATAAACTTCAAATTGCTTAGCCAAAAACCTGGTAATAAATAAGATTTTGTACCAGATTTAAAACGTGCCTAATTGCAGCCTTACTGGGTGATTTCTGTCGCTTGGGGGTTAATAAAGGCTTTGGAGAGCCATATTATTGGGTGATAGACATATTTGACGCACCTACTTCTTTTTATACAAAAAAAATAAAGAAAATATTAAATATTGTTAACTCTTCACACACTTAAGATCAATGTCCCAATACTAGAGATTCTCTGCAAAGAAAATGGTAATAACTATAATAATTTGTTGCCATAGACGGCTCAATGATTTTACATTCGCTTTTTTCCAAGAAAAGATTTAATGTTAAGAACCAATTATTAGGTAACAAACTACTTTGCCATAGACGGCTCAATGATTTTACATTCGCTTTTTTTCCAAGAAAAGATTTAAAGTTAAGAACCAATTATTAAGTAACAAACTACTTTGATAAACTCCAAAACAAACATTGCCTATTAAAACATTTCACAAACTTAATTTAAAGCCCCACTGAGACAATTTAAACATAATTAAAACAATACAAGTTTTATGCTTTGTGGCTAAGTTCCAGATGTTCAGATAATATGGTAATGTCAGATCTTTTCAATAACAAATATTATCGAAAAACTTAACTTCATATTGAGAATATTAAGAGGCCTTTTAAAAATATTTTCCTTTTTTGATTTAAAGGTATCCTAACACTTCAAATTATAAATGGAGGTAGGTTTAAAGTAAGTGGACTTTTTACACCCTCCACTGCGACCACTCGGTCTTTTGTGGCTCACACCTTTTTATATTTATCCCGATAGGATCAGACTTTTAATGAGACCATTACCAGATTGGGAGAGAGTTCTTACATCTCCTCTTACTCGTATCGCTACCAAACACGAGCATAATATATGTTCTGATGTGTTCTGGTGTTCCTGTCTCCTGGAGAGTATGACGAGCAGACGGTTAGATCCGTCATGCCCTCCTCTCCCGGTCTAGTGACGTGGGTAGCTACCAGGTCCTTGTCACAGGAACCAGATGTTCTTTCTGAGGCCGCATCTCTGGCCTTACCCTATGAAAACGGTCCTATCCGCTTTCTGTTTAAAGCCAGGGAACCCTTTTCCCTATAAAGGCGGTTCTGTCCCTCTTCTGTTTGCATTCAGAGATTCCTTTCTAAGCACCTGTTTGTTTGGGATGAATTAGCCCTTCCCCGTGAAACAGGCGCCGGTAACTTCAAGGGCACCTTTCGAAACGGATTCACCCGTTTCGGTCGGCGTACTTTTAGAAAGCTTGTGACCTTGAGTGGCACCTCTCGAAACGGATTTAACCCTTTCGGTCAACGCACCTTTGTCACTTTTTTCCTATGAAAGCGGTTCTGTCCGCTTTCTGTTTGGAGCTAGGGAAGTAATAGTCCACCACGGCAGAGCCCCGCATTACCGCAGTAAGGCTAGATACTCTGAGAGGTCGCCCTGTATCTCAGAGGCACCGTTGGAGACACCTGTTTAAGGCACAGGATGTCATTCACTCATCAGCACGGTAAGCTAACACCTTGAGTTTAGCCTTGTGTTCATCTTAGCTTCGGATCATGTTCCTTACGCTAGCCAAAAGAGTTGCCGATAACCAGCAACTCTAGCGCATGTTCCAAAAGATGCTACTGGGCCCCCAACCACGACAACGACGTGTAAACACAGCGGTTGGGTAATAAATAGAATTCATATACGAAATAATAATTATTTTAAATGACATTACCCAAAAGCTACTGGGGTGGGGTTAATTTAGAGATGGTAGTTATTTGTATAACGTCCGTGGTGCCACTATCGCGTTATCTAAAATGTGCCGTGAAATGCAATATCTGCATGTTTGGGTATTAGGACAACGCGGATGGGGGAAAATAGGGGGAACCTAGCATTTCTAAAGAACAGCCAATAAAAACGAAACATAAAACAAAAAAATCCAATAAAAATGATAATATATTACTTTTTTTAAATTAAAAATAAATAAAGAAAAATTCCTAAAATTATGCTTTGGTTAAGCAGAATTCTAAGCCATTTTTTTAAGTTGTATAACAAATTTAAATACCTAATAATCATAAACATTAATATTGTGTAAACTGATTCTATTATATATTTTACATTAAAAGGTAATCGTATCTTTATCGATTGTGTTACAAATAATGACCAGGGATTAACCTCTGAATTGAATTTATTTTCATAATAATAGCTTCCATAGATTAAATTTACTTATTTAAATTTATTGCTGTTATGTCAAAACGTTACCCTCTGTGTATCCCATTTTAACCCGAATTAATTTCGAAATCCTTTTAGTCCAGTGGAACGGTGAAAGTAATAAATTACGTGTCAGTAGAAATAAATTCTACAAAATAGATCTAAAAACACTATTAGAGACTATAATGGGAGGACGAAGTTTTATTTTGTACTTCTATGCTTTAGTATTTTTATTTCTTTTATAAAACATAAAATTTTTAAAAACGTAACGAAATGGTAACGTAACTTTAATCTAGAATTAATTATAGATACAACAAACAACGCGTATGCAACTAAAAAAGTATTGAATATTTGTGGCGATGGCGTAGAAAATTTAATTATAAATATTATCAGTTATTAAGTATTAAATTTTTCTAAGATATAGCTGTAGAAAATGATGTAAATATATTTAAATTTTCCTGTATTTGTATGCAGGGTGTTTCAAAATTTAGTACACATATTTTAGTGGCATGTTTTGGCGGGCCAAATTAAGACTTTTTTTTCTATAAATATGAGTTCTAAAATGCACCCCCTTTGAGCTGCAGCTAGGGTTCATGATTTCTCGAGCTTGTCAATTCTCGGGTCTCGAGAATTCTCGAGGCTAATTTCTCGGGTCTTCTCGGGTTGTCGAAAATTTACAAATTGCGTTACTACACGCCCAGAGCTGGCAGCAATTTTTGGGTAGGTATTTGAGGCAAGCTGAAAACTTGTCATATACTTCTCCTATTAACCCAACGCGGAACTGCAGACCTGGCTGGTGAGTAGCGGTGCTAAATCAACCCCTAAATTTTTAAAAATATTTTTTTTCCAAAAATGTATTTAAGGCAATATGCAATTTTTATATGTTGTAGTTGAATGTTTAACGAATTTAAAAAAAAAATCAGCCAGACGATTTTGTCGGGGTTTTAACCTTGCCAGGCGCGTGCAAAAATGTTTTGCAAAAAATATAAAAAATATATTTGGGGCAACTTGAAATTTTAATAGGGTATTATTTATAACTAAAAAATAAGATTCTCAAAAAGACAGATCATTTTGGTGGGACTTTCCATATGCCAGGTGATCTAAAAAATTATGTATATGTGCGACTGAGTAGCGCTATAGACAGGCTGCTGTAGTGTAAGAGAAAACGTTTATCGGCAGCTGTTTGCGTTCTTACTTGCAGCATTACTATTGTCTATAGCCATGAGGTTTCTAGTCGGAATTTCGGAGTAAAAAATAAAAAAAATTGTGAATTTCTGCTAAAAATGGTTTAAGTAAAAATCAACAATCCGACTACAACATATAAAAATTGCATATTGCCTCAAATACATTTTTGGAAATTTAAAAAAAAAATTAAGGGGCTGATTTAGCCTCGCTACTCACCAGCCAGGTCTGCAGTTTCGTGTTGGGGTTTAATAGGAGAAGTATATGACAAGTTTTCAGCTTGCCTCAAATACCTACCCAAAAATTGGTGCCAGCTCTCAGGATAACTTTGTAAACCGTCTGAACTCAGGTAGAGTAGAAACACGAATGAACGTGTGTGTATTACCTACTGTATTGTATCATGTATAAAACGACGCCGCCAGAGCGCTTGCCGCGCGCGAGCGTCGAGATGAAAGGGTGCGCTTTGGCCCGTGCCGCCCCGCCGCCGCGCGTTTAAAACAAACGGCAAACGCAAATAGTTTTATTTTATAATTTCATAGACTCAAATATGATTTCTCGAGTTCTCGAGTTTTCTCGAGCTTGATTTCCCGGGAACAAAGCCCAACGATTTCCCGGGAATTCTCGAGCCGAGAATTCCCGGAATGAACCCTAGCTGCAGCCTTCGTAAGTTGCGTAAAAAAATAGATTTTGGACTGTGGCTACAGTTTTGCATCAAATTTCACGAAAATTTGCAAATCCCTATTAAATATAAACGACCTATTTATTAATTGTTTAAAAAAAGATAAAACTTCAATTTAAGGAGGAGCTTCGAAGAGGGTAAACATTTATGATGACCAAAATTTTATCTATGGGCTACACTTTTTTAAAAATAGCTATACAACTAATGGTTTTTAAGAAAATCACCTAATAATAAAAAAGGAGCAATTGCGTATAATTAAAATCAAAGAAAAAACATAAGGTAGTGGGCTGTGACTGCCTGTGAATTAAATAATTTTATTGCGCTTGGCATTGTTGAATTTTTTTTTGGGGAGGGGCTTGACACAAATTAAATAAAAATAATATTTAATTTAAAAGAATAATGAATTTTAAGGAAATTGTTTTGATTTTTTATAAAAATTGTTGGAAAGGCTCTTCCCTTGCTGCAATACAACCTTTCATTTGTTTTTTTTTATAGACTGCCGTACGCGCTCCAAAAAGTAACATCTGGGCTAAATAATGACAGTAAATTATTTAACCCAAAGTGTCAAGAATGTTAATAGACATTGCTAAAACAAGAAGTCACAGCCTACGACCCTATGTTTTTTCTTTGTTTTTATTATACGCAATTGCTTCCCTTTTATTCACAGGGGATTGAAAGAGACCAAAAAAATTCGATTTTTCTATGGCCGACTTGCTGGTCTAGCTTGATTTACAAAAAAATAGCGTACACATAAAATTTTGGTTATCAAAAGTAAAGTCATTCCCCCCTCCTAAAATTGTTTTTTATGACTAAAAATAAATACAGCGCGTAGAATACCAGGGGTGTGCAAATTTTCTTAAGTTTTGATGCGAAACTTACGATGGCTGCAGCTTGGAGAAGCTGCATTTTATGGAAAATAAGATTTAAAAATACCCCCTCAAAATCTGTGATAAAACATTTTTAATTTTCTAAGTAAATTATTATTTTTTTTATAATATTTCTATTTTTAATTACATCAAAACAATAAAAAAATATGTATTAAACTATTATTCCGCAAATTCAAAAGATTTTTCTAAAGCTAACAGTGGACTGTCAATTTGGCAGAAAGGTTGTACTTTAATTATTCTCTCCGACATTCTTTTCCTTTTGATAAAGTAAACTTTTGTTAAGTTAAACGAGGTTTAAATGTATAAATGCAAAAAAGATATCAATTTTTTTTATGCTACACGAGGTTTGTCAAAAAATATGAATTTTACTCAAGTGGAAAGTACCTTTATTTTTTACAATACAGAAGAATGTTATGAAGTAAAGATATTTTAAATTAAAAGTTATATTTAAATATGCAATTACAGCTATTTAGCAAGAAAATTTAGGATTATTTACTAATAATTCCGTATTAATTGTTCTGGCTTCATACAATTTAACGTAATCTAGGATGCACTGACAAGAAATATTTGACAGTGTGTTGAATGAGTTGGTATTTGTAAAATTACAGTAAAAATGGCACATTTACTTAATCGTGAAGAAAAAATAAAAAAAAATAAAAATATTATTAGTAAATAATCACCAATTCTAAATTTTCATGCTAAATAGCTGTAATTGTATATTTAAATATAACCTTTAATTCAAAATAGCTTAACTTTATAACATTCTTCTGTATTGTAAAAAATAAAGGTACTTTACTCTTGACTAAAATTAATATTTTTTGACAAACCTCGTATACGGCTTAAAAAATTGATATTTAATTTTAAGTTTTGGACCATGCAGAATTTTTTTATAAAGAATACCTTTTTTTCGTAAACTTAAAACTGTATATATATATATATTATATATATATATATATATATATATATATATATATATATATATATATATATATATATATATATATATATATATATATATATATATATATATAATATATATATATATATATATATATATATATATATATATATATCTTATAAGTCATTATAACAGTCCGGAAATTAAGTAAAATTCCTGCTCTCAGAAATTATGAAAAATACGAGAAAATAATATGAAATTATTTTTGTAGGAAATTTAATTCTCTACACAAAAGCATGTTTTTAAAAATGACGAAAATTAATATTTAATAAGTTACATCGATTAAAAAAAAGGTTTCATTTAAAAATATAAAAAATATATCATACCTATACTTGTTGTGTTGACATTAAAGACCCCTATAAATTTCCGCATTAAACCAGAGCCAAACTAATAGCTTCGATACATTAAATCGGCTTTACTAAATATTTTGCTATTATGTCGAACTAATGGCCCTTAACGAATATTACTTAAAATCGATTGAATTTAAAAATCTCTGTAGACCGGTAAACTGAGGACTAATAAAAAGTTTAAATATAAAATATCAGCAGAAATACATTCCTGTAACTTAGATAACTTTTATTTCGGGCATAATAGCTGTAAGCACCATTTTTCTGCCTCGGCTCTTGATTCGTTGATAAAGTATTAATTGTTAAAATAAAAAAATGTTTATAAAAAATACTAAATTCAGAAGCTTGGGCTTAATAGCAATAAAGACAAAACAAAATTCATTAATATAAAATTCCAGAGTGGTAAAAAGCTAAAAGTAGACACGAAAAACTTTAATATCTAAAATAACATTGTGTTATAATATTATTAGTGAAATAAGAGCATAAATAGAAAAGGTTACTATAGGTATTTTACCCAATGGCAAGATCTTTCTGATTTCGTATGGCTAAACTTATAAAATTTAAATGTAAAGTTATCATGTGCAGCACAAAAACTTAGACGATGCTAAAACGTGAAATGTTAATACCTCAAACGAAAGAAAGAAAAGACTTAACATTTCATTCATAAGTGACACTTTGTTTTGTCCCACACATTATCAATAAAATCATATAAGGGGAAAAAGGATGGAAGATAAATTAGAAATCAAGGCAACATTGTACGGAGCCTTGCAGTTTCGACCAGTGGCGTATGGTTTAGGTTAGAAGTTTCAATTAGATATAAATTTATTAAAAATATTAATTTTTAAATCGTTCTATTATGGTAATCTTTTTAATTTTGGTTTATTAAAAAATATTTAATAGCAACGTAAATAGTTATGAAATATTTTATTAAAAAAAAAAAACAAAAATATTTTTGGTACATTGGTTATTTAAACAAAATTACTTTTCTCCTATAAATTCAGAATAAACAAATTAATAAAAAAAGACAAAAACTGGGGATACTTTTTATTATAATTAGGTACACAAAAAATACCATAAAATATAAGAAATTAGGCAAAAATATCTATTTATTCCTAAGATAATATATAAGAAGGTATTCCAATCCTGCAATGCATGATGGGAAATGTGACAAGCGGTCGCGCCTCAACGAGTGTGTCTTGCACACTAAAGTATTTTTATCCCAACTTCCGCAATAATAAAAATAAGGATGAAAATACTTTAGTGTGCAAGACACAATCGTGGCGGCGGGACCGCTTGAAATATTTCCCATTATGCATTGCAGGATTGGAATACCGTCCTATATATTATCTTACTCATTCCTAAATAAAATAGTTTTGGTATTTATACTCCTCGTTCTATTTATTTTTTATTCATCCAGGATTTTTATTGTTTCATAATGTAAATAAAGTTTAAAGAATTTTATTAGGATTAATTTGGTAAGATCCATTGAATGGTTATCATTAAGATTGCCACCATCAAAAAGATGGTTTTCAAAATAATTTAGTATTTTTGGGGAAATAGTACGAATGGTTTGAACCACCAGCATATCCATTAGGTTATTTATATTTTTATTAAAATACCGGTTGTGTTATGTACAATTCTAAAGACGGGCTAGCATTTATTAATTTTCCATAAGCTTTTCTTAGTTGTAACTGAGACAAAGGCCTTTCGGTTTCTAATAAATTTGTGCATTTTACACAAGTCACACAGTTTGTAAAACTCCTGACCACTAAGCCAAAAATATAACCAACAATATCTTCCACTTAAGGCGTAAGGCTCCATGTTGAAGATCCCAAATAACTTTGAATCGTTATCAATTTTATTCATTAAAGTTTTGAGCTTCTCGGACTCTTCTAGATTGTCCCCGTTTTCTTACTTTGTTAGTTTGGTTCCCGATCCGCATGTTAAAATTGTTATTTTTTCCAGATTAAGGGCATTATCTGTATCAGGAGCATATATCTGTGAGTGGACAAGCAATCTTTTAAAGGTAGCCTCAAACTGCCTAGCAGTAGGGTTATTATTGTACCCCTCCTGCTTCTGATAGCCCCAAAGAAAAGTTCTAAATGGTCTTAAGACAATTTATATGTCAGAACATATTTTAAATATTCGATAAAATTCTAATAAAATAAAACAAGTACAATGCATAAATTATTTTTGGTCTTGTTACTTTCCTTCAGGCTATTGTAATTCTACGCCACTGACCTTTGTCAAAACATTGCCTATCGAACAGAACCTAACTTACCTATGAACAGACACATCTTCGTGTAAATAGTCCAATTTTTTACACAAAATATATTTACGCACATTACAGTTTTAATAAAGTTGTAATAGTTTACAAATAAGGCGCATCATGAATCGTGCACTAATGCTGTTTCATCAAAGTTTTAATTAATGATGGAAAAGCCTAAGAAAGATGGCTATTTTAGTAGTATATGGACAAGATAAACAGGGTAATTTAGTGTGACGTCAGATAGATTAGCGCTAAACCATCTGATGAATTTAACAACACGCCTATAGGTTTAATAAAAACATCATAAAGCACTTAAAGAAACCCAAGGCAACATCGCACTACACGTAATATGTTCATTCCATTTATCAACGGACAGGTGGTGAAATTCCTACGCGCGTTAAAGCGGCATTGCCACATTCCGCCCGCAAAATTTCCTTTACGGGCGAAATGTAGCAAAACGTATTTACCTAAATAAAAATAAAAAAAAAGGGTTTATGTAGTAAAATTATCTTTTAATTATTTATTTTTTAAAGCGCCAAATCTAGTAATCTATTTATTTTTATGTCCATTTTTATTGTAAATATAGAACTTAAAAGCAATTTTATTAAATAATGTTTAAATTTTTTTCAAGCTGGTAACAGAAAGTATCGGCTTTAGTTACGCGTTACGTCCTTTTCCAATGCCTGACCGTAAGTTCGTGTTTCTTGTGTTATCTTTACTATTCAAAAATCTATGGTTAATACATTTTTAGCTTCACCGTAGATGAAATATATGGACCATATCGAATTTAAACTAATGCAGCTAGAAAATATTTTCAATTAATAAAATATAATAGCGTCAATGAAGCATTTTAGTTGGAAGTTCTGAAGAACAGCTCCGATATTATTATTATTTTTTAAAATAATTTTGTTTTTCCATATTATTCAAAATCAGAAACCTTCTGGAGGGGGCAAACAAATATTTATATTGTTTAAACAATATTTTTTGATATTTAAATGAAACTTTTTTTTTATCGATGTAACTTTTTAAATATTAATTTTCGTCATTTTTACAAACATGCTTTTGTGTAGAGAATTAAATTTCCTACAAAAATAGTTTCATATTATTTTCAAGTATTTTTCATAGTTTCGAAAATATCGTAAACTTTAATTTCTGAGAGCAGGAATTTTACTCAATTTCCGGACTGTTATAATGACTTATAAGATATTTTTTTATGAAATAATGACATAAAATGGATAAACATAACAAAATAAAAAAAATATACATTTTTTAGGATTCAAACAACTCTGAAAAATATGTTCTATATTAGATATTTAAGAAAATATGATAAAAAGAGAATGCAACAAAACAACATATTAAAAGAGTCTACTTACAAGTCCAGCAATGAAAAATTATTTCTCTACTTCCTTCTGAAGAATGGGGTTGGCATAAAGACGATTATTTAAAACCAGTAAAAATGACGCAACCAGCAGCACCTAAAGACGTCTTAAAAATCATATTTTGTTCCTGCAAAACAGGATGCGGTTCAGCATGTGGCTGTAGAAAAAGTGGCCTTTATTGCTCACCGGCTTGCAGTGTTCGCAGTAAAAAAGACTGCAATAACCACTCACCACTTAAAGAAGATAAAATCTCCGATACGCAAAATATAAATAAAAATTAAATTTCATATTTTTTGTATATGCGAGTAAAGCAGAAAATTTTAAACATTTAATAAAATATTTTAAAAATACTGATAAATAACGCTTAATAAGATTTATTTATTTAAAATTAAAAATTCATATTTTCTTAAATATCTAATTAGAATATGTTTCGCAAAGTTGTTTAAATCCTAAAGAATATATAGATTTTGAATTTTGTTATGTATATTTATTTTATGTCACTATTATACAAAACATATCTTATAAGCACTTATTACAGTCCGGAAATTCAGTAAATTTCTGCTCACAGAAATTGAAGTTTACGATATCATTGAAACTGAAAAATACGAGAAGTTATTATAAAACTATTTTTGTAGGAAATTTAACTATCTACAAAAAAGATTTTGTGTAAAAATAACGAAAATTAGTGTTTCAAAAGTTACAGCGATTTAAAAAAAATGGTTCCATTTAAATATCATAAATATTGTTTAAACAATATAAATATTTGTTTGCCTGCTCCAAAAGGTTTCTGATTTTAAATAATATGGAAATAGAAAATTATAAAAAAAAAATATCAAAATCGGAGCTGTTCTTAAGGACTTCCAAATTTCGGAAGTTTTATGTATTCATTGACGCTACTAAATTAACCAGATAGAGTACAACGGCTCATGTGGAATGGATACACCCAGAGCCAATTGACCCATTTATCAAACCAGTATGGAATGAAAACCCGATGAAAAAAAAAACTTTAAAAAGACCCTGATTTAAAAAAAGGAAAAACATAATAACAGCAATATACATTGAGGTATATAAAACTGAAGAACAGCCATGTTGGAATCCGGTCCTTCGAAAAGTTCTTAAGCTACAGTGAAAATGGAATAACTTTATCTTACGAAAAATAATGTACCATGTTCAAAAAAGAAATAAATGTTCCTGTCTTGGAACTTAGTGCACGAAAAATTTGAAGAAGAATAATGTTTAGTAGTGTTTGAGGTTTAAAATAACGTCGTATATTCCAAAGTTATAGTTTGTAAAGTAGTTTAAAAAGTTTAAAATCAATACAACAGAAACGAATACAAATCGGATACTATAGTTAAGGGGCATTGGTTTGAATCCAGACAATTTCTTATTATTAAAGCAAATGAAGCAAAGAAATGCTTTGATACAGAATTTTTATGGTTATTACGATCAGTGTAACATAAGTTTTATAGTTATTATAGAATGTGTTGGTTTGCTAAAAATGCTTTTGAGGTAAAATTGTGTAAATTGTTAAGAGCCAAACAACTGTGACTTGTTTTTCACATAAATTTTAACATTGAAGAAATACCTTGCAGCGTTTTAGAAAACAGTAGCATAAAAATAAACATGTTCTTGATAGCCCTGTTACCTAGTTTCACTACGATAATTAAAAATAAAATCAAAAGAAAACAAACAAACACAAGCGTTTCCTTTAACAAATTTTATTTTTATAGCTCGCTTTTCTTATCACGTGTCTACCATTCCAATTTTAAGTCCTTACTAATTATTATTTAAAAATCCGATCGATAAACTCATTAAATCGGGATAACCCACGTGGGGTTCTTTAAGAAAATGTGATTTCAAGGAGTCCCTTCTCAGTTTTGTATTCAATATATCCGTGAAATTCGTTGATATTTTTTAAGAGTAGTATATTAAAAAGAAAAAAAAATGTTACCGTGGCATTAAATAAGGGAAATTATTTTAATAACATATTTGTTGGGTCTGATCAACTTTTTTTTGTCTAGCCAATTACTAGTGGGTGCCGAGTTATGAGATGGTTATGCTAAAAAAGACGCATTTTTTAACCGAATAAAAAAAGTGAAGATATCAATTCACAACTTTGTATAAAAAGTAATATTATTTAAACTGCAATATATTCATATACATATGATAATCTATTAGAGCTTCTAAATAAATATCAAAAATTTAATAGGTATATGTATGTTTATCTAGTTGTATGTATGTTTGTCCACGCATATCTCCGAAACTATAATATGTGTTAACATTTACTTAGGTATCAGTAAATATTTAATCAAAATCGGTGCAACAGTTTTTATGATATGAAGTAATAAACGGCGTGGCTTATTGATACGAGCTATGGGTGTAGTGTCAAAGGTAAAATATTTTAAAACCTTGGTCAAATTTTAGTGCACGTAAGAAAATTAAAATTGCCGAAATTTGAAAGAACAAAATATTTAAATAATTAAATTATTACTACCTAATACAAGAAAAAACAATTTTTACTTAAAACTAAAAATTACGAAATAAAACCGTAATATTAAAAAAATTATAAAATGACCTAAAAATTATAAAATATTATATTTCTTATTATATATATATATATATATATATATTTATATATATATATATATATATATATATATATATATATATATATATATATATATATATATATATATATATATATATATATATATATATATATATATATATATATTAAATTAACCAATAAAAATGAAATCAAAAGAAGTTACAAAAGAATAGGGGCCTACAATTTTTTTTATCTACCAAATTCTCTGTGAATGTGGAGAGGTATACATTAAAGATCACTTGAAATTAGAGTTAAAGAAGACGAAAATCATACTGAACGAGATGAAACGTCGAAGTCAAGCTTTGCCGAACACGCATGGTCAAAACAACACCACACACACCGGAGGCTAAAATTATTTATAAAAAAACCCATTGGAAGAAAATGAAATTTAAAGAAACTGTAATAATAATTATTACAGCTTCTTTAAAATTATTTTTATTTAAATTTCCTAAAATACCATTCACTATTACCTTTTTTAATCACCACTTCCCGCTAAAACCTGCCTTGCTTCAGCTCACTACTTCTCACAACTTAACTTACTTTTGAAACTTATGTAGAATAGGCCAATTTAAAATCGATACAAAAAACTATTTAGGGTAGTTTTACTAGCTAAGAAATGTACACTTTCTACGAAACTTTACAATTTGAATTGGTTACAGGAACAGATGTGCTAGTCAAATTTCTTGCTCTAACACGGAAAAAGTGATATTACATTACCATTAAAAACTGTTAATTTTCCATCAAATATTTAGGAAAACATTTTGGCGCGTCGCCCGAAATGTTAGAGACTTTTACGTTTCTAACGTAATAAAACAGAAAACTCTCCAACTACGGGTTACCTTAACCGCACGGATAGCTGTACTAAAATTTGTCGCGCTTTTTGTCGCTCTGCGCGCGTGACTCACTTTCATGGAGCTCTTCCCTTCACCGTCGTTCTAAGAGCTCGGTGTTCTAATATGATACTACGTCATCGCAAGCTCAGGCAACGTTCGTATATACACCGGCGCGCCGCTTCTTTTGTTTTTCTATTTTTAGTTTGTGTGTCGCCCATTAGCGCGACGCGGTGCGACGCGATTAAATGCATCAGGGATACTTTACATGTAATTAAACTGAAGCCCGCCCATCTAGGCGATGCGACGCGACGCGACAGCTCAGACAAGTCGGGAGAGCAAGCAAGCGACAATGTCGCGTCGTCGTCACATCGCGTCGCTCTAGTGGGCGAGAACCTTAAAGGTTCTCGCCCATTAGCGCGACGCGATTAAATGCATCAGGGATAGTTTACATGTAATTAAACTGAAGCCCGCCCATCTAGGCGATGAGACGCGGCGCGACGCGACGCGACATCTTAGACAATTCGAGAGAGCAAGCAAGCGACAATGTCGCGTCGTGTCGCATGGCGTCGCGCCGCGTCTCTAGTGGGCGAGAACCTTAAAAATAGATTTTATTGTTTTATTAAGATTTAGAAGAGAATGTTAGCGTACTTTTGGCTATGGAAACATTCATGTTGCCACATGTGTTTCTGCAACATCACTAAGTAAAAAAAAGGACGATAGTACAACTTTAAAATTAGGCACATTGTGGAATACAAAACAGCGCCTGAAAAAACGGGTTTCACTATAAGACTACGACACATATAAAGTAAAAAATGTTTTCCAGCAAAATCGCCTTATTGCCACTTAGCATATGGAGGATTATTTTATATTTATAGCGTCTAGCTTCAACTTTTTAAAGTTTAAATACATACACTCTTAAAGAAAGGTAAAGAAGCTCTAAACTGCATATTTGACTGTAATATCCCCACGGCTTATCCATAAATGCCTACCGAAAGCAGTAAAACCTCTTCAAAATGACTGCATTGGCAAAAATATAAGCCTTAAAATACTAGAAGCAGACATACAAAATTCAACTCTTTAAAATATCTTGGAAATCTAAATGAAGGCATGTAAGTTGGAAAAACTGAAGGAGAATTTTAAGGTTTTTATATATTTTAATATATGGATAACATCAAGTTTTTGATAATTTTTGCTATATATGACTTTATATAGGTAAAAACATTTTTTCTACATATAATATTTTCTTTTCAAATATAAGGTTGTCATTAAAATTATTACTAACAACATAAGATGCATGACCATTTATATTTCAGGGAATAATTCTTTAGTATTTTATTTGAAATTACTTGACTGTTAATAAATAAAACATTTTTTCCAACTATGTGTTGTTAAATTAATTCCAACAAAACACTTATGTAAAATAGGGTCTAATTTCGTATCTAAAAATGAGCCAGTGAGTGACATTTTTGGTTGCGCGCTCGGTGTCAAAACTGAGTTCGTTCATACTAAATATTTTTTTTTAGGGTATTAAATATTAATTGAAAATTTTGAAAAATTGTTGTGTATTCTGAACACTTTAAAGAATTTATTTCCGTTAAAAATTTAACTTAAAGTTGTTTAACAAGTAGGTAGGTAGGTAGGTTTAAAGTGAGTGGACTTTTTACGCCGTCCACTGCGACCTCTCGGTCTATTGTGGCTCACACCATTTTTATATTTCTCCCAATAGGATCGGACTTTTAATAATAAATTCGATAAAAGATTGGTCGCTACCGGACACGAGCACAATATGTGTTTTATGTGTTCTGGAGTCCCTGACTCCTAGAGAGTATGACGACCAGACGATTAGATCAGTCATGCCCTCCTCTCCCGGTCTAGTGACGTGCGTAGCTACCAGGTCCTTGTTACAGAAACCAGATGTTCTTTCTGAGGCCGCATCTCCGGCCTTACCCTATGGAAACGGTTCTATCCGCTTCTGTTTAAAGCCAGGAAACCCTTTTCCCTATAAAGGCGGTTCTGTCCGCCTTCTGTTTGGATTCAGGGATCCCTTCCTAAGCACCTGTTTGTTCGGGATGAATTAGCCCTTCCCCGTGAAACAGGCGCCGGTGACTTCAGGGGCACCTTTCGAAACGGATTCACCCGTTTCGGTCGGCGCACCTTTGTCTGCTTGTGATTTTGGGTGGCACCTCTCGAAAGGGATTTATCCGTTTCGGTCAGCTTTCTGTTTGGAGCTACGGAAGTAATAGTCCACCACGGCAGAGCCCCGCATTACCGCAGTAAGGCTAGATACTCTGAGAGGTCGCCCTGTATCTCAGAGGCACCGTTGGAGACACCTGTTTAAGGCACAGGGTGTCATTCACTCATCAGCACGGTATGCTAACACCTTGAGTTAAGCCTTGTGTTCATTTTAGCTTCGGATCCCGTTCCATACGCTAGCCAAAAGAGTTGCCGATAACCAGCAACTCTAGCGTATGTTCCAAAAGATCCTACTGGGCCCAACCACGACAACGACGTGTGAACACAGCGGTTGGGTTTTTGACAAGTAAGACAATTGTTAATTAACAAAATTGTTTCGAACTTTTGTCCTTATTGTACATTAAAAAAAAGTTTAAATTATTTTCCTATAAATTTTTTGCGTCAAAAAGCCCTTCTAACAAGATCACGCCAAAAAAGTTTTAAAAATTTTAATGCCTTGTTTATAATAATTTGATAAATTTGACAATATTACTCTGATTTTTGGTCAAAGTTATAAAATTATTATAAACAAAGGATTAAAATTTTTAAAACTTTTATGGCGTTAACTTGTTAAGTATGTTTATAAGAAGGGCTTCACGAAACGAAAAATTTATACTATTTATATTTATTTAAGCATTTTTTTAATTGACAATTTTCTAACTTGTTGAAAAATTAACTTTAGGTTAAATTTTCAACGGGAATAAATCCTTTGAATTGTTTTAAATAAATCATATTTTTTTTTAAATTTTTCAATTAATTTTTAATATCCTAAAAATATATATTTAGTGTGACGTACTTGGTTTTGACGCAGAGCGTGCAACCAAAAATGTCGCCCAGAGGCCCATTTTTAACGTTAAATTAAAATTATAAATAATGGAGATAGACCTCCGGGAGTTGAGACTTTTTTTTATCAGAAATTTCCTCTTTCTCTTCAAGAATCTTTTTTGCTATTTGCATGTTTTTTTAGTTATCATCAAAAATCGAAATGGCTTTATTTTTTTTGTTTTATGAAAAAATCCTTAAAACGCCTTTCTTAGATTTGCATTCTGCGTCGAATTGGCATGAATAAATTTAATTCAATTAAAAGTTCAAAACACATAATAGGATGGTATTTAGTTATGTGTCCTAGAGACAAGAAACAAAGAACAAAAAGACAATATGTTATTTATTTAGAATAAAATTGTGAACCAAAATTGGTCGAATTTTAGATCTTAGTACTTTTACGAAATTTTAAAATATTTCTTTAGTTTAGAGAATTGTAGGATATTAGAATTATTTAATTTAGGTTAATAATTTATATGAATAAATTACCTTAGTTTTTTTCTATTTCCACGACCATTTTAAAGGGTTTCTAGGGCGCTAGAGTAATCTACTTTGCACTTTCTTGCATCTTGTATTAAAAAAATTCCTCCGGATAATTCCAGACTTTTCCACGTTACTATAAAAGGTGAAAAGACGGGCAGTGTTTAATCGACTATTAAACGATTCAGTTACTACGTTGTATTGTTTTTACCATAGAAACATTTGTGAACCTGATTGCTATTAAAAAGGTGTAAAAGAAGAATCCGTGTTTTTTATACGAGGTGTTACGGAACATTTGGTGTCAGAATTGGAACAAGACCCACGAGAAAGCTGAAGTGGTTAAGAAGAATATTTTAATGTCTGTTTGGACCAGACAGCATACAGCAGCTATGAAAGAATTAAGTGCACTAATGAAGCAAATGAAGAAATGAGAAAAGGTCAAGAAGAGATAAAGAGAACTAAAGATCAGCTAATAATTTATACAACAAGACTTGAAAAAAGAAATAAAGGCCAATCAAGAGGATATAAAGAAAAGTCAAGAAGAAACACGGCAACAAACATTAAAACAAGCCAAGAAGAAATGAAACAAGAGCTAAAAGAAAAGACGGTACAGATATGAGAAAACCTTAAAGGAGAAATTTATTAAAGCCAAGATGAGATAAGAAAACAGATGTTGCTTGAGTTAAAACTTTTCAAAGAAGATGTTAAAGAAGGAATAAAATAAATACAGCACAAAAAGCATTAGTCGGAAGTAAGGCCAACTAAAACGATATTTATTATTATTTTTTTGAAAATAAATAAGGTTATGAGCTTTTAAAGTATGTAGTAATATGTTATACATTGTTATCGGATTAAGAGCACTATTTACCTACGTTAACATTCAATATGGCATCTATAACAAAAAATAAAGTGGAAGATGGTGCATTATTAAATAGCGCGGAAGAAGTGGCAGACGTTTAAAATGGAGCTAGGAAAAAATAAAAACAATTTTTCATAAATACACAACTTTATCCCAATTTAACCATCTTTGTATCACCTATAGTTCCCGAGAGCCCAATGGTGAGGGTCGAATTAAAATTACACTGTATAGTTGTAAGTCAATTTAAGCATTTTGGTTAAGAAATTTCAAATTTTTACCCTTTAAAAAAAATGTATTTAAAATTAAGAAGAGATGTGTATATATTTTTATGGGTATTTTTACTAAGCCTTTCTATTTTTTAAATAGTTTTTAGAGTTTTGGATACAATTCACACTAGTTTTGAATTTTTGTTACATATTTTAAATATAAAATTAAGTAAGGATAGCAACGGAAGTTTTAAAAACAAATATATAAGAATACCAATATTCAATATTTTACATTTTCAACAAAGTAATTAAATACCTAAAAAAATAAGTTAAAATTGAAAAAGCCTATGTGCGCACTTAAGCAAAGTAGTCATTTTACTAATGGAAGAATACAAGTCATAAATCACTCTATTTTATAGTGTATACTTCACTATTGATTTCTTTTAAATAAGCTGGCAGCAACCAGATATGGAGTGGAGCCAATTTAAGATTGGCACCTATTCCCTTATTAACCGTAAAAATATATTCAGTACTTAATACATAATTATTGAAAGGATAGGGTGTGGATACATATTACATTTTTTAAATAATGAATAAAAAGGTTAAAGCCATGATATAATAAAAATAAATGATGGTAGACAGGACCAAGTATTTAAATGAAAAAAACACAATATCTTAAGGACGCATAAAATGTATAAAAATCGTTAATGTTATTCAGCCTTATGAAATAATTTACGAAATACAAAAAATATATGCGGTGACTCTTAATAAAAATACTATGTTGAAACTCCTTTTTTGAAATTTAATTTTGGGCTTGTAAAAATAAGTTTAGTTTAATTCCACGTATTATAAAAACTCAAATTTTTAAGTCGAAAAAGTTTAATATCGTACATTTCTTCTCTTTAATGACCGATACCCATAATGATTTGGGAAACAAAATATATTTACATTAATTAAATGACACAGATATTTTAAAACTTAAAAAAAGGTTATATTTGTAAGAAATTTAATATTATTTTTTTTCTTGGCAATAAAAAAAAAGATCAAGAGTCCAAATTTATCAAAATATATTTTTAAATGCTAGACAAAGAATAAAATAGAATGTGTTTTTTCATTAATTTTTTTTTAAGTTACATGTAATAGGCTCACATGATTGTTTGTAGAAAGAAATCAACAATAAAAATAAACATTGACAGGTCCAAGTAAAATAGTAATGTCAGTGTTATTGTGTAAAAATATCAACTCAAGAATTTATTACTCTTCTTCTATTATTATTTAGGCAAAGAATATCTTCTTTAATTATACCCAGTACGGAGTGGGAAAAATCTAAATAAAAATACATTTTTTGATCGTAATAAATATATTTCTTTTTATATAACTCATTTTTCTTTTCTTTAGAATGGCAAATAAACAATACTTCTTTTAACAGTAAGCTAATTTATGTCATAAATTCTTACAAAAAAGGTACTTCTAGTAGTAATTTACTTTTAAGTTAAATCATGTTCTACTACCGGTTTTTGTTTTAGAAAGAACATTATAGCTTAAAAATCCTGGGAGGTACGACTACTACGGTTGATTGGTTTAAAATAACGTGGTCTCCAAATAAGGCCTATATTCGGTGTGATCATTTCCAAAAAGGACGAAGTACGTATAATCGTTTTGGCTGGACCCGGTTAGCCATATAAGAAGCCTCCATACCAAGAAAATTTAAATATATATATATATATATATATATATATATATATATATATATATATATATATATATATATATATATATATATATATATATATATATATATATATATATATATATATATATATATATATATATATATATATATATATATATATATATATATATAATATAAAATAACAATATGTTTTTACCAATATTATATGTTTTAAATTTTATACTAATTATTTCATAAGAAAATCTTCGGAAACGTTTTATTTAATATTTGTAAATATATGTTAAGTACTTTTAAAAAGACGTTGGAATCTTTAAATCTTAAGCGAGGTAAGAAACCTTTAAATCGAAAAACCAAATGCGGCTTGTTTAATTATGAAAAAGGTTACCTCATAATAAAATCATATGGATGGTGAATACGTTTTTTATGTAAATTTTTCTTCAGGCTCCATAAAAAGTAAGTGAAAACTTTTAGGTGTTTAGTTCTAACTTAAAAAATCTTGATAAATTAATACTTGGTTAAAAAAACAAAACCCAAATATTTTATTAGAAATTACCATTTAAAGATATGTGAATCATAAACCTCTAAATTGTAAAATTGTATTATTTTTATAAAGGACTATCGTATTGTATTTTATTATATCAAATTTTACGTCAAATATGTTGGTATTTTTTAACTAAATTGGGATTAATTAGTTCGGGTTTAAAATAAAAGATAATATTTCCACAGAGCTTTTGTTTGACCTCCGACCAGTGAAGTGACGCGATAAAAAGCTACATAGTTTTTTTTTTCGAGAAAACCGGTTGACGGAGCCGTATTAACTGTTTTTAACTCTTGGGGATCAAGAAGAGACTCACGCCAATTAATGAGGTCCTTCTGCTGAGGTTAGGCCATGTGAGATCCCTATAACCTGGTGATTTTTCGTTATTGTGATGTGCACGAGGTGTTTTCCAAACGGCGAAAGATAGATGTGCGCGCAGCGGGAAGCATCAGAACTGACCGAAAATGCGTAATACCAGTAGCAGTCCTGGGCTTGACCGCCATTTTTGTGCTTTTCATAGGTTTAAATTTGTGAAAATATCGGAATTTCTGGGGGTCACAGACCCCGACACCCAGAAGTTCTACCGACAAAGCCCGGAAAAGCTCACGTTGCCATATCGCAACGTGTGTCTGGAAAGGAAAGAGATGGCGAATTGACCATTGTCAAAGCCATAAACATAGCAATTCAATTTACGGTTTCCACAAAATTAAATTAATATAGATATTTTTTTCCTAACTCAGGATATGACAAGATATTCGCATTTAGGTTAAATCTTGTTCTACTACTAGTGGGTTTATTTAATATTTGTGCGATTTTCTGAAAGATACATTTAGGTTTAGTTTAAAGTTTAAAAACCTTAAAGCGTGGTGGCCTAATATTTAAATAAAAAAACAGGTGTAGCGACTTGCTTGATAATAAAAAATGTTACCTTATAATAAAAACATATGGAGGGTGAAAATACATTTTTAATGTTTATAGGCCAGAAATCTTTCCCAGACAACATGTGTATTTATTCCATAAAAATAGGTGGAAAGTTTTCAATGTTTAGGTCTAACTGGAAAAATACCTTTTAGGAATATATGAAGTTAAAAAAATATTTAAAAATATATTAGCAATAAATATTTAAAGAAGTATGAATTATAAACCTTTATATGGTAAATTTATATTTTAACAAATAAAGTGCTATTGTATTTATACCTTAAAAATTATACTTTAATTATGCTGATTTTTTTAGTAAAATAAGTTAATTTACTGAGTGTTTATTGCAAAAAATTGTATATTAATTTAATTAATAAAGATATTTTTAAATTAAACATTTGCAAAAGAGGTTATTTACTTTTAGGTTAAATCTTGTTCTACTACTAGTATTTGTTATAAAAAAACCTAGGTAATGTACATATTTTCTATAAACCATAGGCTTTAAGATTATGATATTTTAACTTCATACTCGAAATTTATTACAGTGGGGCTGCTTTATATTTTTGAAAATATTTAATTTAATATTTGTGAAAATATTGCAAGTGATTATATAAAGACAAAAGGTGAGGTTTAAAGTTTAAAATCAATTATAAGCATGGTGGATAAATTCAAACTAAAAAACCAAATGCATCGCCCTGCTGTATAATGAGATAGGTGTCCTTTTGATGAAATATAACATGGATGGTGCAAATCTACTAATTTTTACAGGCCAGATATTTTTACTCAGATTTTATATTTTTCCCATAAATAATGAGTAAAAAAAATTAAGTGCCTAGCTTAGAAAAGTTGCATGCTTTAATATTTTAGGTTAAGAAAAAAATTCTTAAACCTTTATAGGCATAAATATTTAAAAATGTGTGAATCATAAACCTGTATAGTCTGTTACTGTAAATTGTTTAAATAAAGGCCTATCATATTTATACCTAAAAAAAATTATGTTCTTTATAGGGTTCTTATCCAAATTAAATTATAAAATTATTATTCTATTCTATCTGTTTTATTCTAGTACTCAATTGAGAATAGGGATCAAAAGTTTTACTATTTCGTAAATAACTCATACTTAGTTGCCAAAAGCAGTACCTAAGAAAAAGGTTTAGATCGCAAATAACAGAATTTTTTCGCCTAGTTTATTTTAATACCTTTACCTTGGAACTTATTGTCAAAAGGAATATGTACCACATTTTATTGATGGTATTGCTGATAACTTAGAATTTGTGTTTTATTTTTTTTTACAATACTTATGAAAAGTATGCGAACTAACCAAAGATAAAGATAAATTAAGGTTTAAATTAGAGTTCAAGAACCTTAAAATTAAATTTCTCTTTTCTTTTTACTAGATTTCTTTTAGAATGTTAATACCGCGTCGTTACTTTAAACATTATAGTTGGGCAGAGTAAGGAACGATGAAGTAACCAGAAGAGCTTGATTAATGGACAGAAATCTTTTCTGATTTGATCAAAAAGAAAAAGATTGCTATTTAGTTCACATAATACGAGGTGATCATTATACTTTTTAACAACTTGTGTTGGAGGGAAAGATAGAGGGTCTGCACTTAGAAATAGTTTTTTTTTTGTAATTGTTGGTTAACTGTTTCGACACTGAATTAACTAAATAAAACCACCACTAGTTTAATTATAATATGCTACACCTCTTACTAACCTCATTTTAAAGCAAATTTATTCAGAAATCCTTCAGGTCCAGTAAAACGTGTACTGACGAAAAGCCATAAATAAAGTGTCAGCACAAATAAATTGGCCAGAAAACAGACCAAAGAGGACCGAAGAGAGTATTAGAGGGTAGTCGCAGGTCGAATTCGCGTTTCAAATAGAAGGGAGCTTTTGATAGCGATATGAGATATTTTAAATGAAAAACGAAGAAGCTTCACATAAACTAAAAAGTTTATTTAACAAATTCAAATATTACAATAATTTTTAAATAATTTTAAATTAATATAATAAATATTCAATAAAATAATAAATATAAATGCAGGTATTTAAAGCTTTGATTTTGGATATTTGTTACATATATTAACATTTGTAAATATCTGTATTGGGAATAAGGTAACTTTTTTTTTGTTTAGGTCATTCCTCATTTAGTTTCTCTACGCTTTAGTCTAACGACTTAAAGTACGGCGGTTGATTGTATAAATATCACGAACTCCTTGTTTGGAAATTTGTCTAGGTTTAAGTGAATTAAATTTCAGTTGTCGTGAATAAAAAAGTAGTAAGTTTGAGAAAAACAAGCCAATTTTAAATAATTAAATGAACATCAAAAATATACAAGGTGTCTCGGAGGAAATGTCCATTTTCAAACACTGCTTAAAAAATATAATTGATTTATTACAAAAATATGGAAGAGTACACATCCCCCACACTTTTTTAACTGAAACTTAGATCAGTCCAAAAACTTAAATTAACCACCCTCTTTCTCCAGGGTACGAATTTCCTTTATACGTCTCATTAAAAAAGTGAATTTTAAGTATAATAAGAAAATGGTTGGCCAGGAGACCTATTTACTTTTAGGTTTTCTTCAAAATTTATTGCTTTATTTCCGATCCCTTTCTAAATAATTTCTACAATAAGTTTTTTCATTGTGTTTCACAAAAAACTTGATTATATCATTTTTATATTTCCCTCCATTAAAGTAATTTTATTTGGCGATTTTAAAGTTTAATAACAAGAAGTAGTTATGACCCAAAACAGACGCTCAAGGAAGAGCGGCGGAAAGCTTACAGTCAGTAACTCGCCAACCAGCCTTTAAGAATACATCTATTTTTTTCGTGTTCTTAACAATTATTTTAGTTGTTTATTAGACCTTTTTCTTATTATCATCCTAAATTCCATCAAACATTAGTAACTGCTCTCCTTGGTCACTCAGCTCATGGCCGTGTCAAGTGTCGAGTTCCGCCTATTCTACTAAAGTTATATAGGGAATGGATGGTATAAATATTTTGATTTGTGACACCAAGGTCATACAGTGTTCATATGCTCACTCTAAATATCGTTTGCAGTTGTTGACGAAATACCGGAAAATAGGTCCAATCTGACGCGGTTCAGATTCTTCAATCCATCAAGTAAATTCAAATTTATAGGTTTTTAAAATTGATTTAAAACTTTGTTTTAACGTTTGGGTCGCATCTTTTTTTGTAGCAATGAATATTACAATGAAATATGTTTATTCTTTTATAAGTTGTAAGTTTAAACAAAGAGAAAATAAAATAAATAGTGTTATTTAAATCCTATCCTTGTCGAAACATCACATCTCCAAGCCTTCGTAACCGAATTAACAAACGAAAAAATACCTATGGAGTGTACAGGGTTATCCAAAAAGGCCTAAACAAGGAACACAGAAAAATTGCCATCATGTGTATTGTTTTCCACAGAATCTTGAAAAACACTTAAGAAAATAATTTAAATTAAAACAAAAGATATGCGATATAAAAATAACATTTTCTCAATGAGGACCTTTATTTATTGGTTCGTTTCTAAAAGCGTTAAATGAAATTCAAAAAAAATATATATATAATAAATACCTAAAATATCAGAACCTAAAAAGTCAATATTTTGACAGTTAATATTAACACTATTAACAAAACAATTCTAATAAAATCGAACCCTTTCAAAATAAACTCCTGTATACATATAAGAAAACGCAATATTTAATGAAGGTAAAAACCGTTAGTAATTATAAAATATCAAGTTCATTCAATGTAATTTTCCTTTTTGCGCGTAGCGCAGATACGGAAATTACTTATTTTGTGCCCTGTCTCTCCATTAGATTATTTACCGAAATACGTCCTTTGGAAAACTTCAGCTAATTAATCTTTTGAACAGTTTTGGAGCTTTAATTAAAACAACCACAAGTTTCAAAAGATTTTCCTTTTGAACATTTTTCCTTTTTTGCTGAGATTAGAAAAAAAATTGTTTTAGCGTCTTGTAAATCTAGTGACAAATTAAATAATTTCAATGTAATTTCGGTTTAGTAAAATATTTTTTGTTGTTTGGTTTGCAGATGCTTTCTAGGTAACCTACTCGCATCTCAAAATGTTTAAGTAACTACTATAAGTGACTATACTTGTTCAAATTTTACTGAGAAGATTTGGAGTAGCAGTACCATCATGGCCTCAGGTCTATCAGATCATGAGGCGATAATTTTATTTATTTTTTATTAATCAAGGACGACAATCGATAGGCTTTAGATACGGAAAAATATACAGTTCTAGGAATTTCAGACGATTTAAAGTAAAATCTATGGATGTTAATTGGTCTGTCTTATTAAAGCAACCTGATTCCTTGGATTGCGAACTGTGTTGTCAGTAGAATATTCAAATTAGCCGCGATCTGTTTTCACTGTTGCAGTTGTTTTGAAAATCGAACTCGAGATTGTGCCACTAGACTTGCTCTTGTAGTTTTCCCAATACTGTGGGAATCCATCGAAAAGGCACCACCCTGTACATATATTATTATTTGACAAATTGTAGCAGTTATTTTTTGTTTATATTACATACCCTGTATTGGGTGCATCTATTTACTAAGTTTTCAAATTGTGACAAAAACATCGTGTTATGTTCATTTTAGTTTAAAGTTTTTAGTTTTAAATTATAACTTTAAGTAATTTATATAATTTAAAGCTTTGTCAATGATAACAATGTATCTTTGGACAATAAAACATAAACCGATTGATTGATTCGATTAATTGCTACGTATTCGTATAAACACAGTTTTTGTCTATGTTTTGTTTATAACTAGCTTTCTAATTACCATTTAAGTTTCCTTTTAAAATTTTTAAAGGCCATAGTGTGTAAAAGCACTTTTGCATTTTTTTTTATTTTCTTACATTTCCTTTAGACCTCCATTCGATGAACTATATTTAAAGAACATGCACAACTTTGCCTTTAACATTTTTCTATGTAATCTATTTTTTTATGTCCCCAAAGAATGCAATATAAAAGCATTCAGTATACAGGGACTTTCCTAGGTAATGTAAAATATTTAAGAGAGTAATTTCTTAAGTATTAAAAAAAAATTATATTAACATATGTCTCCTTTCCAAAATACAAGATATTTTATATTTTTTTCATTTTGCTGATTTATCGAAATGTCTTCATATTTCAAGCTTTAAACGTCTACAGTGTGTATTAGTTTTAACATGTTAATAATTATTGTTTATTGGGCCTATATCTTGTTACCAATAATTTCTAAAACAGTGCAAGTATAATATATCCTTCACTAAATTTATATTTCATAAATTTTTAATAAAATAACTTTTTTCTTTTAAACGAAGCTGCAACTGAAAAAAATGCTAAGGGACATATTATGTCAGGTATTTAAAAACACTGTAAAGGATTAAACTTTGAAAAAATAAAGACATTTTCCGATAACTACAAAAAAAAAGCGAAAAAAAAAATAAAATTCAACTATATATCTTGGATAAGAATCATTTTTCAATTCAAGTTAATATGAACTTTTTTTCATGAAAATAGCTGGGGAATCACCCTCCTAAATATTCTAAATTATTTAAGAAACAACCTGCATATTTACCTATATCTTGTTTAATATATTTTTTAAATCTGCTCTCAATAGTTTAAATCATGGTAAGTATGTAAATAATTTTAACTCTTATTTTTTTATTGGTTTATAATTTTTTTGCCATTGTACGTCAAAATCTCTGGTTCTTCGAGAGAAACGAGAAACGATGAGACGAAAGGACGCCCTTCTCTCGTCTCGTCTCAAGCCTTTGAACGAAGTAAAAAATCAGTCTCTCATCTCAACGAGACGAGAAAAGAGATGAGAATCACTAGTCTCGGCTACATCACTACTTATTAACATCAAGATAAAAATAGCATTCTCAAGTAAAATTGCCAGTGACTGAGTGCTTAGATTAACTTAGCTTAGATCGTACATAGAATAAAACCAGCTGTTATTGCACTCGATTTGAAACAATACCGACGACAACAAGGAGCCCTTAATAATTTGTAACTGCAATTTGTGGATTTATTGTCGACAAAACGAGGTCACATTGTAACTTCTCCGAATAATAGGAAATTTAATTTCGAATTTCCACCGTTTTCAAGCAAAATTTAGTTTCCGTATTTGGGAGGCTTAAACAGATAAGCTGGGATTAGCTATAGTTACAATACAAAGACAAAGCAACGTT
The DNA here is from genome assembly GCA_019359885.1 of Listronotus oregonensis. Classification (NCBI taxonomy): domain Eukaryota; kingdom Metazoa; phylum Arthropoda; class Insecta; order Coleoptera; family Curculionidae; genus Listronotus; species Listronotus oregonensis. Next base: position 186,703 of record JAHBCN010000140.1, read on the forward strand.
TATAGAAGCTGAAGGCCTAAATCTACTTATTCGTTAAAATAAAATCCCCTTTGTTAGTTTTCTTTGTTCGATGTTGTCAGTCAGCGGATTTCCATGAAATAATAAAACTTAAATCCAAAAAAGGGTTACTAAATTTATAAAAGATAATAAATGAACTGTTGAAAGAAAAAATAAAGCAAGCCCATTATTTGGTTTTAGAGTCCATTCGCGCCGCGAAAATTGAATCCAATTGGGTTCGGGGCATAATGTTTTTCTCAAAAACGGTATAAGTTATCCATAATTTTAAAAACTTATGAAAGCCAACACTTAAATCTAGGCTCTGCTGTAATATTTTTTTTTAATTGATTTATTTTAATATTTCTTAAGTGAAAGTCACTCCTAAAATCGGTTATGTTTAGATACTAATTTTTCTTAACTCGACTCATATTTCAAAATCCGTTACAGCAGAGGCATAATTATTAATTTCCTTACCTTTAAAATGGTGTATAATTTATGTCATTTAAGTGAAAAATAGTTACCGAAAAACGTTATCTCCTGTAGGTTTGAATCGGAAACAACATTGCATCGATACACCTGAATTTGGAAAGAACCTAAATAAAATATAATATTTTTAATGCGGCTATACGAAAATTGTGGTGGTGGGAGTTTGTTAGTCTCCGCCCCCGTCTCCGCGTCCTTTCGCCCGACCCCTAGGTGTAGCGTAAATGCACTCTTAAGCAAATCTACAAAATTGTGTGCGTTGGTAGCGATTTCCTCTTAACTATAATTAAGTTTCAAATAGCACGTTTATAACCCTATTATCCTTAGAGCAATCGGATATACAGAGTTTTTTCTAATTGAATGTCAATATTTAAGGGGGCGATTTTTGGGTCCATTTTAGGCAAACTTCATATTAGCATGTCCTAAAACGTCTTAACTTGAGATAAAGGTGGACTTTTTTTTAAAAATAAATCATTTATTTTTTAATCCGTAATAAGGTTAGATATTTTTAATAAAATTGCATACATATACTGCGTATCAACAAGAATTTTTGGTTCCAATTTTTTATTTCACCAGTGGCGTCGTACGGGAATTTTAACCTGCCTATTTTGCAGACATTGATGTACGCCACTGATTTTCTTAAAATAAAAATATTTTTAAAATCCAATCCTTTCTAAGCAAAGTAATCACTTATTTTTTTTCAATCCAATGCACGGTTTTCGCATAAAAAAAATTAAAACCGTCCTCCGCATGATCATAACATTTTGTAACCATCAAAATGAAAGAAATATCTAAAAATCAAGAGATCAAATCTGCTCATAATTTTTAGTCGACGCACTGTTTTCACCTTAAAAATTAAATCTAAATATTTTTCTGCATGGTGATATTGTTTACCGATATTGTTATGATCATGCAGAAACGGTTTTAATTTTAAGCGAAACCGTGCATTGAATGAAAAAGTGATTAACTTTGCTTAGAAAGGAATGGGGATTTCAAAAATAATTTTTATTTAAGAGAAATCAGTGGGTACCATCAATGCCTGCAAAAAAGGCAGGACAAATTTCGTACGAACGCCACTGATGGAAATAAAAAAATGTGGAAAACTAAAAATGCTCTTGATACATAGTACATGTATGCCAAATTTTATTAAAATATCTATAGTGGTATAACAATATTAATAATAAATGATTTATGTTTAAAAACTTAACCACCCTGTATTTCAAAATTAAGACGTTTAGGACATACGTTCTTAAGTTCATATAATGAATTTTTTGAGTGTATATGTGAGATAATGAGACTAAAAATTAGTCCCTATAATCCATCTGAAAAAACTAATATCCATCTGCAGTGGCGTAACCAAAAATGAGTCCTGCGGGGTTATGATAACATAAACATACAAACAAACGGACTTTCACACTTTATATATGTACATACAAATATATGCGTAAAAAGCGTATTTTTATTTATTTTTTTATAATATTATATCTAGTTTTCTACGTTTTGTAGATAAATCATCCAAAACTTCATCATCGAAATAGCAATATTATCATGAATGAACATCATTTCTTCCAGTGTTTACGTTTCGTAGCTTACCTATAATTAATAAATAAATATATTTGTGGTAATAATAAGTAGTCATCATATACAAACAGGTCCACTGTAGTAGAAAAAACATAGGAAAACTTAGGCGAATTTATTTACATTCTCCTGACTCGAGATAGCAAACAAAACTAGCAAAAACGATGCGATAAATTGAAATGTTTTAAAGATTTAATTTTGAATTAATATTATTTGCTTTCTTGCAGCCAGCCATTGCAACGTGGTTCTTTGAACTGTTTTTCACTAAAATAAATGTCGAACTGAAAAGGTTCAAATTGAATGTTGGGCTGTTGGGAGAACACCTATTGACCATTTTATGAAGGCAATTTAATGCAGCATTTATTTGGATCTGTTACAACAAATGTACCCAATTGAATGAGTAAGATTGGTATCTGGTTCAAGATGGTTGTCCCGCTTCAATGAAGGATATTTAAAAATATTCTAACGTTGATTAGTGGACGTGGAACCATTGTGGCGAGATCACCAGACCTTGCTCCTAATGATTTCTTTTGTGGGGTTATTTAAAAATAAGGTTTATGGTCATGATAGGGCTAAAAATTTAGAAGAACTTCGATTAAAAATCGAAGAAGCTTTTTTACATAAGTTTTGGGTTTAGAGAACTTACTTTTTTATTTTGCTTTGGAAATAATGAACTGATAAATAAAGCTGTTGGTATTTAATTCCCTATTTATAAACAACGGTATTAAGTATCAACTGTTTTCTCAAAAGATTAGACCGCATAAATTTATTTTTCGTAATTTTCAAGCGCGCCTTAAACCATACTACACACCCGTCCGAAAGCATATTACAAACTGAGATCTCATTCGGTTAATCAATCATGCATGACGATGTTTATCGATGGAAGCGGCAGTAGTAAATTCATCAGTTCCCTGCCTATGTTTCTACTACACTGAACCTGTCTGTATAATTTGTATATTATATGAAGAAAAAAAAATTTCTCACACGTTGTTACCGATATCGTAGCCATAATAATAAGTAACTCAAAAAAGCAATTAACAAATTTTGGTTACATATTTTTAACGACATATTGCACCTTTGGGTTTTTATCAATACAATTAAAAACTGATTCCCGAGACTAATTTCTCCTTTTATGGAAGAATCACTAAGTTTATAAAAATTGATTAGTTTCTAAATGAATTCTAGTTTGTGGAAAGAAATTTTTAAATCAAATGTAGGAGATATCAAAAAGGATATAAAATTTTATTATGTTTAACAAATTTATCGTAAGTAATGAATATTTTTATCCCAAAAGGGTATAAAAACGTTCTATGATATTCTTCAAATCTTTAGGAAGAAATGTTTTTTTCTAAAAGTGTGTCAGCATTGTAGTTATTGGTCTAGATAGTTCAATATTGTGTTCTTTACAAAAATGCCACGTTTTGAAAAAATGTATTAAAGTTTGGATCTTTGAATAAGAAGTAATGTAAAATTAAACAATGTTTAGTTAAGTATTTGATTTAATCCATCTACCAGAATCAGCTCTGGAGATGGTTGCTGGGAGCACTTCTGAATACGTCACTGTCCAACTTTTATGCAATAAGAGTTATGTCAATTTAGTTTGACTTAGAAGTAACAGAGAGTGCATATTTCTCACTTATAGTCTTATTTTTCTCTCTATTTAAGAAATGACATATGCTTTGAAGAAAGCTGTTCCCAATATTTAATAACTTAATAAAATAAATGAATTTAATAATTTTTCATGTCTAAAGTAAAAATTAAGAATTCTATTAAACGGCTATTTTTAGCTCATTAAATTTTGACACTGTCCTGTTTATTATTATTAGAGACCTGTCTAGTTTTAAAACTTGCAAGGGTAAAATTAATCCAATTTCGGTGTCTATTCTGATTCCGAAAGCCTATTATTCAGTAGATTAATTTTTTCGTGAAATCCACACCCGACTTCTTTTTAACATTATAAATTTGGGATTTGATATCTGGTAGGAAAATAATTTTCATTTTGTGTTTTTTGTCTTTTTTATTATTACCTACTTAAAAAGTTTTAATGTAAATATCAGTATCTGTATATTGCTTTTTAATCTAATTTATTTTACCCAGAGTTGTCGCAATTACTTTTAAAAAGTAATTCAATTACAATTACCAATTACTCTTGTAAGTAGTAGTAAATTACGATTACCAATTAATAGCATGTTTGTTAAAAGTAATTCAATTATCAATTAAAACTAAAAATAATTGAATATTTTAGAAATTACCCGATTTAAATTACCACATATATCTTAAGCACGATACACTAAACAAATAAAATATGTATACTAATATGCATCATATGCGCACGACACACTATTCAACCTGCTTTCTCGGCAAGTTCAACATTAAATAACTCTAAAATAAAAATTCTTTTATCCTACCCCAAACATCAACACCTTTTTCCACAAAAAAAAGTATAAAAACGGCGGCGAAATACATCAATCGAAAATACTAAATCGGCGCGGAGGCGGGGCGTTCGCCGGATTCAAAGCGGCTCGCCGTGTTTCAAGATGGTCTTTCTGGCTGGCAAAAAATCCGGCAGTTTTTCTATAAAGAAAGGTAATTGAATTTTTCGTAGCAATTCAATTACTTTATAAGTAATCGAATTACTTTCCAAGTAAACGAATTCCTTTCTAAGTAATTGAATTACTTGAAATTCGTGAAAATCAATTACCAATTACGATTACATTAAACTATTAATTGATAATCTAAGTACAATTACCTTTTCCGGTAAGTAATTGAATTAAAGTAACTCAATTACTAAGAAGTAATTGAATACGATTTTTCAATTATTTTAATTCAATTACCGACAGCTCTGATTATACCTTTATCGTTGAAATACCTATTCTATAAATGTTTCTAATATTTAAACTAATTATTTTAATGCACATTCACTTTATTTTAGGCTCTTTACGAACTAGAACTAGCCGGGTGCAATGAAATCACGGAACAGGGTCTGTGGCAATGTTTGCATCCCCGAATAGTATCATTAACTCTCACGGATTGCATAAACGTTGCCGACGAAGCCGTGGGAGCAGTGGCGCAGCTACTTCCGGCACTCTACGAGTTCCAGCTACAAGCATACCACGTGACTGATCAAGCACTGGGTTACTTTTCGCCAAAGCAAGGAAGCTCTTTGGGGGTGCTAAGGTTGCACTCATGCTGGGAGATTACTAATCATGGAGTTGTTAATATTGGTAAGATAATTATAATAATAGTTAAACGTTTCTTAACCCAAAAAATACAATAATATATTTTATAGAGTATAACATATGTTGGTTGATTGGCCTAATTTTAGCCTCCTATATAGGTAAGGTTAGGTTAGGTTTTAAGTGAGTGGGCTTAACACCTCCCACAGCGACCGATCGGTCTATTGTGGCTCACACCTTTTTATATTTCTCCCAACAGGTCCAGACTTTAATAAATCTGATGATCCTGTTGGAAAGAAGATCTTTACCTCCCGGCAACAAGATGTCATTGCCGAGGATTGCGAATCTAAGTTGTTCCACCGCCGGACACGAACACAGTATGTGCTCAAATGATCTATTTCCTGTAAACCTTAAACTCATGCACATCCGTGCGCTAGAGGTAAAACTTCCGCTAGAGGATACAGAAAATAAATAGCATATGATATTCTACCAATACATAAGATCAGTGCCCGTGTACAGTCCTACTAGAGTTTTAAGATGTGCCCTTGATAGCTCTAGTAGTTTGACGGTAAATTATTGATTCGGTAGGCTTATAAAGGCCTTCAAGTGTCTAAGACCCGGAAATTCAAGCCAGTACCGAAGATTTTCTCTCTGTGTCGAAGCTGATATGAACTGCTTGGGCATTCTGTAAGATATACCGATGACCGGTTCCGGCCCTGTGAATTTGGTCTCGGCCCCCCTTTTGGCAAGGAGGTCTGCGGATTCATTACCCTCTAGGCCGGTATGTCCAGGTATCCATAGTAGGGTAACCTGGTTGTTTTGACCCAATCAAAGTACGATTTGCTTATCAAAATGTTCATATTTTCTTTGTGTAACTGGTAATCGAATGGACTTTTCGCAACTAGATTTGAAAACTTTTACTTGCAATACGCCGGTCAGTTTTGGAAAATGTCACTTTTTATGTCAAAATTGGAAAACGTCTATTTCCGGATGGTAAACTAATTTTTAAAAAAATCTCAATTAATAGTCACACTACCGTGCGCCTAGATATGGTCAAGAAACTGTCTACAATGCATATTTTAATATTAGAAAGGATACAAGAAAATAAATACAGCATATGATATATACTGAAACCAACTACAATAACGAATCTTCTAAAGTTTGCACATAAATTACCGTTAACGATATTGGGAGAATTTCCGGCACTGAAATTGGAATAGAACTCTGCCGCCAAACCTCAATAATACATTATTGTCCATTTGTCCATCTGTATTATTCAATATTGCAGAAATTAACAACCCGGTCAATTTTATATTAGTTTTGAACCGTATTATTAGTTAAATTTTATACCGAGTGATTTCAAAAATATAACATATACCTAATAATTTACATATTATATAACTTATTATGAAATATTCTTTGGGTTACTCGCCTGGGGATCGTCTAGTCATCACGAGAGGTTCAAAATGGAGGTGGGTTTGGAAAATTTCACAAAATATCACAAGGGGGAGGGGGGTTTAGTGATGATATCACGTATATTTTTTTTTTTCTCAAACGTGAGATTTCTAAACCAAAAGCTGCGCCTGACTTTGACTCGCAACGATTTCCTCGCCAGCCGCAACAACCGACTCTAAATTTTCCAAAATCAAAGTGCTTTATTTTCCAAAATTAAATTAGATTATACCTTTATTTAAAGATAATATTCTGGAAATTTTTAAGATACTTTGTACCAAAAAAATACAGGTGATTTTGGGTAAGGGGAGGGACAGATGACTTTTCTTGGAGTAAATTTTAGCAAGTGTATGTTCTTTGTAACTTACCCTACTTCGATATTTATTTCTTTTGCATTTTTACCGTAATAGCTTATCTGTGGGGCCGGGCCGGTGTTGAATAGAATGACCCATAAATAGAATACTGAGTGTGTGTAGTCTAAGAAGTTTTATTTCCTCTCTGATTGATAGGACAGAGCTTTGAACGGTAAATTCAAATTTTACTCAGTAAATGCAATACCGGGTGGTGCGTCGCCCAGCGGAACATAGGAAATCCCATGTAAATTTTAAGGGGTCAATTATTGGCTCCCCTGTACATTTTACAGAAAAAATGTAAGATAACTTTTTGAAGAGACCAATCTGACAAGCCCTCGTGCCAAGTTTCAAAAAATTTTAATAAGCGAATCCTGAATTATTCAATTAAATGTAATTGCAAAATTACCAAATTTTCGGTTCAGGTAAAACCAAACAGGCACCAGTAAAATGAATATTGTCCCTGACATGAGGAAAAGTGTCAATAAATCAGTGACAGTCGGTATTTGAAAAAAATATGAATTATTCAATCGACGAAAAAGTATTCATAATTAAGTGGCATTATGCGGGAAACAGTTTAAGAGCAGTATCTGAAATGTTTTCAGTTTATTTCCCCACCAAGCCCATTCCGTCCATTTTAACTATTAAGCGTATTGTCAGTAAGTTCGAGTCCAAAGGTACCGTAATAAATAATTGTAAATGTTCAACTCAGGATATCGAAAATAGAGCCGAAGAAAGAGAGAACAGAGATGAGTGTGGAGGGAAACAAAATGGTTAGTACGAGGGTTCTTGGGCAAGAGGTAAATAAACATCATACAACGGTGAAAACGGTTGGAGATACATTACTAACCGAAACGTTGTGTATCAATTAACAAATAAAGACAATGGAAGTCCAAGATTTTAGTGGTATTGAAATCATACAACGGTATTGCGCACTTTGAAAAAACACAAATTCAAAAAACATCAAGAGCTGCAGGAAGGAGATGAAGAGCGAAAAATGGCATTTTGTTTTGAAATGATGGAAAGAGCAAATAACGATAGGAATTTTTAAAGAAATATTTGTTTTACCGATAAATGTACATTCACCCTCAACAATGAACCAAATGTTCAGAATTGCCAGTATTGGAGCCAAGAAAATGAACATCGCTTTGTTCATACTCGGACACAATATCCCCAAAAAACAAATGTATTCGTGGGAATTATCAGACACCATATCATTGGACCCTTTTTATGGACTATAACCTGACAGCAGAAACCTATTTGGACTTATTTCAAAATAAAATTGGACCCGCCTTGGAAGAAGTTGTTCAGGAAGATCAAATGATCTGGTACCAAATGGATGGCTGCCCCGCCCAAAATGCCCCTATGGTTAGAGGGTACCTGGAAAATGCTTTTAACAGCAATATTATGGGTCTACGGTACCGGATACTTTGGCTAGCCAGGTCACCTGATCTTTCACCGAATGACTTCTTTTTGTGGGGTCACTTAAAAAGTGTCATTTATAAAATTGTGAAATTTGAGAATTTAAACCAGCTACAAAACGCTATTTCGTTAGAATGTAATAAAATTTCGCAATATCAACTTAGCAACGTTAGAAATGAATATTATGATCGATTGGGATATTGTTTAGCTGTTAATGGGGGGTTGTTTAAACATTTGATTAATTAATGTTTTTATGTAATTCTCTATTATTTTTAAAAAAGTTATTGTATTTTATTTCATTTTATTTTTTCACACCTAGTAAAATATTAAGAGTTCAGTTCTCTTTTTTTCGATCTTCTGAGTTAAACATTTACAATTATTTATTGCGATGGCTTTGGACTCGAATTTACTGACGTACGTATACGTTTAATGGTTTAAATGGATCAGATAGGCTTGATGGGAAAATAAATTAAAAATATTTCAGATACTGCTATTGTTTTAATTAAATTCTAGTATGATAAAATTATTTTTTTAATGATCGATAGTAATAATTGTTATTAGTTAAACTTAATTGTTACATTAATTAAATAAAAGGTTTGATAAAAAAAATAATGTTAACGTGTCTTTTACTTTGAATGTAATGGTTGTGAGATTGATGAAACGAAGAAAACATTCCTTGTATTCGGCTGTACGTCAGATTTGGCAAAGCCTTATAACAAATTGTTTGCTGCTGGCTGGTGTCTGTTTGGTTTTACCTAAACCGAAAATTTGGTAAATTTGCAATTACATTTAATTAAATAATTCAAGATTCGCTAATCAAAATTTTTTGAAACTTGGCACGAGGGTTTGTCAGATTGGTCTCTTCAAAAAGTTATCTTACATTTTTCTGTAAAGTGTACAGGGGAGCCAATAATTAACCCCCTTAAAATTTACATGAGATTTCTTATGCTCCACTCGGTGACGCACCACCCAGTATATGGACAAATAAATTAGGAGATATTATTTTTTGTCATCTTTCTATGGCGCAATACATTAAAAAAATATATATTTGCAAAGACGAAATAGGAAAATTTAGACCTAGGAATACACCTGTCTTTGTCAAACTTTACTGCACTTTGTTTACTATAAATAGATTTGCAGCCATAAAACTCATATATTATTCAACTGAAGACGGCTTCACTTACCGGTTAAAGCATAATATTTTAAAAATAAATACAATGGAAGTTCCGGTACATTATTAATTCAAAGGCACTAAAGCTATTTCTATTTTATGCGATATTTATTCCTTTACTTAATTCCATTTATAATACCTACAAAAAATGCAGTACTATGAGCCATATACCAATTAATTTACCAAACAACTCACTTATTCTCCAAATTGTTTATACATACAATCCGTACTATCTGGATTTCTTAATCCAAGCTTGTTTTGGTACACTCAGGTGGCTTAAAACCAGTTTAATCTACCAGACAGATGTCGTTACTTGCTCTTCTTAACAGAACTTACTCTGACAGAACTTACATGGGCTACAACAAGACTGTTAGGTAATTCGTGCCTTAGTTAAAGTTTCAGCAATACAACATTTGAAACATTTGAAAATTATAGACGTGTAAATCAATCTTTCTGTTATACCTGTCCATAACTTAATTTTTATTTTCCAGTCCATTCTCTACCAAACCTGACAGTCCTAAGCCTATCAGGCTGCAGTAAGATAACTGATGATGGCGTGGAACTAATAGCAGAGAATCTGCAGAAACTGCGCTCTTTAGACTTGTCTTGGTGTCCTAGAATAACCGATGCTGCCTTGGAATATATTGCTTGCGACCTTAATCAATTAGAGGAACTAACCTTAGATAGGTAAATTTATTTTATTTAAAAGACAGTATTAGAAATAATTTGTTAGAAAATATACAGGATATCGTAAGAATATATGCAGTATGGTTTCGCGGGTTCCCCGTGTGGTTGTGTTTTCTGGTTGATGTTTCGATGAGATCGCACTCATCTGCTTCTAGAATACCTTCCGAAGAAGTTCTAGAAGAAGATAAGTGCGATCTCATCGAAACGTCAACCAGGAAACACAACCACACGAAAAACCCGAGAAACCATAAACTCAGATATGCGTCAAACAATGAAGTAATTCTCTGATATGACCAGTAGTTACATGTATTGCCAGCAAACAATAATATTACGATCCTAAAACGGATTCAGGCATTATTAAAAATGACTAAATAGTTAGTCAAACGCTGTAATAACACTGTTGTAATAAGGCTTTTATGGCAATACATGTATTGGCTAGTCATTTCAGGAAATGACGGAATTCACTGTTTGACGCAGACATATAATATGCATTTTCAAAATAAAATACAAAACATTGTTAATCGGCTTCCATCCCTAAAAAGTTAAAAAATCAATAATGAGGTTTGTGTGTTAGTCTCTAGAAGGCCTTCGATTGTGTCTCTGTGGACCTTTTCCTATCTAAACTAAAATATTATGATTTGCACGATCAGACCATTCAACTTAGTTCATACTTATCAAATCGTAAACAGTATGTAGACTTAAATTGTAAATGCTCTGCAATCCACTAGAGGAATATTACAATTTTGGTGACATGATTGCCTATAAAATTTTATGGGTGGTCCACGTATAATCTCCTTCTGTTTTTGACTGCAGTTTTAAATTGTAATTTCTAAATGGTTTACTATGTATTGGTAAATAACATATTTGCAAATTGTACTCAAACCTTTGGACGTGTGTAAGCCTGCTTGGGTGTCTAACATTAATAAACTTCTTGTCTTTTGTCTTTGTCTTTGAACATAAATAAACCATAACTATTTCTAAGATACTATACAATTTGGTGCTTTTTAGTACTTATTTTTTTTGCAGGATCCACCTTTGAATTCAGGTTGTAAAAAACGTTTCAAATAAAAATCAGTTAATTTTACCCATTTATCGATGCATTACACAGAGGCAATAAAATCATATTAGGACGAAGAAACAATTTATTTTATATTTATTATTTTATTTTAAGTGTAAATAAATTATGCGCTGTTGCCAGATCACGCTTAAATATAATTTTAATATAATAAAATTAACTGCTTTATTATCCTAAAAAAATAAATATAATTAAAAGTAAAGTAGGTTGATGATGATTTACTATAAAATTCATTTCACAAACTGAATTTTATATAATAAAGTTGCTTACTCTCGAAATTTTGGCATCTATGTTTTTTTTATAATATAAATATTTTTAGATTTAGATATCTTCTACATTGTTGTGGTGGATTTATTTATTGCAAAATATTCTTTGGATTACTCGCCAAACAACACTAGGTTCTAGGTTATACATTCCTGCACACACAGAGAGCACAACGCCGGTTGCCACTTCCAAAGTTACAGACCACCTGAAAAAGAAACTAAAAAAATAAAATTCTTTAAAAGATAATAATAAAAAACCGTAACAAGTGGTCACCTTTTCAAGGGTTCTTTTTCGGGTAAATTTTGAGGGATAATGATTCTGTGCGTGCAAGAGTCTATACTATGGAACTGGACCAAGCGTCCCTTCTTGCAAAATCTAAGCCTAAAAATATTTTTAACAGTTTTTTTTTTCACTTTACAAATTTCAGGTGTGTTCACGTGACTGACATAGGTATAGGCTACATTTCAACTATGTTATCCTTGCAATCACTGTATTTAAGGTGGTGTTCACAAATAAGAGATTTTGGACTGCAACATTTGTGTGGAATGAGAAATTTACAAATATTGTCTTTAGCAGGTAAGGTAAACAAAACGTTTAAGTAATACAAAAACTTTAAGGTTTTTGAAATCATCCACAAAGTCAGACAAACACGATAAATACAATGTAATATTACCTTTTTATCTGGCGTTGTTTTTACTGTCGCTTTTCTAGAGTTGTCCGAAAAATCTAAAAAATATGTTGTTACAAAATGTACTAGTTCCACTTCTTTTTGTTTGGTATGGGTTCTCTATCACAGTCCTGTATAAAAAGTAGCATCTTGTGGTTTCATTGGGAGAGTTCATAATAAATCTGTCACATGTTAAGTGATCAATGTTACCACCATGATGATGATAATGATGTAAGAGATTTTAGCACTAAGTTTATAGTCGACGTAAAAGTTCCACATCGAAGTGAGTGGCAGCAACCCGATCTTCCCGGCACGGTTGGAGACATCCTCTGGTTTACAGATGGTTCCAAAACCGAGCAGGGAACTGGGGCGGGCGTTACAGTGAAATGAAATTCATAATTCTCCATTCCACTACGAACACACAGTTCTGTATTTAAACAGAAATATATGTTTATACTGCACTGTGCAAAGAAAATAATAGGAGGGCTTATAAGAACAAGCGTATCTGCATAATAACAGACAGCCAGGAGTCATAATAGTAAAATAAGTTCAATACATAGTGAATGCAAAAAACTTGATATTAACGATATAGGGTATACTCTTTTATCAGAAGGTATATATAAACTCTTGAAGTACAGTATTATGAGTTTTATCTATAATTATATATTCTTATATTTCTCAATATCCATAAATAAATATATATTAAACAGTAATATATATACTATTAAATAATAAATAAAAATTTTAAATAAAAAACGGAAATTGTTTTAAAAAAAAACCAAGGAAAAAAAAAACTTAATTGGGGAAAAAGGGAACCCTTGTGGGACAGGCATAAATAAAATTCTTGAATAAGTTTTTATTTTTTTTAGGGGGAGTTTTTATGTCCCTTTTAGTTGTTCTCGAAAGTAGCTCCATGAGAGATAACGTACATATTTAAAAAACAGTAATCAAGATAATATCTTCAGCTTGCTAAGTGCGAAAATCTAGATTTAATACAAAACATTGTACCAAACTAAAACAATAAAATATTATAATTTATATTAAAACCTAGAGTCTGTTTTAAAATTTTATATTTTTATCAACAGGGTGTCCATTATTGACCTCAAATGGTTTATCAAGTCTGATTCAGCTTAGGCATATGCGAGAATTAGAACTTACAAATTGTCCTGGCGCCTCAAGAGAGCTTTTCGATACCTTAGAGAACACCTTCCACGTTGCCTCGTAATAGAATAAATATGTTTGGAAACTTACCATATTTTTATTTATAGAATTCAATAAAAATACTACTAAGGAAGTTAGAAGGAACAGAACCTTTCCAACTTCTTTAGATAAAACTAGATACATAAATCTAATTTATGTAAAAATATGTGTAAGTGTAAACATGATGTAAACACTTTTTCCTACACTTCAGACATTCTTTATTTTCTACAAAAGCTGAAAAATCGTATACAAAATTGATTTTAAAAAATTAAAAAATAATCAAGAACAGGGGACAATAACAATTTGTGAGTAATCACCAACCCTTGTGGCTCATATTTTTTTAACCACACCAGTAATTTATATTGCTACTTTGCTAATCATGTCCAATTACGAATAATAAGTAAAAAACTAATAAAAAATAGCTATACTAGACTGGTTTCAACTTTTTGTAGAGAAAAACTTTAAGACTGACAATGCCGGTGTATGTGTAATATGTTTCTAGCGATTAGGGCAGTAAACGCACAAAAATTCCTGAACATCAACATTATATTTTACAAAATAAGGAACTCGTCTTTAAAATTACCGATTTTGCTTGGATTAATTTGGAGGCCCCACAGTGTGAAGTAAATGTGAAATTCTACTTTTTATATATAACCCAAGTGATTTATAGAATGCGTTAAAGTGCATTTTCTAATATGCAAGGTAGTTCGAAACCAATACCTCATAGAATACTGGTCTTTACAATAGACCATTAGACAAATATCTTAGTAAAATATTCCTCGTTTAAGAAGTAGATGCTATCAAAAGATAATGTTTATAACTGGATAAGTTTAGCTAAAAAAGGTAGGCTAAAATAAGCTATTGCATTTTTATACTAATTGTAAGGTTGAGCATCAGTTGTCACTCTATAAAAGGCGTTATGTTATCTTAATATAATGGTAATGAATCGTTAATATTGGCTCTTGACGTAATGGAAATAAAGGGTGTCCCAAAAGTAATGGCACACAGAGCAACAGCAGATTCTATAGTGAACTTTCCTTAATCCAAAGTTGATAATAACTAAGATACAGGCTGTCAAACTTTTAATTTTGTTCTCGTTTTTTCGTCATAATTCTTTTACTAAATTAAAATAGCGGTACAAAATTCGGATTTTGGGGGTTGTTTGAGGCGAGAAATTTAAATTCGTCCATACTTTTAATGTTGCTAGTAGAGGGCGCCAGCTACCGCCCACCGCACTTTTAGATGTCATAACTTTTTTAAAGCTTAGTATATTGACCTGTTTATTAAAAATAGGTACTATAATTCCCTCTGTATTAAAAATGTGTACCTGATTTAAGACGCTAAGAGCAACTGTTTTCGAGATAAACGCACTTTAAAGGACTCCGCAATTCTTATGGAAAATGGGGTTTAGCCAATTGGTTTCAAACTTTGCACAGTAATAGTTCTCGAACGCTGATCAAAACCACCCTCAAAGGTCACTGGGGATTTGGGGACCTTCGAGGGTAATTTTGGAAGGATAGGGGGCTTTCGGGTTTTGTGCCCGTGGCCGTGTTAGAACTATTCCTTTGCAAAGTTTGAAAAAATGGCCGTACATTTTTTATAGTAAAGTTGCGGGGTCCTTTAAAGAAATTATCTGGAAAACAGTTGCACTAGGGACTTTAATGAGGTATACATTTTTGATGCAGAGGGAATTACAGTAACTTATTTTTTAATAAACAGCTTAAAAAGTTATGCCATCTAAAACAAGTGGGGTAGGTCGTAGCTGGCGCTCTCTACTAGCAACATCAAAAGCATGGACGAATTTGAATTTTTGGCCTCAAAGAACACTCAGATCCCCAATTTTGTACTGCTATATTATTTAGTTATTACGAAAAAACGAAAACAAAATTAAAAGTTATAACTCTGTATCTTAGTTATTATCAACTTTGGGATAAAGCAAGTTTACGTAAATTGCATTGTTTCGACCTAAGGAATCTGCTGTTGCTCTGTGTCCCTTTAATTTTGGGACCCCTCTATAATCCTTTTTTATTTTTCGGATTATATATAAAAAATCATATACTTACTTAAAATTAGCACATGTATGTTTTCGAGGTTAAGAACTATTATTTCACAAATATCCCAAAATTCCCTCCCAAAGGGCACTAGACAGGTATTTTTATTTAAACAAACTTATCTTGGAACTATCAACCTTTAAATGTTAAATCTTTTTACAATACATTTTATTACAGATATTTTAATCTTAAAATATTATTTTTAATTTTAATCAAAATCATTTTCAGATTATAACTTTTATTTCTTTATTATATGGATTGTAAGAGCTTTAAATAATTATACAAAAACTAGTAAAAAAATTAACGTGATGAAAATACTGAAACTGCGTTTAAGTCATAAAAATGTGAACTCTAAGAAATAAAGAATTGCGTCTTAAATTATCAATTATAATTATCTGAATCTTATTTTGAAATCCAGTAATTACTCTATGACCTATTGATCTGGAGTTTGAAGCATTCTATGTTTCAATTATTATGTGAAGGTAGTAAGTCTTCTTTTCAATAAAAGCCATGGAAAAATAAAAACGCTGAGTTTATGAAAGACATTAAAAAAAATGTGCTAAGACTGCTATGATGCTTGTAATCCATTTTATTTTGTTGTATAACGAAAATCTCTTTTTATGAAAAAAACAAAAGCTTTTTTTAACAATGGTAATGCCACTGCATTTCACAATTTTTCTAAAATATTTTTAAGTCACAATTATTTTTGTGCTAAGCTAATGTCCATTTTTATCTAAACTTTGAATTCTATTAATAAAAACTTAGAATTTAAGTGGGTGACATACAAATGTCAATCATTTTAATAACTGTTAGAAGTGCAAAATTTAATTGTTTGCTATAATAGTAGAAGAAGCTACAATCGAGTAACTTTTATGATCAAGTACCAGAAAGACTGTTATGCACGGTTTATGTATAGCAAAACTATAGTATACTAAGGCCCTTGTCGCATAAGGGGGGGGGGGGTAAACGGCCTTTTCACTTTTTGAAATCTCACCAAGCTAGGCTTATTAAGAATTTTCTTTTTTTCGAATATCTCAGCCGCATTGACAGATTTTTTACTTTTGCTTGCGCCAAACTAAAGGTTTTCGCAGCGCGGATGAAGCACAATTTTGTTCAAAAAGTTATGACGGAAAATTCATTTTATTTTAAGGCTTTAAATTTTTAAATATTTTTTTAACAAAACGTTTTGGCCCACGTTATGATGACAAAATATATGTAATGTCTTTTTAGTAGATCAAGCTTCATTTATTTATTTTCTCATAATTTTTAAAAGGGCGAGAGGGAATAAAAAATTTAAAATCTATTTTCTTTTTGCTATTTTTTGATATTTTTTAGAAAAAACTTTTTATTTTATTACTTTTTTAATTTTTCTAAGGAACAAAAGTTTTAAATAACTTTTGGATTTAAAAGATTAAAGATGAACTGGTAAAAAAATTTTTTTTTAATTTCTCTTTTTGAAATATTACTAAAAAGTAGAGGCAAAGTAAAAAAAAATCGTCTTTACCAAACCTCTATCTTTCAGAAAAATAAAAAAATAATAAAATTGGAAGTTTTTTCTAAAAATACCCACTATCACCCTTTCAAAAATTAAGAAAAAATTCATAAAGCTAGATCTACTAAAGACACATCACATATATTTAGACTTTGTTTTAAAAAAAATTAAAGCCTAAAGAAAGGAGAATTTCCCATCCGCGCTTCGTAGACTTTTAATTTGGCGCAAGCAAAACTAAAAACTCTTTTAATGCGGCGAAAAAAAAAAAAATCTTTGATTCAAAAAATAGTTTTGAGACCTAGGTAAATCAAAAAAGAAAAAGGAAAAAGCTTTTTATTCTCAACAACCCTGGCTGGGTGAGACTTCATAAAGGAAATAGGCCGATTACTCCTCCCCCCTTATGCGCCAAGGCCCTTTGCTAAATTAGAAAAATCCCATGTGCGTTTTTATGAAAGTTTTTGAAAAACCGACTAAATAGTTTCAGTAGTGCAGATGTAGGGTAGTGTTTGCGCTACTCATGGTTGTCAAGGTAGCTCGCTCTTATTTCTTAATTTTTTTTATAGCTAGGAAAACATAATTTGGTATGTACATAAAAATTAGAAATATGTAATTTTGACATACTCATTTGTTTAAAAGCACTTTCAGTTTAATTTTAGCTTTTGGTTTCTAAACCAGGCACCTCATAGCTTTTTTGCATTATTCAACAGAAAATGACATTCTAAGTAAACACCTTTTGACATTTTTGTCAATCTAGAATAGGGTTGATTCGATAAATGGCTTGCTGGATCAATTAGAAAAATAAAAATGTTGTTTTACTAAAACTTACTCTAATATTAGTTTAATTACCATATAGAGTTGCAAATATCCTTTCTTTTTTATTTCACCAGATTTATTCGAATGAAAGGTGGCTTGTCATGTTTTTATAAAATATATTTTTTCGAATAATTAAAAATACAAAAATCTTATTTTGAATAACAAATACCATGCATCACTTTGTACTTCCTTATCATCTACTTGTCCATGGCTGAAACAGTTATTTCTGTTGAAACAATTAACCGAAAGATGCACCAAAAGTCTTATTGTCAATAAATAAATTAGTCCATATTAAAGTTAATTGTACAACTTTAAAAAACTAACAGCATGCCAATTTATCTCTTTCTCCTATTAACCCTAGAAACGGCTTGAATTGTTACATTGGTGGATAACTAGATCAGAAGCATTAAGTAGAAAGATGTTGTATGCAGGTTCGCTTTTTCTTATTATACGAAGTTCTTACAGTTAAAAAAAAACATTTTAAACGATATATAACTATTATAAAAAAAATATTTCTGCAGTTTTAAATCGTAATAAAAGTAATTTTAAAATCAATTCAATCAAAAGAGATTTATTTATATCCTTAATGATTAAATGTTTGGACTTGCATAATCCAACTTATCTTGGATCGAAGTTCCATTTAAAATCGAAAGCTTAGGTGCATTTTTTTTTAAATCAGAAGTGCTTTTTATTATTATTAAAGATTTATAAATTTTACATAAGTACCAAGTTTTCTTTTCTTATCTCCAAAAATAAAAAATATATAGGAGCGAGCCACCTTCGAGATTTATCCATTTATAAAACTTTACTTACATATATACCGCGTGACAACGAAATCACTACCAAGCCCTTCATTTCTGGGAATGGACATATAACACTATCAATTTAAGGATGATATAGTGTTATCAGATACCGATTTTAAATATATTATTTGTCTGTTTCTTCCGGTTTAAACGACAGTGGCGGGAATTTCGATGTTTCAAATAGAGCACCCTGTATATTTTTCAAAATTCGAATTTTACAAGCCATTTCTCATATAAAACCTGTATCTTCGTTGGTTCTCGAGAAAATGTCGATTAAAAATGTCCAAACGGCCGCACATTATGCAGTTATATAGGAAAACGAAAGAGACCATATCTAAAAAATTATTAAGTTTAGATAAAGGTCTCCATAAACAAAAATTTTCAAAAAAATATGCCTTATTTAAATCTAATGCTCTAGAATTTTTAAAGTAACATTGTGAGGAAAGTAAATTTTCGCTGCACTTCGGGTGACGTCAGCAGATAGTCTCCAGAGGAGTTAAATATAAAACCAACAAAGAAACGTATAGGATATAATACGGGTTTTGTATTAGGAATGGCTTGTAAAATTTAAATCTTAAAAATAAATAGTGTTTCATTGAAATCACAAATTCACGCCACTTCCGATTAAACCAGAAGCAGTAGGCAGATTTCATAGTCACCTGGTTAAAAAAAAATGGTTGGTCGAATTTCAAACATGTGTCTGCATTAGATTTGTTTAAATTTCACTTCCCCTCTCCTCAGGGAAAAAGGGACGCATCACACAGGATATTTGTGCCCCGACAATTTTATTGATGCGAGTATTTCTGGTACTTTATGATATTAGTTATTGATGATCAGGTCTCATACTATAGGCAAAACTGCAAAATTAGAAGCAAAAAAAGCTTCAAAGTTTGTGTTTTTTTAAAAAACCTATGTTCATTTTGAACTAGAAGATATGTTTTAATTTATCCGTTTATCCTTTAGTTAGGAAATTTTGATTTTAAATAAAATTTCATGCTCCTCAAAAGACTTATTGAAATGATATTTCAATGCTCATAAATGTGCAATTTTGTCCAATAACTGTTACCTCTTGTTCAGAGTTCACCTAAAAATTCATATGAAAAACCAGAATATGTTGTTTCTTCTAGCTCTAGCTTGGCAACCAGATGTACCTGAATTAAAACTATAGCAATATTGATATATATCATAATACCATAAATATTGTTTTCCATCTTCTGTTACTGTTAATCAATTTTTATCAATAACTTGGATTTTATATTTTTCACATTTGAATTACAATAACTGAGTACATTTAATGTCAAGTACGCCTACAGCCGATTACAGAAAGCAAAACGTAAAATTTATGTAGAATATTGGTTCAAATTAAAGAATATAATTTAAAAAAATACAGGTAAAAATGGGAAACATTAAAGCCATCATATATAATCCAACGTACCTCTTTAAAAAAATGGTTTTTCCTTTTTTTTTTTTTTGGTATGTTTTAAGATCCTTGCTATAGAAAGATGACTGACCTGTTTTAAAATATTCTCAACATCAGATTTATGTCGGAGTAATGCAAAAAAACTTTTTTTTAATTTTTAAATATAAATGTGCCCCTTTTTACACACATTAAATTCTGCAATCAAATCCCTATTGAATCACAACATCTTGTTTGTATGTAAAATAACACACACAATCTACTTTTAAGCCAATGTGATCCATTATTTAAACCCTGAGAAAAAATATAGATTAATAAATGATGATAACAAGTAAATTATTTTTGTGTTACACACAATCGCCATTGGCCATTGATAAGATAAAAAAAGCAAGTACCCAAATATTTTGCACAGAAACAAACCTTTTTTTAATCCATACTTAGAGTCTAGAGGGATTTATAAAGAAAGTATCAGCAACTTTCAGTGTAACTCAAAAGGTGTTAATTTGAGAATATTAGTAACAAGTTTTACTAACATTTCTAAAGCTATTTTCATAACACATATGTTGTGTAAAGCAATAAAAATTAATCAATATTTTTTATCATCTTTATTCCACTGGTTTTAATACAAGGATATGAATAAACCAAGCATAATTTTTAAAAACAGTTTTTTATTCATCTTTGGAAAAATTAAAACATTTGAAAGATACATATATTGGGCACTATATTATGCAATACTTTTTTTAGCAATTTTACCTTATTAATTATTTAAAAAAATCAACATCTAAAATGATTTTTCTACCTGATAATTTTTTGGTGAGCTCTGAGCACAGTGCTGTCTTTACTGTAGATTAGCTAAAAATATGGTAAATCATCATGAAAACCCAAGTTTTTTTCCTAGGCCTTTTATATCATACAAAAGTTAAAAAAAAACAAGACTATTAATAATTATAGATGGAAAAATGAAAGTATCTAACAAACAACTGTTTTTCACACCTTAAACACATGTTCTGTTTTATTTTTAGCCTTTGTCATATTTTTAATTATATAAGGTTTTAAAAAAAAGATTAGGGGTATTTACTTTATAGGACATATTGTTGAGTTTTTTTAACTCTGTGAAAAATTATAAACATCATAAATACAATATGCATAATGTATACCCAAAATTAACTGTTTCAATTCGTACTGCTTGTTGACATTTTTAATGTTTTGACAATTTACTTGTAGTCAGATCCAAATGATACAATAAAATTGCAGTTATTACAATATAAAACACAGGACTGTGTTCCCTACTTTATAAACAATTTATATCAAGATCTGTTTTACGACAATTATTATGTGATATGATGATCTTTATGTTATTTTTTTATTTGTTCTGATTAGCTAACCTGGAGTCAGACAGTAATTTGCTTAATTCTAGATTGTGCAATTAATGTATTTTAAAAATTTTTTGTGTTAAATCCTTTAGATCTTTATATGTGCAACTATTTCAGCTATTTTCTTGTTACATTTATCACAATAACCAGTTATGGACTATTTTTTTGTGATACAATTCTACTAATAGATTTCTAGATATTAATTTTATATCGTACCGATTTAAACAAATATTTTTATTTAAAGATTATCATGGTCGGTCTTGTAATTTTATTAGGTTTACTTAAATGTATTTTAAATGTTAATTTAAGAAAACCAATTTTAAGCAATTAATTGTAAATAAAAAAGTGTTATTTGCCAATAAAATAGATATTTTATAAAGCTGTCTGTTTTTAATACCTCAAAAAAATAAATAAATACTAAAACACCAACTTGGTTATTTAAAATTCATTTTTTAAAAAATATCACAGTGGTTAATAGGTAAAATAAAAACTTACAAACTAATTGTCCCACCAAGATAAAAGTCCTAGTCCTGGTTCATTTATACTACCCTGAAAAAGAATTTGTTTTAACCTAATATCAGTACCTAGCACTGTTAAAAATTGGAAATTGTGTTAAAATGAGATTTTAAAAAAGATTGTTGCAAACTGTAAAAACAAATTATTCAAGTAAAATATATACAAACAAGATTTTTCATGATTATTACTTAAAAAATTATCCCTCTTTTTATTTAAAATATAAATACAATCAAGTACCTTAAAATTCTCTTAAAACTTAATTAAAATAAAACCACTTTATGTAAATAACACTGCCTATGATGCTATGTAATTTTTTTAAATTCAGCCAACAATACATTATAAGTGTTGTAATTGTAATTACTATAAAATTTAATTCTAATAAAACAAGTGTTTTTATTTAGGTTAACTTACTGTTAAATTATAGGGAACTTTATTTTCTGGAGCCTCTTGAGTTTCCTGAATACCACTGGGACCAGCAGGACAAGTTTCAGTAAATGTCTCAGCTGTTACACGAAATCTTATAGTTTCTCCCGCATCCATAAATAAATCATGCTTACTGCCATCACCTGTGTCATATTCCCAAACCCAAGCTTGTTCAGTTTCATTAAATTTTGAAGGATGCTGAAGTGCACTCGGGGGAATAAGAATGTCATCAAAGAAACCCAGTGTAACTAAAAGAATAATGACTTAGTTTTTTAAAAACTTGAGAATAATTAAGCAAAAACCTGGCTTACCATGCACACCCTCCTGACTGCAACTTCTAATCTTGCCTACCAAAATCTCTTCCATAAACGGCCGAAATACAATGTATCGAAAACTTACAATAGTATGTGATGCTCCATCTCCTGGTATTATAAAAGATTCTTTAAGGCTGGTAATATCAAATAGGGCTATACAAAGACCTACATTTAAAACAACCTAAAAATTATTGTTTAGAACGACCCTTAAAAAATTATACAAAAAAGATACCTTATTAGCTAGTTTCTTATTTAACTCGCCAGCGATGGCATCGTTAAGCTTAATATTAAAAAGTTCTGGCGGTATTCTAGTAACATTTTTCATTTCTGCTAATATAAACATGTTAAATATTAATTAGAATATTCTTAACTTTTCTTTCATAAAAACTGCAACAAATTTTAAATACAAATTGCATGAATATTAACTTCCCGTATGAACACCGATTATAAACAACAAAAAATAGGGTTAGAATTTTGCTTGCTTTTGGTTGTGGATTGTAGAAGTTAGGATCACCCCTTCTTATGGTTGTTTTGCTCAAAAAGTGACCCTAAAATAGCATTCACTAGAAGGCGCTGCGCTGGTGTAGCTAAGCGAACTAATGAGAACCAATGACCTTCACCGCAATAATTATGTAAAGTTTAAAACAACGACGTTATTGGTTTAGAACGGGTCTTGGGATCATCTTGGGATCACCAGCGCCATCTTAATTTAATACCAATTTCAGATTTTTGTAACACAGAGGTGGTGATCCTTACCTCTGGAATCTATGGTTTTGGCGTTGCTGCTGGGCAGCTGCCAGCTTCAATACACGCCTACTTATCAGAGCTTAATAAGAGGCAGGGCGACCCTTCTGCACTGCTTATTTCCCAAACCTTTAATAAGATATGGGGCTTTCCATATTTAATGGAGACTTCGATATTGTCCAGCTTTAGACCGTACGAAGCCTCTGACATATTCACAAATTTTAAAGCTGGTGCGATTCTGTCGGGTTTAGTTGGTTAATTTAGACGGGGTTAGCGGCGTGCCCATGTTTGAACTACAACCTCTTAGCTTATTGTGCTCCAATTTCCTGTTAGTTCTGTTTAGTCAGGGTTTTTGACTATCTTACAAAATATCTATAGTTAAACTTCACAATATCACAGTTCCATGTGTGATTTGGAAAAAACCTTAGAAATTACTTTACAGCAACAAAAACACTTTTACAATAATTTTGGGTGGTGGTGGACGTACACGATTTCTTCGCGTCCTTCCCAAAAAAGCTATTAACTCGTAGTAGAAACTGAAAATTTCTTTTCTCAGATTGCAAAACTTGCGGTTATCCTTTTATAAGCTAATTACCACAAAACGTGGTGCCTTCGTCAGCTTAGGAATACTTACTTTTCCTTGTGCTTATACCCTAGAAAATTTAGTTTACATAAAGCAGAAGAACGGTTTGCCAACCTATGAGGATATACATAATCATGACACAAGGAATAAGACACATTATGTGCCTACCCACTGTCGGCTAACAAAATGTCAGAGCAGGCCTGAGCACATGGCGATAAAGTTGTATAACTTGTTGCCACAGAGAGTCAAAAACTTGAATCTCTGGAAATTTAAAAAGAAAATACAAACGTTTTTAATAAAAAATGCTTTCTACAGCACAGAGCAATATTTTAAATATGATTTTAAAATGTTTCCAATGTGATGTCTTTTTGTTCTTTGTTCTTTCTGTCCTTAACTGTAATTTTATTGATATACTTCACATTATTTTGAAAGGTATTTTGGATATATTTTGGATTGTACGTTTTAATTAATGCATATTTCATATGTTTGTCTTAAATGGTTTTTCTTTTTAAAAAATTGTAATTACCTATTTATTATTTTAATATTTGTATACCTATTTGACAAACTCTTATCTTTATTAACGAATGTAAGCAATGATTTTGTTTTTACATAATAAATTTGATTTGATTTGAAAACCACAAGACTACAATCTTTCCCTCTTGCTCCTCGTGCTCATTGGTCGGTGTAGAGAGGCTGCACTTTTTCTTTCTTTCTCGTTCTTCGCACTGCCGAGCGACAGGGCTGCCTCTAGAAGGTGTATGCTCGAAGATTTTTGTTGTTGTGGTTAGTGGTTATGTGTGCGTGTGCTTTTTGACGTTTTCTAACCCCTACCTAACCATTTTTTATTCCGTGGGGTTGTCACTTTGAAGGTTTTTAAACAAACCCGGCCTTGTGTTTTTCTTTCTTTCTATCTTTTCATTTGTCGGTTAAAAATGCACTTGCATTTTTTAAAGCTCTTACTTAAAACATAATGTATTATTGTATTACGTCCAGTTAACTGCTTTTAGTTTTTTGAAATTTTTTTAGAAAAATACAACCATGATACCTATTTGGCAGTGAAAATCTTTAGTATTCTGGTTGTTTTTTATGGCCATTAGTGGTATTCTTAAAGAAAATGCAGACCATGGACATTAATATTGCTACCTTTATAAATCCTCATCTCTTCTTCATAACCGAATTTGATTCTAAGCATAGGTCAAGTTTTTTGCATGATATATCTGCTCGAATTAAAAAATCACATGGAGGCCCAAATGGCCAAAATGATTCTTTTATTGTGGATGAGGTAAGTTGTATGACAATTTTTTAAATATACTTAATAGAATATTAGGTTTTTTATTTACATACCATACATTTTATATACAATGCCCTGAGAAGTCTGTAGCACACCCTTTTAGGGAAAAGCAACATTTAATTGCCAGATTATTGTGAGGCAGTCTTTAGTCAATAAATACCTCATATTATAATAAAAACTTATTCTTTATAAAAACTTTTGCTTTATCTAAAATAATAAAAGGCATTAATAAAAATCGCCATTACCAGGGTTATTCCACATTCTAGTTTAATTAAAGCATTTTTGTTTTATGACTCCAAAAAATTATAATCATCTGCCAAAGCTGTAAAAATAATATAGCCTATTAAAGATTTGGAGGGACAGATAATCATTACTTCTTAGCAAGGCATATTATTCTCAACTGAGTATTTTATTAACGTCATTCGTTAGTTTTGGTTTTAATTTATTTTACTTACTGTATAAATTTTTAATTTTGTACCATTTGTGCTTTGTTTCTACATTTCAGCCATATTATGACCTATTTGAAATTGTATTGTTTTTATCTGATTTTTGCAATTTAATGGAAAAAAGGTGTAAAATAAATAAGATACAAGGTTTTAAAAGGTGTTTATAAAATATTTGTGCCACTTTATAACAATCAAGATATTTTACAAAAAAATAACTAGTGAAAATTAGTTAGTTTGATTAACTTGTGATGAATATCTCGAATGAAACGTTGCCAAAAAGTGCAGATTTAATCAGCGCCCCAAAACCTTCCAAATTGTCAAAAGAAAGGCAACTTTCGAACAATTACAAACTTTTGCTTATCTAAAATAATAAAAGGCATTAATAAAAATCGCCATTACCAGGGTTATTCCGCATTCTAGTTTAATTAAAGCATTTTTGTTTTATGACTCCAAAAAATTATAATCATCTGCCAAAGCTGTAAAAATAATATAGCCTATTAAAGATTTAGAGGGACAGATAAGTCATTACTACTTAGCAAGGCATATTATTCTCTGACTGAGTATTTTATTAACCGTCATTCGTTAGTTTTGGTTTTAATTTATTTTACTTACTGTATAAATTTTTAATTTTTTGTACCATTTGTGTTTGTTTCTACCATTTCAGCCATATTATGACCTATTTGAAATTGTATTGTTAATTTTATCTGATTTTTTTACCCACTATTGGTGTTTTATATTAGAATTCAATTTTAAGTTGTTTGTTATTGCTATTGTTTGTCTTTTATCTTTTAAAATATTTGAGTTTTAATAATGTTTTACTTATTTAAATTAGTAGTAGTAATAAAATAATTATTAAATTTGTCAGGGGTTCTCAAACTTTTTCAGTTTGCGTCACACTTACAAGCTTAGTATTTTGTCAGGGCGCCCTCACTCACAATATGTATAGAGTCGTGTCCAAGAAACAACTACATATGTAAAATGTATAAAGTATATGCTTTACAACTTGCCTACTATTCAGTGTGTTTCAAATTCGACTCTCACCATTGGGATCTCGGAAACGGTAAGAGATACGAAGAAGCTCAAATTGGGGAAAAGTTGCATATTGGGGAGCCCAATAATACACCGTTGAAAAATTGAAGTCCTTCTTCTCTCTTTTGTACTTTTAGAAATAAGTATGACGAAAATACTGAAATTTTCGATTTTATATTTTTACTAGTTTATTTAAAAAGTTAGAAAAATTCTAAAAATACATTCTCATTGGAAATTTTGGCTTTATGTGTTGGTGAAGTCAAAATTTTTTTACGACGTTGGAAAATATGTTTATTTAATAGAAACATATCAAGTGTTATACATTATTGTAATTGGAATTAAAACTACTTTAAAAAAATGCAATAAACAATTGAGGTCCGTATTTAAAAAATAAAGTTGATAATGGTTTAGCGAAAACGAAACGTCGTAAGAAATTTTTTGGCTTCGCCAATAGATAAAGTGTAAAAAGTTCCAATAAGAGTGTATTTTTATATTTTTTCTACCTTTTGAAATAAACTCGTAAAAAAATAAAAACGAAAATCACAAATTTTAAATTTTCCGCCCTATTTCCAAAAGTACAAAAGAAAACAATTTTTTAACGGTGTATTATTGGGCTTCCCTATACGCAACTTTGCCCCAATTTAAACTTCCTCGTATCTCTTACCGTTTCCGAGATCCCAATGGTGAGAGTCAAATTTGAAACACCCTGTATAGTAGACAGCGCCCCTGATTACTCCTCGCGGCGCCCGGGAGCTCCGCGGCGCGCACTTTGGGAACCACTGAAAAATATTATTATTAGACCTTAATCCAATTATTATAGTGTCTGAGCTTTGTCAACAAGATTTAAATTCTTAGACAATAAAGCATGTTTTATTGAAAATCGCAGAAATATTTTTTTGGAAAAAAAATTCAGATATATACAGTGTGTCCCAGGATGAGCGAATTTATACGTAAAAATGACAAAAAATTTTGGAGTTGAAATTTGACCGTTTGGCATCCAGCCCTGCTTGATTAAAAAATAAAATTTAGCATATTTTTATTTTTAAAAATCAACATCCTTGATTAAAGCATTTTTTAAATTTTATGAGTAGGTAAAGTAGTATTTCTAGGCAAGATTTAAAAAAGTTTATAAGAAAAACTTGTTTAGAATGCAAAATTATGCCCGAATACCGAATTTCATAACCATAGGCCTACTTTGATTTTTACGTTTAAATTATTTACTTATTATAATATGAATAAAAATTAATTGGTAAACAAAACGTAAAAATCAAAGTAGGCCTATGGGTTATGAAATTCGGTATTCGGGCATAATTTGCATTCAAACAACTTTTCTTATAAACTTTTTATATCTTGCCTAGAAATACTACTTTACCTACTCATAAATTTAAAAATGCTCGTATCAGGCATGCTTTTTATTTTTAAAAAATAAAAATATGCTAAATTTATTTTTAATCAAGCAGGGCTGGATGCCAAACGTCAATCCAATTTCACTCAATAATTTTTGAAACTATCATTAAATATAAACCGTAATTAAAAATATCTAATAAACTTTTTTCTTATCACTTATTATTGGTGGGAAAAGTTAAGTGCATATTAAAAAAAACGTTTTTTTCTTAAGAAATATTTTTTTTACTTTTTATAGGCAAACATAAGGTTTAGTCACAATTTAAATGTTAGAAAATATTTTTTTAAGGCCAATGCACTGGCACTTAGTCTAATTTGTGGAAGTTATGAAATAAAAAAATATTATATTAACAAGATAATATCAAAATTGAAAAACATAGAAATTTCGAAGCCATTGCAACAGTGATTTCTGATATTTGTATTGAGAAAGAATGGAAAAAAGTGTTAGCACTGAAGAGTTCCATGTTAAATACAATTTAACTTATGTTACTAAATCACATTAAAAGAAATATTTTTTACCGCATTTAAAGTTGACTAAAATTGCTAAAAAATATACACATTTTTAATACATTTTTTAAAAAATTTAACTTCAATTTTCACTAGAAACCTTAACTGATAAGAAAAAAATATTAAACCTTTTCGATTACTTTTTCAAAATAATATTTTTTTGATCACCCTGTATATTTATTTATTGAATAAAGTACACTACAGAACAAAATGTTCCAAATGGTACACAATAGCTAAAACTAATGCTAACCTAATATTTAGAAAAAAAATATATGTATATATAACATAAAAAGAATGAAACTAACAATATTACATTGCAAATAAAAATGACTAATAGTTACATTTAAAACAACAGGAATTAATCAAAGTAAATAAACCAACAAAACAAAATACAAAGATGCTAATAAACTATCTATAGGTAATATCTCTTTTCAATGATTTAAAATTAGGTAAACAAATCAACGTTATGAAAAGTATTATTATAATTTCTTAACAACCTATCCACGAAAGAGGTAAAACCATAATTAGTGCGATGTGACCCTTCATGAAATAACTGCCTTGTACGAGTGCTTCTTTGTGGGACTCTTATCATGATGATTCTTATTGATGCTTTTATCATTTTGGATGAAGCAAAAGTTTTTATGAAGAATAACTTTTTGATATATTAAAAAAAAAAATTACAGGTATAGTTCATTCCATCCGTGGTCGCACTGTATATTATACCTAGTGATACATGTTGGGAAACAGTTAATGTAACGCGATGGGTATGCGGATGGCATTATGAATCAATTCTGTTCTTGCATTATACCCCAGTTATTATGCTATGATGGCATGTATCAGTACACCCTTAATTTTTTTTTTACCGCAGTTAGGGAACACCCTGTTTATGCTACGGATTTTCTGCATTATAGATATAAACTGTCTGTCATGATAACAAGAATTGCTATTTTTGTTTTAGATGGTCGCTGTCTTCTATGAATCCAACTTAGTTAGAGCGACTATTTTGGAAAAAATATCAAACCACGAAAATAATAGAAACATATTTTGTTGTTGGCTTATTGACTATGCTGTTTTAATACAGACCGAGAAAGTTTTTAAACTTCCCCAAGAAATACAGAAAATAACTCCCAGGGCTAAACAAGCATGTCTTTATAATATATGTTATCTTAAAGAGGTAAGTAAAAAAATCAGGTAACAATTACTAATAAGCTCTAAATTGATATAAGTTTGCCCATAATTTAGCTTTAGCACAACTTTGCCTAATCCCTCCACTTGGATTTTTTGTATAATCCAAATGCATACAGCTTGCCCAAAAAACTGTATATTTTTGCCTAAATTAAACAGTATTAACTTAAAACACTAAAATAAGTAGTACATTGGTTGTTTTTGGCATATATACATTGCAAAAATATATTTTAAGTGGCTAATCAGATAAAATTCATTTATATAAAATTAACATTTATACTGTTACAATATATTAGGCCAATCAATAGAGATTTTTTTGCACACTTAAATTTAGTCGGGAAAAACTTGTGCCATCTGTTAAAACATGATAAATAGATAAAAACTCCAGGTTTGGCCTCAGCGAATTCGTTTACATTAATTGTTTAAACAATAAAAATTGTGAAAAAAAGGAAATTTTTAGTTTTTCGCGTATAACTCAAAAACTATTAGAGATATCGCAATGGTGTCAATGGGACTATTTTAGAGAATTAAAAAACCTACAAAATGGTTTTTTATAGAGGTTTTTCCGAGCATTTCCCGCCGAGAAAATCCGGAAAAACTCCAAAAATTGACCTTTTTCAAAACATTATATCTCCGTTCGGTTTTTAAGATTTAGGAGTAATTCTTCGAAAAATGATAGCTAATAATATGTAGTTTAACTACGCAGAGAATGGTTTCTGTCGGATTTATAGTTTTCGATTAAGGGCTCATCAAAAATTTAAGGGCTTTTTTGCGAGGCTCACCGTTTTAAGGCGGATCAATATATTTTAATTCTGAAAACGGCATATGAAAGTAGAGATAAAAATCTTTCTCTCCATATATTAAATTTTATGCTTAGGGGGTGGGAAATCGGTGAAAAAAGTCTCTGAAAGTCGTGCAAAACGCGAAAAACGGCGAGCGAAGCAGAGTAGAGTAGCGGTAGTGGCAAAAATAAGTTTTTAATAGACATTTTAGTTAAAAATAGTTATCTAGGTTATTTTATAAATAGTTGTCTTCCTAAATTTAAAATAAAAAATTAAATAGGGAAAATATAAATGCACCTATGACAAATTTATTTTTGTCGTATATCCCTGACTGTAGTAACATATTTATTTTATTACTTATTTATTTACGCTAATCATAAAGTGATACATAGACTAGTATTTTATTATTGCAAAAAACAGAATTTTTACATGAAATGAATTACTAAACAGTAAAAGATGCGCTTTTATGACGAAATATGGATGTTATCTATGCTGCCCTACAGTTTGTATGTTATAAAATCTTCAATCTTGTTTTAAAATCAGCAAAATTTACTTACAACCTAAAAAAATGTTAAATCAAAAAGATAAGGAATTTGGAAATAAGTTCGGAAATAATTTAGAAATTACACAACTCAGTAAGTATCTAATCACTTAAATAAACAAAATGTGTGACTATTTTTCTTTACATATAGTTGAAGCAAGTAAAGTTGGTAACTTGTTGAAGTACAAGTAGTAATTACAGCCAGAGCCTGACAACAAATACCTTCTTGTTTGTATAACTATTGCGTCGGCTGAAAGAGAACTAATGTTGTTGAATCTACATTGCCCACGGAGTTACCAATTTTAGTGTGTTATTAAACTGTTTTCATAACATCTTGTATAAACTCTGTCCTCCGCATTTGTCACGCTAAAGCGTGACACTTCAGATGTATAAATCACTAAAAGTAGGACCAGTAAACTTTTTCGTTTAGGCCGAAACTCTGCCATGGCTTAATCAAATATATGGATAATTTAAACAAATTCAAAAGCCCTCAGTTCTGGTCGGTCGTAGTTAGTTCTGGTTAGTTAAAGCGACTTTTTATTTTTCCCAATTATATTTCAGACGTGATAAATCACTAAAACTAGGAACAGTAAACTTTTTAATTTAGGTAGATAGTTAAAACATATTATTAGATAAGTTTAATATTTAGTACCACCATTTAGTTAGTGTCACCAATATTTGTTTCATTTTTCTATGGTGTCACCTTAGAAACAAGCCTTTGTAGAGAGCAATACAATTAATAAGCCATTTACGTTTTCTTTCAGCAACTCGAACTGGGTGTAACAGGCAATAGAAAATTAGTTCCGTCAATAATTCCTTCTTCCGGTACTACACAGTCCTGCTTGGAATTACTTTCTGACTGTTCCAAACTGGCTTTTGAGGTAGTCGAAAGATACGATAATATTTTAATTGGTGAGATTATCATCTATAAAAATAACAATGTACTATACCTCACCCAAGAACTTTGTAGGAAAGGTCTTGTTGCAGTTGATAATGTTATTTTCGAACGTAAGTACACATCCTGTAGTGTTTAAAAGTTAAAACAGGCCAAATAAAGCAATTTTTGTGAGCTAAAAAACAATAATAAAAAAAAAGTTACAAGCTTTTATGTGTTCTTGTTGCTATTTCACATTGCCACTGTGCTGGCGCGTAAAGTAGAACTATAATAAATATGTAGGTGAAAGAAAATAAAACCATTTTCCTTTTAGGTATAAAGTTTAGTACAAAGGAGTATATTAAAACACACTTAGATACAATTCACCGTATAAGCAAAGACCAGAAAATACCTCCTCCCAGACAGGATATTGTGCCTCCTGTTTCACCCATTAAAATGGGTAAAAATGATTTTAGTAGCGAGTTGGAGGAAATGGATGTTGATGCATCTGTAAGTAATTTTTATTGTATAGTACTCTACTCCAATGCCATTTACATTTGGGAAGTAGAAACACAGTAATCAAACTAATAAATAAATAATATATATATATATATATATATATATATATATATATATATATATATATATATATATATATATATATATATATATATATATATATATAAATAAAAATTAAACTTCTTGAGCTTTGTTATAAATAATAACAAACAGGTAGAAATTCTTTGGGCATAGAGGCTCCTTAATAAATGAAAGAAAAATAAAATATCCTGGTAGGTATGATTACTAAGGTTGGTCGTTTTAAAATTACGAGGCCTCCAAATATATGGATAACCCCAGGTCCAGCCAATCCGATAACATGTGTTTCACCCTTGTTGGGGATGGTCACACCGAATGTAGGCCGTAGACACCCTGGAATTGTGGCGAACACGGTTCTGTCTTAAATAAGTTGTCACCTCCCTGGGCTGTGGTGCTTGGACACGATGAACGTGATTTTCCCGTAATGTTTTCAACACTTTTCTTTTACTTAAACCAATCTGACTTGCAATGACCCGAGTACTTGGGTCCAGAATAAGCCCAGAAGGGAAACCGTCGCGTCGCGCGTTCAATCTCGAAGCAACGTTTGCAGATTAACGGCACTTTCCATAAATAAGAACATATCCACGTATTTATTGTTTTTAGATTGTGTCATTTTTCGCGATTTAACAATGATTTAAAATTAAAATTATCCTCGCGTCGTCCAAAAAGAGCAATACGACTGACTCACGGCGTGATAAACAACACAAAAAACAAGCGTAAATAAGAAATGAACTTCCCATTTACGTTCAGGCCCGCACTAGCCGAACATTTAAATAAATTTATGTAGCTTTATTATTTTTAGGTTTTTTAAAAAATGTTATTTAAAAAAGTTTCTTATTTTAACGAGTTTTATACACAGTTAAAAAAAAGCGTATATAAATATATATAAATATTTTATAATTTTATATAAGACCGGTTGAATGAGCAGTAAAAACTATATTAGTTCATCACATCGCTTTCACCTATTATTGTACACATTTTTAGCCAGTTCTTGAAAATGGAAGACGTAGAAGAACAATTCTTAATAAATCACATAGCTCATCTTATACATCTGGCAGTGAGGATGATAAAGCACAAGATAAACGTAAAAATATTATTGTTCTTAACAAGTCCTTAGAAGCCTGTAAGGCTGTAGCTGAAGAAAACTTAAATTCCCTAACTAATAATTTATCAGCGGATGAGAATAACCAGGATCAGCTGAACATTGCTGCTCAGAAAGTTAGTTCTCCAGAAAGTGTAAAATCTAATTCCACGACTAGATCACTTGGACCACGCGCCTTGCAAATGATAAAACAGAAGAGGGCGTTGGAAGAGGCTAAGAAAGCTTTAGAACAGAAAGAATCTAACATCGCTCAAACTAAAAGTACAAAAAGTTCAGATGACTCGTGGAAAAAATTGGTGGAATTTAGAAAGCAGCGAACTTTGAGTTGCAGCACTAAAAGTGGAGGTGAAGGTATGTTAAAAAAATTATAATTTTTTTATTGGTTTGAGTTTCCGTATTATCATTTCAGATTGTGTTTTATTATCTTAGAATTTTTAAAAAGTTTTAAGTGTGATTTTTCTAGGGCTTTGAAAGCTTTTTTTATTAAAATGTATTTTATTTTTAAAATAAAGGGGTTTTTTAAATAAAAGAGTTTTTTTACAGTTTTTCATTTTAAGTCAATATTATATACTAAAATTTATGTGGATCATAACATTGGTTTATATTTACAGAACATTTTGTACAAATAACCAACTCCTAGTTATAGTAGCAAATCATGTTGTTAAATTTAATTATGCTAAAAGATATCTGAAATTGTTTAATTATATGCTGATAAATGCTTACTTAAGTTTATACATAAAAGTTTCATCATAAACATGTTTTCTTATTTATCGGTATTCCCCTTCTAATATTTCTTAAATTATTTTTCTTTAAAATTTAGTTTTTCATAGCTTGTTCATTCATAAAAAATCGCAAACATAAATCAGGTAGCGTGGTCTGGGCAATAAGAAAATTCTAAAAGCAAATCTGCAAATCTGCTGAATAGATTCCCAAATGCTTTTTCAGTGCCCATTTTAAGTGACTAAGAGTAGAATCGTTGCGATTTATCTGTGCATGTTTTGACAAAAAGGCTGATTTCATGAACTAGCGTTCGTTTTATCACCATGGATAAAACTGGGCTATATTTTTATCGTTTAGATACCAAACAACAGTGGATACAATAAAATGAAGGCACTCTACTTTTCCAAGACATAAGAAATTTAATCAGCAAAAATCTGTTAGAAAAGTTTTTACTTCTGTATTTCGCAGCAAACACGACCTAGGTTTATTAACAACTAAGCGCGATTAAATTGTAAAAAACTGAGGATTAATGTGGCATTGATTATACGATTTTAAACATATCGTTATACATGGTGACAACAAAATCACTACCAAGCGTTTTATTTTCTTGGATAAATTGCTTTAAAATTTTAGTATAATATATTGTGCCATCAGAGGCCGACTTTTTATTTAATATCACCTGCCTATAAATTCCCGTTTAACCAGAAGTGGCGGGAATTTTGATATTTTAAATGAGACACCCTCTATATTTTTCAAGATTAAAATTCTACAAGCCATTCCTGCTTCAAAACCCATATTATATCCTGCACAGTATAAAGTTATATAAAAAAACAAATTAATATTATAAAATATTATAAAAATTTAACTTTTCTTGGAGACTTTCTGCTACAGTCATAATAATACTACTTACCGGAAGTGCTTCGAATATTAACTTTCCTAAAAATGTAACCTCAAAAATTTTATTGATCCATACACTGATGAAAATTTTTGTTTATGGAGACCTTTATCCATGGAGGGTAAAGGAGAAATATCTTTAACATGAAAAACTGTTCCGCAAAATGCGTTAAATTGATGGCGCTACAGTAGTAACATGGTAAATTTTCCACCTGGCAGTCCAAGGCGGTTTTATTTGGGTTTTCCCGTGTTTTAGTTTAGTTTCCATGTATGTGAAAAATTTTTGCTGTGTTTTATGGATATTTTATAATTTTAAACGATAATGAGAAAGTTTTTAGTTCCAGGTTGTAAAAATTTGGATGATTTAAGGGAGAATTTGGGTGCAATAACATTTTACAGGTGCATATTCAATAACTATTTTATTTAATTATCAGTGGCGGCTCGTGGTCAATCTTTCGGGGAGGTCATTAGTTAAAATTTCAAATGCATATGGCTTAACTGATTTTTAGTTAAAAAAAAACATGACTGAAGGATTCAATTTTAGGTATTTTATTTCACACAGACGTTTACTCCAAAGAAAAACAAGAAAGAAAATTCAAAAATAAATGAATAACAAACAAACACCTCGAAAAATGCGTAATTTTCCTCTTCGCGGCTGTTGACCCAGACCAGCAAAGCAGCCGAAATCGCCCAATCGTAAATTAGATCGGGAACACTCGACTCGGCTCCGTTTAACACAATACGGTCAATGCAGGCTGGCAGCCCGGTTTTTTGTCAACGAACGAAGCCACCGATCTGGCGATCGCTGCGCGAAGCTTGTGGAATTCAGAAATTGGTCAACGAGTTTATATGCTTAGAATAATAAAGGAAAATTTAAAAAATTGAAAAGAAAATATATATATTTTTTATTTATATCATTATTATATTTTTGTTCAAAAAATATTAGTCGAAAATATTGGGAGGTCATTGACCAAATGACCCAATGGAGGAGCCGCCACTGTTAATTATGATTCATGCTATTTAAATTGAGAATTTAATTGTTTAAAAAGTATTTTGCTTTCACACTCACACTATTTCCAAACCTCCACGTTTTTTAACAGTAGTTATCTTTTAGGTTATATTTACTTAATTTTCTAACTCACATTTCTTCTTTCTTTGTTTGTCAACAACTGCTATTTTCATATCATATCCCTTGCTACCTATTTACTGCTTACAGCTTGACACTTTTTCAATTCGTCTCCCAATTAAAAAAATATTTATTAGGTTTAAAACCTTATCGGCCGAGTGATGATCGCGTTGTTAAATTTAGCAATGGACTTAGCAATTGTTAAAATTAAACAACGGTTTAGAATGTTTAACAAAACGTCATTGTCAGTGTTATTCAATAATTTTAGTAGGCAACCTGCCAAAATCTGACATTTTGTTAAACATTCTAAACCGTTGTTAACTTTTAACAATTGCTAAGTCCATTGCTAAATTTAACAACGCGATCATCACTCGGCCGTATATTTCTTTTTTAATTACCCATGTTACTGCATGTGTGGTAATTTAAACATTTTCAATCGCTATTTTTTCGAAAACCATAAAAGATAGGTATATGATATAATAATAGGAATGGCGTATAAAATTCGAATCTTAAAATTATACAGGGTATTCTATTTAAAATGTCATAATTGACGCAATTACTTACTGTTGAAACGACATTGATTGGCAGATGTTATATCTAAAATCGACATTAGAATCTAATGACACTATATATCTTTCTTAAATTCCAAAGCAATATGTTTTATTTATGAAAATTAATCGTTTATAAAATTGGCTTCTCATTGGTCGTTATGACGTCTGTGGATCAAAACGCATTTAGTTGGAAGGCTTTGAAAAATGAAAATGTTCAACTTAATAGTCATTACAGAAAGTAGTAATAATCAATTTAAATGGATTAAAAGTATAAAGATTTTTAAATAAATACATTTACGAATTTTGTAAAATGTGATCACAGCAGAGATGATTGGTTTTATCTATTTTGTTCAAAGAAAATTACTGGAATTTCTTTAATTTATGCTTTGCTTTTGTTTTTGCAGTAATAAAACAAAAAATAGATAGTGTTGTTTCAAAGTTTTTAAAGGTATTGAAAAATGTAGAAGTTCTTATAGACTAAAAAATGATAATTTAACATAAGTAAGTGTTAATTGTAAAAATATATAAAAATAATGGGTGTAACAACGGTGTATTTTAGTTTTAGAGAAAAGAACAAAAATTAATACATAACAATAACAAAGTTTGGGTAACAGTAGTAAAGTAGAGTGCATAAAATTATGTAATATTATTTTGGTGCAAAAAAATTTGATGGTAAATAAATATTTTTTAACTTTTTAAAATAAAGAAAGAAACATCGGAGTACGTCACACAGGATTGGAATTCTCGTGTGGCATTTACTAAAAGTAGTAGGTATATACTGGCATTGGTGTATATGTTCTGGTTCTTATATTTTTTTATGTTTCAGATTTTGACAGTACTTGCGAATCCAGTCTAGAAGAAAATACAAACGTTGAGACAATGCTAGACAGTAAGTTTTTTTTTTATTTTGAAGGGCCAAGTCATTGTAAGCTTAAATTTTTGTTGTAAATATACTGTTATTGGATTTTGTGCTGTGGAATAATTTATTTTATTTGTAAAATTAAAATTAAACAAAACCTATTGTTTTTTTTAGAAAGTATGCCTAGTGAAAAAGCTGCTCAAAGCAAACAAGTTCCATCAAATACATCTAAATCAGGTAATGTAGTATTATATTTTTCTAACTTGAAAATTTTCTATATTTGTATTTAAATCTGAACTTGTTTTTAGAATTAAAAAAATCACCTTTTGGAGATATAACATCTCAGAGAAGCATCAAACCAAAAGGCCTATTTTTACCTGCTGGAATGGAAAGAAGGTTTAACCAAGAACAGCAGAAGTCTGCTTTGAAAAAAGGGCCAAAAAAAATTACATCCGAAAAAAGAAAATCCCAATTTTCTAAGGATGTGTCATGTACTACACCGGATGATGATTGTCCTACCATTAAGGTAAATTATCCTTTGCTTGTGCAAAAAAGACACAAAATCAGCTCTTTATTGGTGAAAAATTGCAATAAGTGTGGGAAATTAAAACTTTCACCCATTAAAAGAAAACCATTTGGCCAATATTGTGCTCCACTATTATCTGCCCTATCTCAACTAATATAAATGTCGTACTGTTAAAGTAATTTCTGTGTTTTTTTAAAAGCAATAAAAACAATTTCAATTTTACATATCTTTTACGTATAACAAGAATACAAAGTTTTAGTATGTTTTTGTTGGAATTACTTGCCTTGAAAATTTTTAGAAAATAGGACCACTTTGGTTCCTGGTCCCAGGGTATAACGAACTGAGCCTGATCAGCATTATTAATCCGGGGTCATTCCATCGGATATCATCCAGGGATGGTTGCTTGACCATTCTTAATATTTTTTATTTTTTAATATGTTGATCCTACATACCAACTAATAACAAAATGGTGTTTGAAAATTTTTTATATGCCTTCGTTTACCTTCAGCAGCTGCGTTTCCAAGAAGGCGGTAACTCATTTTCATCATCGTTTGCGAAAAGTCTTATATCTCTTGAACCATATGAGATAAACCTATAAAATAAAATCCCTTTTGTACATCTTGAAATGGGCTATCATTCTGTGTCAAATGTTTGGGAAGATATTTTTTAGAAAGTAGGTAAAATAAATCTAAAAAATATACTGTAAGAAAGTGAAAATCGTCATTTTTAAGATTTTTTTTTAAGTATGAAGGGATGTTTCTGAGAGTTCAATTTTTTTCATTTTTGTTTCTACATGTCTGAAGTGTTTGTACACAAAATATTAAGCTTTAGAAGACTACCCTTTCCAATATATTAAATTTTGAAATTTTGAAATTTCCGAAAAATTCAAAGTTTGGAGGTTAATATCTCAGATGGGGGACCTTCATAAAATCTGAAACTTTCAAAAATTAAAGTATCTCTTGATACCTTTTGAATAAAACAACTTCTTTTCTTTAGACTCTTAATGTAAAGTGTATACATTTTCAAAAATCGCAAAAAAGCTGTTATATTGCACGTTTCTTAACAGTTGTTAGAAGTGAAAAAACTGTATCATGTACTACATTTTAACTTAAGAGCTACTTCATTCATAATTTTAAGAAAATATTGATTAATATTTACATAAATAAGCCTCAAGCCTCATAGCACTGTTTAAATTCCTAAAAATTAATTTGGTGCCAGAATTCATTTTAGATAGATCTTATAATGCATTACTCTTTATTGGAAATTTGCTGAGACTCATGTCATAGCCTGTTCATGACATGCAGCAACATGAAAGCTTCAGATAGAAACAAACATTACTTTCTCCAGCTCAGTTTATGGGGTGTTTTAAGATGATATTTTTTTAAAAGTAATTTTGTGAGTTATTCAGAGGCTTTAATTAAAATTTATATTTATTGTTTAGTAATTTTGTGTGATTTAGTGGTATGTTCTGTGGTATGAAAATATGTTTTGTGGTGAAACTCACACAAAGTGTTTATACTATCTGAATTCAATCTCAATGAAAGTATTGTTTGGCTTTTATCGTCAAGGTCATTAAAACTAATTAGTTCTTTTTTACTTTACCATAGGTCTCTTTGTGACACGATTCCTTAGTTAATAATCCAACACTGCACTCCATTTTATCAAAAGAACATACCACTAAATCACACAAAATTACTAAACAATAAATATAATTTTCAATTTAAGCCTCTGAATAACTCACAAAATTACTTTCAAAAAATAAAATATCATTATCTTGAAACACCCTTTCTCAATCACAGTTCCCAATAAATTGAACTGGAGAAAGTAATGCTTGTTTCTATCTGAAGCTTTCATGTTGCTGCATGTCATGAACAGGCTATGACATGAGTCTCAGCAAATTTCCAATAAAGAGTAATGCATTATAAGATCTATATCTAAAATTTATTCTGGCACCAAATTAATTATTAGGAATTTAAACAGTGCTATAAAATAATAATTATAAAAAAATATTGGAAAATTATTACTTGGCTATATAAGTACCTTTTAAAAGTTGAATTGGGTGTTTATACCCCAAGGTATAAAAAAAGTTTAACATGTTTTTTGAGGCTTATTTATGTAAATATTAATCAGTATTTTCTTAAAATTATGTTTGAAGTAACCCTTAAGTTAAAATGTAGTACATGATACAGTTTTTTCACTTCTAACAACTGTTAAGAAACGTGCAATATAACAGCTTTTTTGCGATTTTTGAAAATTTACACATTTTACATTAAAAAAGTCTAAAAAAAAAGAAGTTGTTTTATTCAAAAGGTATTAAAAGAGACTTTAATTTTTGAAAGTTTCAGATTTTATGGAGGTCCCCCATCTGAGATATTAACCTCCAAACTTTAAATTTTTCGGAAATTTCAAAATTTCAAAATTTAATATATTGGAAAGGGAAGTCTTCTGAAGTTTAATATTTTGTATACAAACACTTCAGACATGTAGAAACAAAAATAAAAAAAAATGAACTTGCAGAAACATCCCCTTCATACTTAAAAAACTCTTAGAAATTACGATTTTCACGTTTTTTTGTTACATTTTTTAGATTTATTTTACCTACTTCCTAGAACGTACCTTCCCAATCATTTGATAAATAGTGATAGCCCATTTTAAGATGTAAAACAGGGATTTTATTTTATTGGTCTATCTCATATGGTTCAAGGGATATAAGACTTTCCGCAAACGACGATTTTGATGAAATTGAGTCACCGCCATCTTGGAAACGCAGCTGCTGAAGGTAAACGAAAGCATATAAAGTTTTTTCAAACATCATTTTGTTATTAGTTGGTATGTAGGATCAACATATTAAAAAATAAAAAATATTAAAAATGGTCAAGTAACCATTTAAATTTTTTTTTTTTTTGATGATTTCCGATGGAATGACCCTCGACGTATTAACTGGCAGATCGCCTGAAACCGACAAAAAAAACAAAAAAATTCAGGTCACCGTTGTCAAGATGAAATTAAAAGAAAAATTAAAACTAAATTTTTAAGAAATTTTTGTTCAAAATTTAGGAAATTCTGAAATCTTTTTTATTATTATGACGTTTTGTTATAAATGACGTATTAGTTAGTTTGACTGGTATATTTATAATTTTCAAAAAGACAAAAAAGGTGGGTGGTGTGTTAATTGATATTAAGTTTACCTGCAATTACTTGAGCATCAAGCATAGCTAACCATGCATTATTTAAATTATGATGCTCCATAATTATCTTTATTTAATAATAAAAATGCACTTTCCTTTATTTTACCTTTTTTTGAAGAAGTTTACTTTGCTAAAATACTAGAAGCATTCCAGTTTACTAAGTGTTGTTATCAAATGCGTGTTGACAGATTTTTAATTTGTGGAATTTTGTGTTTTAATGTGTGTTCTATGTTCTTTTATGCGTCTGGCTAATGGTCTGGAAGTTTTACATATATTAATTTTTTTTGTGTTTTCTTTTATATTGTATGGTTTTGTTTTTGTAATTTGAGATCTAATAGTATTTTGTGTTTTAAAGATAGTATGAAAATTAAATTTATTACCCATTTGTTGAATTTTATTAAATAAACCAGGAATGTATGGTAAAAAATAAATTTGTAATAGGTCTATTTTAATTTTGTTTTTTATTTGGTTGTTCAAATTATAGAAAGCATTTGTTTATAAAATCAAGAAGATAATTATTTTTCGTTATAATCAAAAAGACTTTTTGCATCTCCTTTTTTTACCATTATTGGGTGATTAGAGTTAAAATTTAAGTATCTGTTTGCATGTGTAGCTTTTTTGTAAATTTAAGTTTAAAAATTATTTACATCTTTTTATTAGAATATCAAATAAGGAAGTTGTGAGTTTTTTTTTCTAAAGTGAAATGAATAGAAAATTTTAAGGCAAGTAATCCCAACAAAAACATACTAAAGCATGAATCAGCCACAAAACTATAGAACATATTAAAAAGAATATAAAGGTTAAAATGAAGAAAAAAAACAAAACATTTTATAATATATTTTCAAATAAAGGTTCGAAAAATTCCGATAATATCTTATAAAGCATATCTTTTACTTTACTTTAACACTTTCTAAATATTGGCCTAATTAATGTTTTTGTAAATAGTGGCAAAACCAAAACGGCGCAAGAAATAACCTTTGAAGTCTACGGATATTAAAAAAATAATAATTCACAAAAAACTTTATTAATCAGTATCTTTGATGATGCTTTCTACTATGAAACTCAACCTGTATATTTAAACTACTATAAAAATACAAGTAGACGAGTTCAGGAAGCTTTTTGCTTACCTTTCTTTTAATTTTAACTAAATTTAGTACAATAATCACACACATATTAATTAGATAAAAAAAAATTGTTATTAAAGACATTCAAATATGATGTGATTTTTTATAGATTCCAGTGCCCTCCGGCAACCTAACAGACGAGAAGATCTCTGCGGGAGAAACAGAGGAAACAACTGAACAGGAAAAGGAAGAAGCATCATCATCGTCCTCTGATCCACTAATACGTCGTGAAGTGTTTACCAAACAAGATTATTGCAAATTGATGAACAAATGTACCTGTTCAAAATGTATAATCGCCATGGAGGATGATGATTGGGATGCGCCAATTAAATTCGAATCTTCGGAGAGTGAACCAAAGAAGAAACGTGAATCTCCAGGTAAGCGAGTACATACACTATTTTGATGATTCTTGTTTTTTTTTTATTTATAAGAAGCAGCATAAATACATAATAGAGCTTTTGGTTATCAATTTGGTCTGAGACGATAGGTTGCTCACGTTTGGACGTGTTACCTTAAACTGAGAATTATTTTCCTTCTTGTAGATTTGAATGAAAAATTTTCTAACTTACCTGCGAGAGTATGGTAGATCAAAATAGCTTCAATTAATATGTTTTATAACCCCCTTTAGGTTTTTAGGTTTAGGTTTAAAGTGAGTGAACTTTTTACGCCCTCCACTGCGACCGCTCAGTCTATTGTGGCTCACACCTTTTTATATTTCTCCCAATAGGATCAGACTTCTAATGAATCCGATATCAGATTGGTAGAGAGAGTTCTTATATCTCCTCTTACTGGTGTCGCTAGCAGACACAAGCACAATATGTGTTCTGATGTGTTCTGGTGTCCCTGTCTCCTCCTGTAGAGTATGACGAGCAGACGATTAGATCCGTCATGCCCTCCTCTCCCGGTCTAGTGACATGGGTAGCTACCAGGTCCTTGCTACAGGAACCAGATGTTCCTTTTGAGGCCGCATCTTCGGCCTTACCCTATAAAAAAGGTCCTATCCGCTTTCTATTTAAAGCCAGGGAACCCTTTTCCCTATAAAGGCGGTTATGTCCGCCTTCTGTTTGAATTCAGGGATCCCTTCCTAAGCACCTGCTTGTTCGGGATGGATTAGCCCTTCCCCGTGAAACAGGCGCCGGTGACTTCAGAGGCACCTTTCAAAACGGATTTACCCGTTTCGGTCGGCGCATCTTTGTCTGCTTGTGACCTTGGGTGGCACCTCTCGAAACGGATTTATCCGTTTCGGTCAGTTCACCTTTGTCACTTTTTTCCTATGAAAGCGGTTATGTCCGCTTTCTGTTTGGAACTAGGGAAGTAATAGTCCACCACAGCAGAGCCCTGCATTACCGCAATAAGGCTAGATACTCTGAGAGGTCGCCCTGTATCTCAGAGGCACCGTTGGAGACACTTGTTTAAGGCACAGGATGTCATTCACTCATCAGCCCGGTATGCTAACACCTTAAGTTAAGCCTTGTGTTCATCTTAGCTTCGGATCCTGTTCCATACGCTAGCCAAAAGAGTTGCCGATAACCAGCAACTCTAGTGCATGTTCTAAAAGATCCTACTGGGCCCAACCCCGACAACGACCTGTGAACACAGCGGTGAGTAACCCCCTGTATGTTTAGGTAAAATTGCATGTTTTTCTCCCCAGCTAAGAAATTAGCACAAACTTTTTTTTTCAGTTCAACTCAAGCCTTTAATTTTTGTTATTAAGGTTAAAAATTGATTTTAAGCTTTTATGTGATAGTGTTATTTGTTATAGGTCTGGTTATAAAACCCCCAAAATTACTTAGAAAGGAATTGGAGGGAGAAACATTTGTACAACAAAATGAAATTTTATCAATTGATTATGGCAGCATGTCTGTAATTGAAAAGAAAGTCGCTTGCAAGATACTTGTTCATGGGTAAGATTATTTTAGATCTTTTATAAAGTCACATAGCACTGTTAAAAATAAAATACCAATGAACATTGAATTAAATACATCTTCTGATGATAAACTTTTGTTACTTTTGTAAATCAATGGCGCATGTTCGGACAATTTTAGTATTTTTTTACTATTATTTCGCCATAACATAGTTGTTATTAATATTTTTGATAATTTGGTATGTGATACTTTTTTTTTAATT
Source organism: Listronotus oregonensis (assembly GCA_019359885.1). Classification (NCBI taxonomy): domain Eukaryota; kingdom Metazoa; phylum Arthropoda; class Insecta; order Coleoptera; family Curculionidae; genus Listronotus; species Listronotus oregonensis. Next base: position 231,627 of record JAHBCN010000140.1, read on the forward strand.
AGTTCTACATAAAAAGGGTACTCTTGAATGAACTTGATAAACTTAACGGTGTTTGACATTTTTTAATTTTAAACATACCCGGTACAAAAAGGGTAATATTTAAATTTAATTTCCATAAAAAATGTTTCAAGTGTGAATAAAACAAAAATAATATGATATATTCGAGCAAAGAATGGCCACTGGTCCATAATAGTTACAAAATGTATCATTAGAAGGTGTATTTTGGTCAGTATTCTATTCCAAGTTTCTTTAAAATCGCAGAAATAAACAAAATTTAAATTCTTATTTTTTACTTTCACACCCTGCATCTTAAAAATGATGACGTTTTGAAGCCATATTTATCCAACGTTTTTATCTTATTTACAGCCAAGAAATGTTCTATAAGGTGTAACATGTATGTATGTATGTATGTATGTATGTATGTATGTATATATATTATTATATATATATATATTATATATATATATATATATATATATATATATATATATATATATATATATATATATATATATATATATATATATATATATATATATATATATATATATATATATATATATATAATATATATATATTATATATATATATATATATATATATATATATATATATATATATATATATATATATATATATATATATATATATATATATATATATATATATATATATATATATATATATATATATATATATATATATATATATAATATATATTATATATTATAATTATAATTATATATATAATAGTGGCAAGTGTTTTTTTAAAGTCGTATTTATATGCTATGTTGTTTTAGCGAATCTATACCCAATCCCATAATACGCGTTGCACATGTGAATATTCACCGAGACATATACAACAACATAAGCCGGTTAAATTACAAGGAAGCGAAGAAAATTCAGCATTACGCTTTTCCAGCTATAACGCGCAACCAGCACGTCTTTATGATCAATGATGCAGGTACTGGAAAAACCATGGCTTACCTTCCAATTTTAAGTTCTTTTATCAGGGAGAAAGAAGATAGATACAGTCAGCTTTTAAAGATGGGCGGAGGACCCATTATAGTGATTTTGTGCAGTAATTCTAGAAAGTGTGAGGAAGTATATGATTTAGCGAAGTTGATTTTTGACAGATTAAGGTTGAGAATGAGTTTGGTTACATACCCTGGACATGGAAATATTGTAAGTTTTCACCATTAGTATTTGGGAAATATTTGGGAGCATTCTGGTCTTAAAGGATTTAATTTTATTACCCAATGTATGTTAGTAATAAAAGGGTAATTAATGGGTTTAGCGGAATGACTATCCATTTGCTAATGTGAACAAGTTCATTAGTAAGAAAAAACTTTCATGGTTTAAAGAACTTCGTAAAATCATTTTTCTACGACTGACAAGGCGTCGAACCCGTTTTGTTTGTTTTATCATTTACATTAATCAATTTACTTATGTCATAAGGTAGTAAATTTTCTTAAAAATAGGAATAAATATAAATAGTTCTTGTAGTTTTTTAAAAACTTTTTTCTATTTGGAATAAGATCCAGAAAAATGATAAAATAAATTGGAGAAATAAAAAAGCCAACTGACATAGGAGACGAGTTCTGAAAATTCTTTCGATTTCTATTAATCATTTTAATAATAAAGTTTTCTTGCCTAAAGCTCCATTTTTAAGCCTGGTCTCCAAGTTAAACCAATTACTCTTAGCCGTTTGCATGGGTTCCATTTAAGTGCCACCTAATGTTAAGGTGGACCACAAAGATACTTTTTTTGTTGCACCGTTGACAGTTCAATACTTAAGGTGTACTAAAGGGATACTTATGTTAAGTGGATAAATTTCTTGGCTTAAGTTGAACTTAGAAACACAGGCAAAGTAAGTAACCCAAAAAATTTAGAGATTTTTGTGTTCTGGTTTATAATCTTTTTGTGGTGGTGTAAAAAATGGACCCCTTAATTTTTTCCAACAGAAAAAATTCATAATTACTGAATATTATATTCCGTTATAAGGCCTTCATAGAAAATCTTCGACCAAATACCTACAAGAGCTTTGCGAAAGAGAAAGATAAAAAGCAGTATTACCTTACTTTCTCGCTCCACGTGCCTGACTGGTCGGTGGAAAAGTATGTACCCCAATATGCGTGCTGATGGGTGGGCGAGGTACTTACCTCTTTCTGCCAACCAGTTAGGTACGTGCATCAAATGAGAAATTTAATACTGCTATTATTCTTTCTCTCTCGCACACTTAATGTCACTTCCGAGCGGCAAGGCTGCCTCTAATAGTTATATGCTCGAAGTAGAATATAGAAAAACTGACGCTTTGACCTGGAGACAAAAAGACCAAACTTGGGCGAATATACAGGTGTGGGAAGTTTAAAACCGAACATGGACGTTTCGCAAGTAAAACAAAGAAAACAAATTAACCACCAAAACAGAGTGAGATCGAATTTAAACTAGGACATACGCCCCAAAATAGCTTAAACTGCGTACGCTCGACGGTTTTCGCTGTTCGAAACAGCCCCTGACAGAAGCATCGACATATTGCGAAGCTTTGTCTCACTCTTCTCGCACAGTTAAAGGGGTTGTCCGTTTCTGTTTGATACATTACACTGTATTCCTATGTTCGGTTTTGGATTTTCCACACCTGTATGTATGATTAGTAATGGTATAATAATGTCAAAATATTTTTTCAATGTATATAAGTTTTTATACGAAAAAGTGTTTAATTTTCTTAAGTATTAATGTTTTTAATATAGCAAGAAAAAATCTGTTTTTAAATGATAGTAGAAACAACCATACCAGAGAATAATGGTAATTTCTTTTAGTGTCATTAGAGGCGCCTCCTTGTTATTGATAATTTATCCATGTAAAACAATACTGCTTTTAAATTTTTTAATTGCAAAATAAACAATGATATTTATTTGGCTTAACCTGCAAAACAAATCATTTTGTGCTTATCCTTATTTCCTATTTATCCTTCGCAATAATTCTTCAGTACTAAGTACCAGTATGGAGAAAGAACTTTGATATTCCGGAGAACTACAAATTAAACTTCTATTGTTTATTTAAAAATGGACAGATTTTGCAGCTTAAGCCTACAAATGCGTTTAAAACCTAATAATATATTTTTTTAGAGTAATATCGAAATTCTGATAACAATGCCTACAATTCTGACCAACCTAATTGCATCAAGGGCTATAAATTTTAAACGGCTGTGTCATTTTGTTCTGGAAGATGGCGATGTTATCCTAAAATCGCACAACGAAATGGTGAAAAAGTTTTTGGATTATTGTGATCAGGTACTGTAAACTTACTTTTAGTATAGTGACATACAGGAAAAATCTATTTAGATATGGCGGTTATTACATGAGCCCTAAGTTCCTTAATGCACATATTTACATGAGTGTTAGGTGAGTGCTTGTAATTTTTAAACTCGTATATTTTATTATTTTTTTGTTTTTTATATTTTTAAACCGGCAATCCTGACAATAAAGTTTATAATATATTTAAGGATTAAATATCATTAAAAAGCATTTTCTATATGTCGTAACGGTAGTTTCGCTTAATGTCAGTTTTTTACATCTTTTTAATGTCTTCTGAAGAACAATTAATCACCACAGAAATAGTGAAATATTGTTAAACATGTACGAAAACTTTTCGACATTTTCATTCAATAAAAGTGCAAATAAAAGAAAAGTTGCCATCCTAGACGTCAACGTTGTCTAAGTACCGAAACATGCAGATGTGGCATTTCACGACACTTTTTAGACGACTCGGTGCTACCATGGACGTTATACAAACAACTACTACCTTTGAATTAATCCTTATTAACGCCACACTGTTCACTGACAGTCACCCATCCAGTTACTGACCGTATTCAGCGTCGCTGAAATTTGCTGATCTCACAGGAGTGTTTAAATGAGGCAAAGGCCGTTGTTTGGATATTAAAGTTGTAATATTTTAAATTTATCCATTAAAGTCCTTATTGTTTCTCTTCTTTTTTTATGTGTTTCTCTGGATATAGTCTATTGGTTAATTTCAACGAACTCAATGACTAGAATTAACGCAACGCCAGTTTGTGGACAGGGTGTTTGGTACAGTGATATGTTTGTTTTTGTTTTGGAAAAACGTAAACAAATTGCCAGATCTCAAAAATCAAAATCAGGAAGTTATCTTAAAAATGTAATAAAAGTATTCAAAAATATTGGTTTTTGTGTTAATACAGGCAACATCGATTTAAATATAAACATTTATTGATATGACAGTTCCATGATCCGATTGCACCGGCAACAAGTTTGATTTTGACTGCTGCTGTATTCATTTGATTAAAAAATTATATTAATTCAGGTATTGTACGGCACTTCGATGTCATTTTATCTCTTTCTATTAGGATGTATTATTTAATAACGCGTTTTGTCAACTGACTCGATTAACAGCAATCGAATTAAGCATCTAAAGTGAATGACATATCTGTCTGTCACTTCTGATAATAAACAAAAATAGTTTTCTGGCTATAAAAATATTTTTTAACAATAAAGAATCATCGATTTATAAAAATTTTATTTATGGTGCAATGCCATAAACATTGAAAAAGTGATAATTTCCGGAGTGATGTTATTCAATGTGTTAAATCAATGTTGCCGGTGCAGTGTGTTTACAAGAACTCTCCCGCCTTGCCCCTTTAATCATATTGTCAAACAAGGTTTGTTTACTTTATTTCTGTCCAAGAATTCGTTGGTTAATTTCCAGTCTACAGTCCAGTGACATATGACAGCAACTTAATTCTTAAGAAGTAAAACACAGTTTTTAGTATTTTGAGACAACATATCATCCATACTTATTTTAATGATTTAACATACTTCCAGACTGCTTAAGATTCTGGCATGCATGCTTTACACTCTGAACATTCCTAGTAAATTTCGATTTTAGGCGGGAGTTTTTTTTATTGGAAAACAACTTTAAAAAATTTAAAAAATATATTTTTGTGTAAATTTTTTGGTGTATAAAAACCGAACGTTTTAGAACCCCTTTTAAATATCCTTTATGACGGGTAGTTGTGGAACATTATCTAAGATCTTAATTTTACAACCTTTCCTTAACGTTGTATGAGTATTTATTGTGTTCTTTATAGATTTTTTAAACTGTTGTGAGTTTTTTTGGAGCATGATAATAAATATTTTGGGATATATTCAATAACACCTACAATACAAGGACAAAGTGCTGCGGCGTGACGTCATCACCCGGAGGCCGACCGAACATTGGTGCTGCTACTGGCATTGCATAAATGTTTATATTTTAAATCAATTGATTGCAGTATTGGCGATTGACATAATGCTCAAAAAATTAATAAATAAGAAAAGATATGACAAAAACAAATAATAATAATTAAAAGAGTAGTTAACTGGAAAATTTGTCTCTAGACATTATATTTTAATTATTAAGTGATGCGTATTTTTACATTCTTAGATAGAAAAATGTCATAATGTCGATAAACATCATTAGTAATAATATCACACAATTCATTATTGATTTTTTTGATAAGTATAAATTACCTAAAAAAATCATTTCGAATAAGTATTGAGTTTTCGTTTATTCCCTTTACCTAATCGATCATTTTTTTCCACAGTAATTTTTAATTAATGTGTTAGAAATACAACTCAATAAAATATCAATAATGGTTTTTACGGAGTGTGTATTGCAGCCTTCAAAATATATTAGATGTTCCTGTTTAACGAGAAATTTAAAAATTAATAAAGATAAAAATGATTTTTGAGAAAAAATATTTAGAAATTCATTTTCAAAGTCATTTAGTACCTTTTGGAATATTACATACAAAAAAAAACACTATTTGGACAACTGGATCTCGAGGATAATGAAGACCACCCCGATTTAAATGATTTATCAGGTTAAAGTTGTCTTCAACAATAAGTTCTTCATTGTATATTAAAGAATTTTTGCAGTAATTGCATTTTAATTTTTTTAAAGCTATATGACTGCAATAACCCGCTAAATAAGTAATTACAGACATTTGGCTATTTAAATCGTCTATATCGGTGTCTTCAATGATAATATTGCTAAATATTTCATCTATTTTATTAGAATAACCCTCAACACTGCCTTCATTATGATCAGGAAATTCGAGGGGTGATTCATAAAATTTGTCAATGTTTAAAGTTCCAAAATTGGAAGATTTTAATGTTAATATTGACTGAATTCTAAGTCTTTTTTCAGATTCATAAAGTTGCCTTATCGAGATATGATAATGCCCCCCAGCCAATTGTCTGTATTTTCCAAAACGATTTTCTAAAGGATCGGTTTGCAGTTTTCCCAAAAGCACATAGTTTAAATTTAGTTCGCCAAAACAATATTTAATAACTTCGCACATTCCATAAACAGTATGAGTTAAGGCAGTGTGAGTCTGCCTTGTTAGTTTGTTAGTAAATTTTGCAGATTGCCAAGTATCCAACCAATTAATCATATTTTTCAGAAATTCTACTTTTGGATCATTTAATTTATCTTTTAATATAGGTTCCTGAAAGAGATCACGCAAACGCTTTCCTTTTAGTGGTGTTTTTACATTACAATACTCCACCAATTTATTATAATTTTAAAAAAATCTGCAGTATCTTGTGAATGGGGAATATCTTTTCCATAGTTTTGTAAGCCCTCAACAACAAATGGATTAAAAATTTTTAATGCTAATTTAACATTTTGTCGTTCTAAACTGGATGGGTAAAGAACTTTTAAATTTAAGGGATAGCCGAATTTTAATAATTTACCGTGTTCTAAATCGTGCAATTTTTTTAATGAGGAAAACGATGCGCATTTCTGATCGTCGGAGCCGGTAAAAAAGTTAGGATAGGTGAATACCTGATTCGGTTTTGAATTAAGCCAGTTGGTGTAAATAAATTTTAAGAGGTGGACAGAATCAAACAAATAGAACAAAGGTCTTTCTGGATTAACAGGATGTTGATATACATTGCTGAGTTCTTTTTTTAGTGAAAAATTAGACATAGCTTTCCCATTTATTGAATTATTATCGCTAAGTACACAAAACACTTTATAACCAATATCCTCTAAATGAATTATAATAGTTTTGATAAAATTGAAAAGTAATTCGTGAATAATTTTAGATATAGGAGCGATATGAACAACTTCTTTAAAATTTGAAGAAATACTAGTAACCATAAAGGTATACGCAGATGTTGCTAACGAATCACTATTATTTATTGCCGCTCCTACCACATTACCTACCTTTATAATCTAAATATGGCTCAATGTGAATTTCATCCATAAGTAAACTAACACATTTGTCTTGATCTTTTAAATATTTAAAAATGTTTTGTGCATATGTTAAAAAAGCTTTTTTCTCATCGATATGAGGATCAGTTAAAAAATTATTACAGACTCCTTTAATTGTTTGGGGGTGGGGCAAAATAATAGGTCCATGATTACGTAAATATCTGTATGCATGAGGACTAATTGTATATAAAATTGAACAAAAAACCATAGTGGTAGTAGAATATCTATACCGTTCTTTTGGTAATGTTCGCAATTTTAGCTGATCAGAAATAAAGTCAATTCCTTGTGATAAATTTTCATCCCCTATTTTTAAGTTTTTGAGCATATTGGACATAAAATTTAAAACACGATTAAGCTTTGACATATTTTCTGTATTATTTGCTTGATTATCAAAATTGTGATCAAGATTATCATAATCGGGATTGGAATTGTCATGTTTGATATCATCGTTACTGTCTAACGAAAGTGTAATCATCGAGTATCGAGAGTAAATTTCTTATTTCGTCCAAATTACTTGACAAGAAAGGTGTTTTAGCATTATTTATTTGAATCCTCAAAAATTGTCCATATAAATATGTATTTACTTCTAAATTCTTAGCAATTACACAGTTGCTCGAAAGTTTCATAAACCCTAAGTTTCTTATGCGCTAAATATTCTTGTTTACTTTCTTCTATTACCTGTTGAAAACGAATTTCATCCAATTCTTTAAGTTTTTCATCTTTGCTTTTTCGATGTGAAATGTTTTTCGACAAGTATTTTGGACAATTGGGAAATTTACTAGGTACGCTTGTTTGTTTTAATCGAGGCAAAGTTAAACTGAAACGATCTCACCCGTTTTCGTATCCTGTTGGGAAATTTTGTAAATAAAATCGCTAGGCCTCCAGAGCATGACGTCAGCATCGGTTTTAAGTTAAGCGCTTTGTCCTTGTATTGTAGGTGTTATTAATATATTTCACATTTTCCGTAAAAATACAAAAAATCATTTGTAAATCATTGAAACACAAAACTAGCATTTTGCAAATTTGCCACGATAGGTCATATTTACAAAAAATGTTAATATTTCACATACATTTTACTTTGTTATAAGAAAATTAAACTGATATATTATTTTTATATTTAGGTTTTAGAACATAGACACTGTCCCAAATCAATACAAATAATATTATGCGCTGAACACTGGACGCCTCACATTGAGGATCTTTTGAAAAAATTAAATAAAGTGCCTTTAGTATGCATAGGAAACTATTTAGAAGCCGCTTTGTATGGAAAATTTAGCTTTACTATGAAATTTTTAGATACCAGCTGCAAAGATCAACAGTTACAAAGTAAGTTATTTTGTTAATTTATTTTTATGATCTATCATTATACGATTAAGCAAAAAAAAAGCAGAAAAACAAAAAATAACAGTTAAATTGTCAGATGTGTCAATAAATTTTATATCTTTGCAAAAAAGTTGATATTATTTAAAAATAACTGTACTTATTACTAATAAACACTGTTTTTTAATTAAAACCTTTAAATCGTATTAAAAAGGCAATATTTTTGTTACATAAAATATTTTTATTTTAGAAATTCTTCAAGATGTATATAAATTTACCAGGTCAATTATTATTTGCAATCCTGATGAGGTTGAAGACATTGAAACGTTTTTACCATTAAAAGGCATTGAGTATACAACTATTCCAGATGTTGGTATGGAAGATACTTCCTATTTAGAAGTGGTTTGGAGCAATGCTTTGCCAGACAAGTATTCTGGTATGTTTCTTTTTAGATTAATATTGTTGTTACTGTGTTAATTTTATGTCGTTTTCCTTTTGTAATGATTTAAATCATTTTATAAGAAACTCTTACAGATTCTACAGAAAAAAATACACAAGGTGAGAATTTCATATATTTTTTTTAATATGGGGAAAGTCCTCGTAGAATTACCCTATACAAATTTAAACAATTTTATATTTTTAATAATAAAAAGTTACAAATGGTGAACACTAAAATTCACCTGGCGTATTAAGGGTATTAAATTTTGGACAGTACCAATTATTGCCGAAAACCACCACAAATTTAACTGACGTTTAGAAGCGACATTGCCAAACGGCAGTGGTATTGATTTTATTTAATAAATATACTTTTAGTCGCCAAAATTTTGCGTATCACAAAGTGTTTTTGCTCTGTTTAAAATGTTTACAATTTTTAGTTTTAATATGCACTGATGATACATACAACACAATGAACATTACCAATGCCCAATTATTGATCCATTATTCCTTGCCAAGATCTTGGACTCAGTTTATAAAAAGATTCAGCTGTCTCATAGAGAATAATCCAACTCCACTTAATATCAAAGAGGTAAAACTATAGTTTTAACTTTTATGTAAGCGTTATTCATTAAAAGTGAAAAAAGTTACTGTCCAGATACATATTAAAACATATTGATTTTTGTAAAACATGTTTTAGAGAAAAGATAAAGTAAGCAGTTATGTATTTATTGACGAAAATTGTGAACCTAGGATGAATAAGTTTTGTAACTTTATTAAGATTGCAGGATTAGAAAAGGAACTACCAGAAAAAATAAAGTCATTCTTTAAGGTGAGTTTTAAAGGCTTTTTTTAAATGTTAATGATATAAACTTATTAAGAGTGTGCCAATAGATGTCGAATCGAATCGAATAGTTATGTTTCATTCCAATTTTGAATCGAATATTCAAGCTATTTAATAATAATAATAATAATAATAAACGTCTTTTATTGAAAATTAGTTAACTTTACAATATTAAAAAAAAACATATAGTTTGAATAGTTTGAACTATTCAAATAAGTCAAAAAAAGTCAAAGTCAAAAAAATCTTTATTGTTATGAGAAAAATACATTCTCATTAACAAAGATTATACAGACAAATATATTTTAAAAGATATAAAAATATTCAAACAAATCAGACAAAACATGAATAAAGATTATCAAAGAAATAGAATCTAAAAATATTGAAACACAAACAGAAACTAAAAGCGTCAATATTATTTAAAATTTTGGACAATTACCTTATATTACTACTAAGTAGTTCAAGCAACTATAAAAACTTCCGTTAAAATATTCCGGCAAAAAGTTTTAACTATTCTAATAGTTCGAACTATTCGATTGATTCAAATGACTGGAATATTTTGAACTCTTCAAATAATTCAAACTATTCGAGTAGTTCGAAAAATTTAAATTTAGTATTTTTTAAAATAATTGATTGTATAAGCTAATAATAAGAGTTGTAGTAGCTATTTAAAAATAATAATGCGAACGAAATGCTTAAACTTTCTATTTAAAATTACGTCTTTAATTAATAAAATAAAGTCTGTTCCATAAAACTCCTTTTAAGACTAATCTTAAAGATTAATAATCAAAGGAAACATTTTTAGCAAAACTAATTTAATATATTTCAGTATGTTATAAGTAACCATCACAACAACTTTCCAATATTGTGGATTCAATATTATTGAGTTGCATTCAGATACACTGGGAATTTCAAATTATCACAAACGTTTTAAAATTGCCGCCAAAATCATTTACTATTTCTAAATAATCAGAAAAAAAGTTTTGGGTATTTCAATTGTTTAAAAGATTCGAAATACTTAAATAGTTGGAATTATTTGAATAGTTCAAACTATTTGAATAGCTTGAACTATTCAAATGATTCGCACTATTCGAATAGTTCGCATTATTCGCACACCCCTAAAATACATATTTCAGATAATAGAAATATGACAAAAAAAGCAAAAAGACAAAAAGTTTATTAATGTTAGACACCCAATCAGGCTTACACACGTCCAAATATTTTGTGTACAATTTGCAAAATATGTTACAATTACAATTACAATACATAGCAAAATCATTTAAAAGTTACAATTTAAAAATTTAACAATTACTTAAATGCCGGTGGGTAGCGATTCAAACTAAAAAATCAGTAAAATGCAAGAGTTTAATACTTTAAACTCTATAACTAGCGAACTTTAACGAACATGTGGTAAACAAGGTTACCTGTGATTATATTGCATATTTAAAGTCCAGTGAAAACAAAAATATATTTAAAAAGTTACCAAAGTTATAAGTATGTGTGACGTTTTCTCTAACTGTTGAATAAATCTTGCTTTGTAATAAATTACCCAAAATTGTGAATTTATTGTTTTCTTGTTCCTTTTTCATGTAAATTATTTAATTTTTTTAGAAAAAATGATCGTACTATTATGAATAATTTTTAGGGATAATCTGACCCATACATATAGAAAAGTAAAGCAGTTTGTGCTCCTTGGGGCAGAATTTTTCTAAGTTGGTTAAATTATTTTGCATAAATTGAAATAATATTTTAAAAACGATAAACGCACTATGGGATCAAAAAAACAATATTTATAAATATTGCAGTTTAGGCAGATATTTTATGATACTTTACAGATTTGACAAGGAAAATCTAAATTATTAGATATAAAAAAAATAACTGGCTGAAAAATATCATATTGAAGTTTTTGTATTTATTTTCCATTTCCATTTGTCAATCTCTCTATTGGCGTCATAACTCATGAATGAAATGATATATTAATTTTTTATTTACTGTAAGTGTAGTACTTAAGAAGAATAAGTAGAGATGCTAAATTTCCGGAAATTTAAGATTTTTGGCGGATGATCGCGAACTTATTTTTTTACTACCAAAATTTACACTTATAACTTGTTTTTATGATATTAGGACCACTAGTTTTTGTGAAATAATACCCTATAGCTTCTTTATATTTAGGCATATATTGCAATGAAATATCCACACGCCACGATAATAATTAGTAATACACACACTCTAAACAGTTCTCCAAACCAATCAAATATGGGATTTCCCCACAGCCCAGTCATCCCACTCCCAATTGAAAAATGTCAAAGGCAGATGACATTCAATCATTTAAGGATTGTTACAAAATGATCAACTGTGCAAACAGCAGGCGCAGTTAAAAAAGAAGAACAATACGCGAATATTCGGGCGAACATAGCAGCGAATTTTCGCGAACATTCGCATTCTTCGCTTGGAAATATTCGCGGCTCACATCTCTAAGAATAAGCGATAAATGACTTTTAAGCAAGGTTGATAGCCCGTCCTATATTTTAATAGTTTTCTCCTTTTGTTAGAATTAAAATAACTTTATGAATAATTTGGTGCCCGGACTATTGAAGATGTAAAAATGAGCCTTAAAATGGAAAAATATTGAATACTATAAGTTAAATTTTCTTTTCATGGGTTTTGGGTTTAAGATCATAAAAATTATATTATTTCGGCTTATTTGTTACTAAACCGCAGAACTGCCTTTCGCACCCTCTCTAATTGACTACCATGTGTCTTGTCTATTTAATATAGACAATAGACAATATAGACATTATTAAAAATAGGTTAGAACTACCAATCAAAAATTATTTTTCTTTCTAAAGTAAATATAAAAGAAAAAAACATACTGGACGTCGAACAAAAACAGGAATAGAAATTTGTAATGACAAATTCACAATGTACCTCTGAGAGCAAGCTTCAATTATTTATTTTAATTGTTACTTTTTTTTAAGTAACATGGGAATTTATCAATAAGCCCACATAATTTAAATCTGTTTTATGTAATAACAAGAAAAATGTGTTACTTTTTTTTATAGTTAATAACAATTATTACCTTTTAGGCAATCTACTGGGAAGAAGAACACAAACGAGTAACCAAAAAGATCGAGTTATGTGAAACTGTAAAGATCTTTGGCAAATGTGATTCGTTACACTGTAAAAAACGTCACGTATTAGATAAAGAACTTGACCGTTCCGATATCCTTCCTCAAAATGGCACTATTAAGTTTAAAATTGCCAAATTTACTGATACAACGACGTGCTCTGTAAAACTCTTAGAACATTTTGACCTGAAAGGTCAAAGTGTTAAACAGTTTAATGATTTGACTGATTATATATCTGAAATATTAGCAAAAAAAGACAGTTATCAACATATGACTACAGCCGTCGAAAACCATTTGTATTTACACAAAGATGGCGATACATATTACAGGTGCAAACTGTTAGAAATGAACGATCACGCTTTGGTATATCTAATAGACAGAGGTATTTATGCTAGAACTGATTTAAACAAATTATTCAGAATGCCGGAAGAAATAAAGAAGATTCCTCAACAGTGTAAGTCTAATAGTATTAATGCATTTAAATATTAGTTTATATTTATGAATCATCTGTTTTTCGCATTTTGCTAGTGATAATTGACGTTATTTTGGCATACATACTGAAAAAAGCAAAAACAATGTCTGGTGGGAGGTCCCACTTACCTGTCGTTGAATTGAAGCAGTCTGTCAGACGATCCCAGACGAGTTAATAGTTAAATAAGGCCGAAAAAAATATTTGTTTATGCAAATCTTTTTTTTAATATGCTTTATTATTTATGTGGCAACATTTTTATAATTAATTAATTATAATTAAAAAATTTAAAATACAAGATATCGAAATACAGGGCTGGATTACAATTGTTATTACTTTTTTGTCAGTATAGTTTTTATTTTTAAGGCTTTGAAGTATATTTGGCAAATCTGATACCACCACACGAAGACACAAAATTCTCCAGATCATCACAACACAAAGCGCAATTTTTAGTCGACAGTAACTGTCCAAACTCTATTATGACGGCCAAGATTGTGTTACAGCTCAGTAATAATCTATGGCTGAATGATGTTTGCGAAGAAAGGGAAATGCACGATAAGAGTTTGCCGTCAATCGGCTATCAGCTTAGCAGGGAATTGGTAAGTTTATGTTCCTTTTAGCAAAATTTTAATTATAAAAATATATATATATATATATATATATATATATATATATATATATATATATATATATATATATATATATATATATAATATATATTAATATATATATAACAATAAAGAAAATAGTTTTTGGGTATGGTCTAATTAAACGTAATAATTACGTAGTAAGAGGTATGCTTTTTAATCCATTAAAATTACGGGTTTCCAAAGGGATGGAAAACCCCGGGTGTGAGGCTAAGTCGGCTACATGTTTCACCCCTTGGGGGATGGTCACATCCGCTGTAAGCCAAGACACGACTGAAAGGCTCACCAAGTCCTTAAAACTATTCAAAAAGGTAAGAAAAGTTTAAAAAGACTGGCGCCATCTAACAGACTAATTCCCCAAGCAACCAGTAAAATATTGATACAAAATGATGTTAAATGATAAACAATTTAAATAATGTTATACAGTGCCATCTAGATAAAAGGCCATAAATTAAAAAACGCAAAACAGACACCTTTTTAAAAAGGAAAAATGGCCACTCATTAGTTCAGGGGGTTTGGGGAAATTCGAATGAGTAGTTTTGCCATACCACGTCAGGCGGCGCTCAGCGAAATTGAAATAAGTGAGAATTGGGGAAAACAGTATTTTCGCCCTACTGCAAATATAATATTATAATGGTAGAGGTTTTTGAGCCTTGTTATAAATTCCCCAAAAAAGAAAATAGTTTCTTGGGGTATGGCTCTTTTTTTAAAAAAAAAAAATAATTACGGGGCCCCAAGAACCTCTACCATTATAATTTTTTTTGCAGTAGGCACTACAACTACATCACAGGGAAGGCATTGAAAAAATTTTTGTCTTGAGGACATGGGGCAGGTTTTTGTGAATTCTTTGGGGTACTATACGGGTTTTCTTGTTAGATCTCATGTTGAATATGCCCCCTACTGTATGGTCCCTTTTTTTTAACATCCACAAGACCCAGATAGAGAGTTTGAAAAATTTTGGGGGTTTGGGGCCTTTTTAAATTAACGTTTTTGGGCAGAGCGAGGGGAATTGGGGCCCCCGATCTTAATCTCCTCTGTTAGAGGTTAGAAGAGGATTTACCCTTTTTTTTTCTTAATTTTTAACCAAAATTTTGGGAAATTGACTGCCCTGCGCTTTTAAACCAGGTTCAATTGAGGATTTCCCGGGCGCTTAGAGCCCCCAGTTTTTCTTTTTCCCCTTTCATGGGGCCAACTATGGCATTCATCCAATCTCAGGGGCCCTGGATTACTTAAATTGCCATCCTGATATAGACCTTTTAAAATCACTTACGGGGCCCTAGCCAATATTATAGGTTTTTGAATTAGCGAACTGTAAGTGTAGATGTATTTGTAGTTTGAACTTGTTTTTGGATTGTAATGTTTAATAGGATGTGTGATGGGGGGGTACTTTTTGTTTCCTGATTTTAATTATGTGTGATGTTTTTTAAAGTTTTTAATTTATAATAGAAGTTCTCTGGTGTGGCATTAGTCATTTTCCATTAAATGTTAGCGTAAGTTTTAATATGTTAGTTTTTATCTCATGTAACCAAGGTTTTTTTTTTACATATTGAGCCTTGAAAAAGGAAATAAAATTTTCCGAAAGCTCGGACTGCTTAAAAAGGTTTAACTTTTAATAAGGATAAAGACCAATCCTAATAACCTTCCAGTTGTTTATTCAATTATCGGTCAAGATTTTACATTTTATTTATATATATATATATATATATATATATATATATATATATATATATATATATATATATATTATATATATATATATATATATATATATATATATATATATATATATATATATATCTCATATTTCTTGTGTGGTCCAGAGATATGCAATTAAGTGGACTTTATTTTTTGTCGAAAACTAAGCAAGACACGAAACAAATTCAAGAAATAAAAAAGTTGTATTTCTATTTGCTTCATCCAAATAACGTTATAAAAACTGCACGGAAGTCAGTGGCGTACATTTTTTTGTTACAAAAATTCGTTCAGATCCTGCTCGAGACGCCACTGGACCTAATAAAATGAATCAAGTAAGGGGTTATAAATAGGCTCTTTAATGTTATAAATACCATCGTCAAATTAGAACGAAATTAGGTACAGGAAATTTAGGATAAGTACCAAAAA
The DNA here is from genome assembly GCA_019359885.1 of Listronotus oregonensis. Classification (NCBI taxonomy): domain Eukaryota; kingdom Metazoa; phylum Arthropoda; class Insecta; order Coleoptera; family Curculionidae; genus Listronotus; species Listronotus oregonensis. The sequence continues at coordinate 247,884 of JAHBCN010000140.1, forward strand.
CCATTTTTTTAAATTTTAACACCCAGTATCTGTAGCGTTTAAAGCTACAAGTTGTTTTTTTATATAGTTTTCTTCATAATAATAATATTATATTCAATTAGTATCAACGGCAATTAATTATTTTCTTATACAAATAAATTTAACGATTTCTAAACCTGTTTTATTAAGTAATAATTGCGGCACCGCTGCCCTTTTCCACGTGACGCCTGCTTGACTAAAGCCGTTTCAGATCGCTTTACTGATAACGCTTCGGTGGTGAAGCTACACGGCCGCACAAGTCGCTGTGTTGCCACAATTTGTCTTCGATTTTCAGTAGAAATATTCACACAAGTACTTCGATATGTGGGTACGATTTTCTCGTTTCCGGACAGCAGATATTGTACCGGCGAGACAACAGGTTCTCTTTTCCTGCTCAGGCGGTTTTTTTTGCCTAATGGCGGTTCTGCCAAATTCACGTGTGATGCATTAAAATTTTCATATTTTCTTGTGGTATGGCGTGCTATGGTCAACTGGTGATGTTTTATCAGGACTATTAACGGTTGATTTGCAAACAGGTATGTTAAAATTCTAATATAGTGATAAATGCTATTTTCTTTCAATTTTCAAATCTAGTTTTATCCAAGTCATCTTGCTAATTTTGGGTGTTTTTTATAGCAGTGTGCAATGTTCATTTCCTCTGTAGGAGTAGAAACTGACTTCTTCCGTTGGTAGCCTGTAACCCGCATTTATGGTGAGTTAACTCATACTTAAAATACCCATAAATATCTGTATAATACTGAGTTTATTATCACCATAAATTGTTTGGTCTTTAGTACGAATTTTAAGGGTCCTAATACTGTTTTTCTTCAAACAGGGTTTTTACGGTTTTTTCGTTTTGGTAAATTCATCCAGTTTCGGCAATCGTTCCTGTATGGTTTGGCTCTTCACGTGACCACTACCAGTGTAGAAGCACGGCGTCGTCCAGCAGCCATTTTGTCCGAAACCAACAGAAAAACAGGTTTTACCTTTCCTTTTTTTATGGGGATACCAACATCTGCGCGCCATATTTTTGTTTACCTATTTATTTTAGATGAAATTGAAATTTTATTATTATTTTTTTAAACTAAGTAATTAACCTACATGTGATGACATGTTTCTCTTTTATTATAATATTGTTTGTAAATAATGTAAAACAACTATCAAAATTGTAAGAACCGATCTGATAGGGAAATTAATTTTTTAGTTGATTTAAAAGGGGGGTATTTGCGCTTATAATATTACGGATGCTTGATCAAGTACACGGTATTATGCGTATTACATCAAGAATAAAGATTGCGTTAATTTTAATAGAAATAATGCGTCAGGGAGGTTCGTTTGTAAATTAATTAAAATTATATTTTTCAATAGTTCATTCCTTAAGAATATGAATAAAAACCATTTATTTGAACTGACTGTTTATGAATTTTAAAATTTCCCTACCTTTGTGAAATTAATAACAATAGCTTAATCTCTAAACTTGGTTAATTTCGGTGTTTCCAACTGTTAAATTCTAATTAAAAGTAACCGAATAAAAGGAAATACCGTGGCGCCCATCTATTTTTCCTTAATTAATTATCTTACCTTAATTAGGTACATTGTACTCACGACATTACTGCTTTACCAGGCGAATAGCTAAGCCGAAGCAAATGTAACCTGTTCTGTAAGTGTTACAGAATAGGTTACGTTTGAGAACGCAGAATTTGCGGACCCATGTTTATATGAACTTTTTGTCTGAAAATCCCTCAAAGAATCGTCTCTTAAAATTATGGTACATACTTTATTGACACCCTGTATTGTTTTAGGTTAAACAAGAACTAGCTGTCAAAAGCGAGAAGGCAATGGCGGGCTTATACACTTTATGTAAAAATGCAGATATAGTACTACCCGAATATAAAGTAGAAAAACCAAAAAGTAAAAAAATCGAAGTTGAACAGGTAAAACCACAATGGGCATTTTTAGAAATGGATGGTATAAATCAGGTCCAATTCAGCTGTGGTGTTTCTCCTGGGGAATTTTATATTAAACTCGAAAAGTTTGAAAAAGAGTAAGTATAAGTGCATGTACAGGGTTATAGAGCAAAGGCTATATAAAGTCTGGAGGCTTAATTTAAACAAAAAAGTTTGTATTGAAACGAAAGAGATATGGTACAAAATTAAGATTTTTTTTACGAAATGCCTTATTTTTTGGTTCTTTTTGGAATGTGTCTTATTTTTTGGATACATTTAATCTTATTATTAATAATTCCACCAACAGAAATTAAGTGTGTTTTATTTGTTTTTGTGAAATTTATACCACATTTGTATCAAATTTGACGCTAGTTTATTGAGGTGTTTCCTATTTTTGTACAAAATTATTTGCACCAGCATTATTAATTATCAGGATTACATTTAAAAGTTAATTTAAACATGAAAAAATAATTTTCGAGGGTTTTAAATAAATTCGGATAATCCATATAGTAGAAAACTACAAAAGTTGAAAAAAACGAATATTGTACTGGAGAGCTGAAAATTGGTATATGGGTGTGAAATTTAAAAATTTACAATTTTTCCCTATAGCATTTTTTGAAATTTTGAAAAATAATGCTTCATTTTGCGATTTTTTGAAAAAAATGTCAAATTTGACAGCTAAAAAAAGTTACGTGATTATTCTTATATACATTATTTGGCATGGTTTTGAAGCAAAAACTTTTGGTAAAAAGAAAGGTAAATTTTCTTTCAAATTAATTAGGGAAAAATTTTCCCATTTGATGCGGACTTTATGGGTCACACTGTATACTAACAAATAAAAAAATAAAACAATATTTTACTTTATTTCTACTTGAAAGAAAATTACAAAAAGTGAAATTATGCTGGAGTTTACATTCAGTTTGTCCTGTAAGTGTGCTCCAGGATTCTACGTGAAAAAATTACCAAGATGCCTGTTTTCCTTGCGTTTTGTAAATTCGAGAGAACCCGCCCTGTTTAGCCCTCCTTGGATGACCCTGTTATGTCACAGAATTTTCTCAGTTATAATAATCAGGATTTTATATAATTACTGAATCAAAACCGCGCAATTTCGAATAAATTAGCTTTTATTTTCCGGTATAGCAATCTTTGCTCTCTTGTAATAATTAACCTACATATTTTAGGCTTGCCGAGTTGGAGCAAGACATCCTAAAAGAAATTTGCAAGCCTTTTTATCCTGTTCCACAAAAAATAGAAGTTGGGAAGTGTTATTTGGTAAAAGATGAACCCACAGGGACCTACTCGCGTGCCATCGTTTTAAAAATAGCCGAAGATCAGGTATATTTATTCTGTGTGGATTATGGAAATGAGGCGACTGCCCCTGTTTCATCTTTAAAACATATCAGCAATAGTTTGATCTCTAAATTACCCTTTCAAAGTATTCAATGTTCAATGTATGGAATTACGTATATAGATAAGGAGTGGAGTCGGGAAGCAACCGACTTTTTGTATGAATACGCATTCGAAGAAGGTATGGATATTTTTAGGACCTTATTCGTGAAGACCTGCTCTAAGCAAAGAAATAATTTAATACCGAGCCAAAATTCATATTCAGTGATCGTAAAAGATGGTTTTGGTGAGAGACACGTTTTACTGAATGAGTTGCTGATTGACTGTGGATACGCTATACCAGATGGAGACGAAATTCAAGATTTTGAATTGCCTGAACAAAAGGAAGAAAGCGAAGAAGAGGATATTGAGGAAATTATTCGAAGGGAACCAGATATCAAGGTGGAAGGTAATTTTTTCTTATTACAGTGTCTAATTGTGACATTTGTTGTTTTGAGTTTCTTATTTACTTAGTTTTCTTTTCGTTTACCCCAAAACGTTAATATTTAATGGCGTAAGTAAGGTCATTTCTTTTTCAGCAGAACATTTGTTTGGTCTACAGTCCAAATAAAGTATCATTAGTAACTTTGTTATTAGTCGAAATTCAAAATTGTTTTAATTAGCAAACTAGTAGCAATTTTTACTCCTTTTAAGACTACAAAAACAATTAACAATCTTGCTTTTGAATTTGATAGTAAAATAGCATTTTTTTAAATAAAACATTCTGAATTTTGTATTACCATTAGAAAGAACTTACAAAGACCTTAAAAAAAATACTCCATTTAATATTGTTACGGATTTTAAAAATATTTGTTTAGTTGATAGAAAAATAGAAAGTTATAATTATTTAATTAAGGTTAATAATTTATTAAGATAAATTACATTAGTTTTTTCCCATTCCGACGGTCATTGTGGAGTGTCGTGAGGGCACCGGAGTCATTCATTTTGCATTTTTCTTGCATCCTGTATTAAAAAATTCTTCCAGCTAACTTTTCCATTCTTTTCCACATTACTATAAAAGACGAAAGGAAACTCCACAAAGGGCCAGTGTATAATCGACTTTCAAAGCATTCAATTTATGACGGAGACAGTTAAAACGTTAGTATAGTTACGTTGCACGTTTCTGAACCTGATTCCTAATAAAAAGGTGTAAAACGAGAATCCGTGTTTTAATACGAGGTGTTACAGAACAATATATCTATCTTTAATATTTTTAAAATAATGGCATCGGAATCTAAAAAATAATTGTTGGCATTTTTTTAGAAATGGGACCGCCTGTATACATTAAAAATATTTTTTAAAAACCTTAAAAAAAACCACATTTGATATGTATATCTTTAATGCTTTCGGAAATATGGACATATAAATCTGAATAATAATTTTTAATTTCCATTATATTCATTACTGTAGGCAGTAAGCTTTCTGCTGTAGATATAATGGAAATTAAATAATATTTTTGAGAATGGGATTTCCAAAGTTAATTAAAATAGATATATCAAACGCAAATTTTTTTAAAGCTTTTTATAATAATTTTTTGTTGTTGATACAATACACAAAAAAATCCATTTGTAAAAAACTTTGATGATATTACACAGCATGCCTTTTGAACATAAGGTATAATAAAGTGATTTAGGGTTTAGTTATAAATAGCCTGCATTTAGCAGTTGCACAAAGGGCAAAAAAATTGCAACATTAATTGAAGTTACAAAAAAAGTTTGCAAATTTTTGTGACATTGTTTTGCATGTCATTTTATTATTCATTAAAAAGTATCATTTTAAGTTATAAAAAAAGGATGCATGTAGCTGCTGCACAACATTGAAAAAAATTGTAAAAGAAAAATTGTGTTTTCAATGTTCGTGATTAAATTACCCAGAAACTTTTTGTGATTTCATTTTGCATGTCATTTGGTATTTTATAAGAAAATAACATTGTAAGCTTAAATAATAATTGTCATGTATGCTGTAGATGCACATCATATAATAAGCAATTATGAAAGTTGCAAAAAAGTGCAAAATTATTTAACTTTATTTTGCATGTAACTTTGTTATTAACGAAAGATTGTTATTTTAAGTATAAATGCATGTAATTAGCTACGGGACAACATAAAAAAAATCTGTTAATAACCCTTTTTTAATGCTTCGAATTAAAAAAATTAAACTTTTCGTGATCGTTGTGCATACCATTTTGCATTTCATTGGTAAATAGCACTAAAAGCTTAAATAAAATATGCCATGCATGTAGCTGCAGCATAACATATTAAAACTTAACTAAACTATGCTCCTTACGTGATATTTCTTTTTTAATAACGTTAACAGTATTAAGAAGTATCATAAGTAAAAAACCGCCCATCGAGAACAGATTAAAATTTAATTATTTAAAAAAATCGGGATTTTCGAGATTGCCATACCTAATTCCGGGATTTTCGGGATCCTGAAATTTAAACCCCAATATGAAGTGTATATTGAACCTAACACTGCTATAATATCAACCCTTAAAATGGCATGCAAATTAAAATCACAAAAAATTTCTGGTTTTTAGATTACTAAACATTAAAAACAGAAATTATTTTATTCTGCATTTTTTTTTGTGCGGCACATACGTGCATGTCTTTTTTATTGTAAACTAAAAATTATTCTCTTTAATGAATAACAAAATGGCATGTAAACACATGTCTATATCTTGTACCATTTTGGGATGCATGCCAATTTGCCCTGCAATTAGAAATTATTTAAATGCGTTTCCGTTCAAATGACATGCATTTTGAAATCACCAAAAGTAGCTAAGATTTGCACAAGATTTTCTTGTAATTTTCCACCTTTGTTCGACCTTTTGATCCTTGTGCAGTGCCATATATTGCTAGACCTTAAACTAGTTCATTATATCTTATGTTTAAAAAAACATGCACTTAAAATCAACAAAGAGTACTCGAGTTTTTCACAAATGAAAATGCTATTTCCATTATGACGTGCATGCGAGCGGCGATCAAATACCTCTTTTTTTCTTATTTAATCATTTGATCTTACCTTTCCCATCTTATTACCTAATTACCCATAAGTCAAATAATGGGGAAATGAGTTAAGGCATATTAAACAACAATTAAAAAAATGTATAGTTTCCTTTAAAATATTTTGGAAATTCTGGGAACTTTTTTAATTTAAGAGCTTTCAGAGTCGTCAATATGTTTTAAAGGATATTTAAATTATCACTTTAATAACTGCTTAATTTACATTAACACACACAACACATTACATTTTTGCCTGACCACCAATGGTGGGCATTTAACTTGGATAACCATGTATACCATTTAACTAATCACGCCGATATAAGTTTTGTCTTTAATTTTTAGTTGACTCTGACCAACCAAATGATGATTATTTTGACCAGTTTGACGTAGAAATTTTTGATGTGTCAGGTTTCATGACTGACATGCAATTTCCAGTAAGGAAGATCGATGATGAGAAAGCGATAGAAAATCACAAGAATGAGTTAGATGACTTGCCACCAATAAAAGCGGCCCCTGCTGTGGACTATCTAACGCCTTTTGTTTATTGGTCTCAGACAGAGAGTAATATAAAACTCGCCATTCAAATTAGTGACGTCCAGGAGCCTGAGATAAGTTTAATACGTAATAGGATATTTCAATTTAAGTAAGTCTGAATTATTTGTTACATTTTTTTGGTAATTTAGAGTCTACATTTTAAAAATAGCATATTGTATTATAGGTTTGTGTTAGTGAATCCTAAAAGTAAATTATCATACAGAGAGAAGCTAAGTTATATAAAATTAAAATAACCATATAATTTTATCCAATTGGTAATAGATTAAAAGTTATTAAGTTTTTTAAACTTGTGTAAAAATAATGTACTACATACAGTTGACAAACAGTCAGTGTTGATTGGTCGATTTATTCAGAGTTTGCTTGCTTTCTTTAGATTGTATGGTTTTCATGCAAGAAAATTGCCACCTTGCTTCACCGTGCCACATTTAGCCATAGTCTGAGCATCCTTTTAGGATAGACCGATCACTTCGCTGCTCATCTTTAAGCTACTCCCTGTCTCGTTTGAATTCAGTATACCCGAAAATTAATAAAAAATACTGCGAAGGGCAAGATTTACCGAAATCTGCTATTATTTGACTTTTAGATCATAAAATATTTGACCCCATTAGAACTCACGACTCAGTTACATTACTTTAGAAAAAGAAAGCTCTAAATCCAAAATCAAATATTACTCAGGTATGCTTTGGCTTCGGTAATGAAATTTAGAATGACACTTAACAACTGTTCTGACAATATAAAAATACATAATTATCGTATCGATAGTTTAATTCTGAATTAGGAATTAAATTTAGTCTTTCTTTAATTCAAAGATTATTCGATAAGAATTCAATAATTGTTTATTAGTACAGATACTATTATTAATATTAAAATTGTTTGACAATATAAATCAGTACAATTGTCTTTTTACATTGATACCTGGCATCGTAATATAATAACAATTTATTTCATAGGTATATTAATTATAATATATATATATATATATATATATATATATATATATATATATATATATATATATATATATATATATATATATATATATATATATATATATATATATATATATATATATATATATTTATATATATATAAATATATATATATATATATATATATATATATATATATATATATATATATATATACTATATATATATATATATATAATTTTAATATATAAAAATCTCATATAATATAAATATAAAAGTTTAACAAGAAAGTAAATAAAAATAAAAGCCAGTTGGATTACATGTTTCTAAAAGCATATTATTCTTTTAAGATAACAGGTATGTGTGAGCTGTGGGAAGAAACATGAATATATTTTTTGCCTTTATAATATCTAGTTAAAAAAATGTATTTAGTAAAATAAGGGCCTTTATGTACTTATTTTTTGATATGAAGAAAACAAAGGTATATATAAATAGAAGATCGTAAGATAAGAAATAATTGTGAAATATTTTTGTCTGTTAGGTTAATACCTTATTTTAATTATTAAAAATGGTGTATATGTTTTATAGTTTTATGGCGGATTCATGTTTCAATAAGTTTTAAAAATAGTTTTTGAATGTATATGTAACTCACAAGAAATGCAGGGAGTTAAACTTAAAATGGTGATAGAAAATATTATTTGAATCAAAAAAGACTACATTCCATTTTATAAATTTTAAAATAATTTTCTTAAACAATTCTTATTCATATGAAACATTACTGTTAATGATTCTAGAGGGACTAGTTTTTTGAGTTTTTGGAATTTTTTTGGGGTTTTGTATTTTTTGTTTCAGGCGATCTGCAAGCTCATAGGACTCAATAGGACTGAGCAGGCTCAGAAGTGGTTCCATTTTTTAGAAAATTTCCGGGATACTAACCCAACAGAAACTTATTGAAAAATTAAAAATAATGTTTTAATAAGAAGGCATTACATATTAACTGTCATTTTGGTTACTTTCCTGCTAGTTGGTCCGTTTTATATATTATCTGGAAGATTTTTTTCCTTCAGTGTCATTCTAGAATCATTGCCAATAATGTTTTGTGAATTAGAATTGCTTAATAGAATTATTTTTAAATCTATAAAATGGAACCTATTCAAAAAGTTTTTCCTAAATTCGTATGATATTTTTTATCATTTTTAAGTTTAACTTCTTAATTTTGTGTCGCTCTGCTTCTCTTGCGAGTCACATATACATTTTACAACTATTTTCAATGTATCGATATTCAGGTTAGCTTTAGATGAACGCTTTATTTTTTTAAAACTATTTTATTCAGTATAATAATATTATCAAAATATTTTGATTTTTGATGTTAACATTCATAACACATTCATAGACAGTCACCCAAGGTTAAATTTATCAGCTTGAGATTTTTTAAAAGTAAACAAGTTTTCATAAAAGGATGTTTTGTCTTTTGTAGAGTATATACCTGAAAAATTTAATTATGCTTTTCTATAAAATCTCTGTTGATTTCAATAAAAATACTGCTTTATAATAGACGCAAATTATTAAGAGTTCCACATTTTTTCAGGACCCAAAGCAATGGCAAGAAATATCAGCTAAAGATAATTCTTTACGAAAAAGTGGAGAAGACGTTTCAGTACACCGCACTAGGTCCCGAAGTCCGAGTAGTATTAACAAAGTGTCAAAAAGGAGAATGGGATCGACTTCCGCACACAAAAGAGAAATTGAAAAACCTCATCTTTGACATACGAAGTATAAAAGATGATGAAAAATCTCGTAAGCCTTTAGAGTTAGGTATAAGCGATTCTAGCTCAGACGAGGCTGAAAACGACGGAATGGCCTACCATGTCTGCTCGGATATGGACTCTGAGTATGATTATGACATTCCAAATGATGATTAAATTGTTTTATTTTTAGTTTATTGTCCCAAAACACCTTGTATAAAAACACTTATTGTCGTTTTTTACCTTTTTATTTATTAGCAGTCCGGTTAACACTAAAACCGTAAATATAGTTGTGTTTTGTTGTCACTGTTTTCAAATTACCAGTATGGCGTTCGAATAACAACTGACCTTTGCGAAGAGTTTTGTTGCCTTTTAAAAAAATGTGAAAAAGGATCGTAGGGCCTTAAATAAGTTGGAATGGTTTTTATAATACAGACGGCCGAGTAATGATCGCGTTGTTAAATTTAGCAATGGACTTAGCGATTGTTAAAAGTTAACAACGGTTTAGAATGTTTAACAAAACGTCATTGTCAGTTTTATTTAATAATTTTAGTAGAAAACTTGTCAAAACCTGACATTTTGTTAAACATTTTAAACCGTTGTTAACTTAGCAATTGTTAAAAGTTAACAACGGTTTAGAATGTTTAACAAAATGTCAGATTTTGACAGGTTGCCTACTAAAATCATTGAAGAACACTGACAATGATGTTTTGTTAAACATTCTAAACCGTTGTTAACTTTTAACAATTGCTAAGTCTTTTGGGGCGCTCACCGAAAATCTGAAGAAAATATTTTTCGTAGATTCCTTGATTCTGAGCATAACGTACCACTTGGACCTAACCTTAAAAATTGCACAAACTTTTTATAATTCCTAATTTTCTTAAAACTGGTTAAAGCCAAACCGAGTTATTTTATAATAAAACACATTTTATAAAACAAGGTAAACATATTTCTCCTATTATTTAGTCATTAGTTTTATTTAAACTCCACTAAAAATATAATTTTTATTCAAAAATGGTAATTTACGTTATAAAGTCCGAAGGTTATTTGTTACAGTAAACGAGTAACTGTAACAAATTCTGTAGGTCCATTCTGTATCATTATTTGAGTTCAAAAATTAAAATTCACATTATATTCTGAAAATTGCATCACTTTTTTCCCTGTGGCAACAGTCAACAAGTGGAAGAAAATGTCATGTTGCCATAATATTAAATGTCCAGTTTGATCTATTAAAATGAAACACTCTGGTAAGTGTTGCTTAGTGACGCTTACCGGCTCTGATACTGTAATGACTAACTCAAATTGATAATGTAGTCGATGGTCTACCAGACAGTATGAAATGAAAAAAAAAATCAAAGAATATGTTGGTTACAGGGCTTAAAATAGTTTTTGGAAATTTTGTTAAAAAATGTAAAATTTGGTAGGGAAATATACAGGCAAATTATTAGTACATTTTTAAGGAAAATCCAAAAAGGTGATCCATTTATTTTCTAAAATAGAAACTTGGTTGAAAAATACTAAAATATTTTAAAGAAATATGAGGAAATTTTGGAGAGCAATAAAAAAACGCAAAAAATTTAAAATGCTTTATTTTAAAATGGAGCGTCCAAATACATTTAAAAATATGTCAACAAATTTTCAGTTAAAATACATTTATAACACTGATGGGGTTAAGACAAGATTTTTTTGTTTCCCCAAAGTTATGCTTTTCTACAAAATGCATAAAATTGGGTCCATTTTATAATCGTCAAACCACAGACCACAAATACCGAACTTTAATAATGTAATTAATTTATTTAAAGATAAAATTTACAACACTCTAGGTAATTACATATAGTTTAAACAATTTAAATATGACTTGAAAAATAAACACATAAGTAAACAAAGATTTGCAGGTTAGGATCACTTCAAAAGTTCAAAATGAAATGAAAACTTGTACCCTTGTACCCTTCCATGGGATAGAAAGAGAACAAATCGTAGCAAGGGCCTGGCTGATCTTTTTATTTCTATACTCCGATCTAATCATTCTTACGGAGTCGGATTTAAAGAGATTTTCTATTATAGACAGGAAATTTCTTTTCCATGGTTTGCAGTTCGCCTGCTGGTCTTTATTGGTTTTCAATGTGTGACGCCAGCCCTTTGTGATATCATTAAAACGGTTGTTGTTTATGACCGGTATTTACTTAGGTTTTAAGCCGGGTTATATTGCATCTCAGTCTTTCAGTTTGCATGACTTGTTTAGAGATGGTATGTGGGAACAAAGAGAACTGCCAAATTAATCGCTAACACTTGTTACGTAAACGCGGTTGACCGTAGTCTTCACTAAAGTTGGGGGAATGGACGGAAACGACTAAAAACCGAGGACAACCAAGGACATAAACATATTATTAATAGGTAAATCACATCTAATCGACCATGATTTAATCATAAAAAAACTTGTGAAGCCAATTTATCAATTTGGTACATTTTTAATTAAAACAGTTTTTATTAACGTGTACGTGTTTTTCCACATTCTTTTTACAACTGTATGCTGATCTTATATTTGTTGATTGTCAGTATACAGATTTAGATGTAGGTAGTTTTTTTAGTCTGTAGTAAATATATTATATGTACGTTTTGTATTTTTAAATATATATTTTTTTATTACATTTACTTTTAAAAAGTTAGTTTTAGGCTTAGTCTGTATTGTTAAAATTCTTTATACCAAAAATTGTCAAGTTAGACCCTTTAATAAGATGTGTTTGTTAATAATTATATTATAATTTTGACAGAATATGTTACCAAATAAAACTTTTTTACTTTTCCGGCATATATACATACATGAAATGGGTATTGTTTTAACAATGTATATATTATACATCCCACTATCCTTGAGGCATCCTGTGAAGATTGTTGCTTATAGCGTCCGGTAGCAAAATTTTAAATAATATAGTGCTGCATTCACATTAACCACTAAATAAACACACATGCGACACTAAGAAGGTCTTTAAGAGTGTCCATTTGTCTTTAATGGATTTCCTTCTTTTACATTACTATCTGTATGGCGTCCTTAGATATTACAGCCTTTTGAATTACAAATATTTTGCTTTTTTTAAGTTTACTGTATGACGGAAATTAAGTGAGATATAAACGTTTAAAACGCGTGTTTATGGACGAGCACTACCTTGTTTCAGCCCTTTAAACTAGCTCCTTTAAAAAGTAAGAGTTTTAAACAGTTTTAATATATAGGACCTTATAGCCCTTGAAAAATAAAACAAAATGGTTTTTTAAAGAACTATTTATCACAAAAACTGAAGGAGCATTCCAAAAGCGATTCGATGTATTTTTTAAAAAATCAGCGGTTGTGTACTATTTTTTGCATTGTAATACAGTAAGGGGTGGATTTTTAAAATTAAAACATAACAAAATTAAATTAGTAATATGTTTAAGCAGTTACATTTTTAAATTACAACTATGTGCCAATATGTTAATTTTTCTAGGGTAAACATTTTTTTATTAATCATAATAACTATATTTTTCAAGGGTTGAAATATATTTAATAATGTTTTAAAGAATTAAATACTTATTTTTAAATTTATATGAGCCTAATTTTATGTGACTTAAGCTTCAATATGAGAGTTTTGAAGGTTTTTCCAATAAGGGGTAGTTTTCACCCCTAAAAAATAAAAAGCTATTTTCATAATTGCAATTTTTGAAGAGGAGGGTAAGTTAAGCTTAATCCCAAATTTTCATACAAAACACTGATATATTATTTTTTTAGGGTATTTTTTTTTAATCATAATAGGGGTTGATTCTTAACGACTGAAATATTTCAAATAATGTTTCAAAGAAACAAAATACTACTTTTCAACTTATTTGAGTCAAATTTTACTCAACTTAAGGTTTAATGTATAGTTTTATAGGTTTTAGCCATAAAGGTTAGTTTTCACCCCTAAAAATAAAGAGCGCCCATTGAATGTTAAGCTTAATCCCAAATTTTCATGCAACTCTATGCATTTTGAAAAAATTGCCATGTTTAGCACTTTTTTCAGCTTCGTGTCCTGGATTATTAGGTATGTGTTTAGATAAATCATATTTATGAGAGGAACGAAAAGAGACGAGACGAGAAAGTGGTCTTTCGTTTGAGAGGGACTTGAAAGCCATATTCTCTCAAGCTCACTAGACGAGACGCGAGGGTGGGTTCTCTCGTGCCGTCTTGTTTCACGGCCGTGTGAATCAGAACAATATCAAGAAGTTATGCCTTGGAATCAGCAAATAAAATCTATTTTTCCCGAAATTTAACACATCTTACAAAAAAACGGTTTTTCTGCTCTTAAAACTTACTCGTACAGTTGTCGAAAAGGTTGGAATATTTATAAATTTATTAAAATTATTATTTATATAGGCTAGGAAATGAAAAAAAAATATATATATAAAAAATCGGACAACTGTAGTCAAATTAAGAAAGGAGTAAACGGCACTGAGTAAACTTTGCGTGAGTTAAATACTACAAAGCTTTCTTTAGGTATATTTTTGTCTGGTCTACTTTTGTAATTAATTTTTCGCTTATTATTGTTATAAATATTGAGTCATGACTTATTTAACACTCGACTGCCTAATGGTGCTCGCCCACTAGCGCGACGCGGCGCGATGCGACTCGTCGCGATTAAATGCACTAGGGATACTTTACATGTAATCAAACTGAAGCCCGTTCATCTAGGTCAGCTTTTCTCAAACTTTTTCTCATATGGAACCTTTTTTAACAGGAATAATAAACACGGAACCCTTTTAATGCTGCACAAATAAATATTTTTGCATTTTAAATAATTATATTAATTTAAATAATTATTATAGGAATCCATAGACTCGTAATATCGTTATAATTTATTGTTTACAAAATATATTAGTAAAACACTTAAAAATATTTTATTAAAGAACCTAAAAGGAATTTGAACATGAAATAATAATAGATATCAATGCAAGAAATTAAACTATTTTTACTCTTCACACATTTTTTTTTATCTTGGGACAGTCCACGAAGGCTGTGGACGTCCTGTACCGTGGCTGTCTGAAGTGTGGTAAGAGGGAGTTTATTCGCACGAGACTTAAATATTTGGAGATCTGGAAAAAAAAGGGAATACTTCTGCGCGTAGCAGGTTCCATAGTCTGGACAGGACAATAACAAACAAAGTTGGAAGTTGGGGGCCTCTTGAGTTGAACTGTAAAAGGATGTATAAAAGTGGCACTATGTGTTGCTCTGCTGGGAGCTGCCAGAGGAGGAATTAAACTCGCCAACTCTTCGGAGCCATGAAAATACCTATAAAAGAGCGACAGATACCTTACAACTCGTCGGTGGGCAACAGAAAGAAGCTTTTCTGTAAGTGTGGAATCATTAATAAGACGAACAGCTCTTCTTTAAATGGAGTCAAGAATACCAAGTGTTGTAGGAGGCGCCACTTCCCAGGCATGAGAAAAAAATAGATAATTAAGCGAAATATGAGTTTTGACGATAACATTTGATTAAATTCACGAAAAAATACAAATAGAGGATTTGCTTGGTAAATTTAGTGTGGATCTCATGTCTCACTTTTTAGATAAAATTTTTTTGAAAATCCAAGAGCTGCCACTGGGTCTTATTGATGAAAGTTGCAGTATCATATCTGGCTTCGCGTCCAGCTTATTGCTTGCGATACTTATTTTTAGGTAATACGTAAGTCAAAAATCCAGTCAGGATTCTGGATTCAAAGAATAATTTTTTTGCGAAACCCTTGCCGAAGTCGTGCGGAATCCCAGGTTCCGCGGAACATACTTTGAGAAACGCTGATCTAGGCGATGCGGCGCGAAGCGACGCGACACCTCGAGACAAGTCTGGAGAGCAAGCAAGCGACAATGTCGGGTGGCATTCGAATCTCATCGGCCTCCTTGGGGTATCATCGTGAAGAATCACACGTTGCTCTGTTCTGTTATCACTTCATTTGTTCATTTGTTGTAATTTTTGTGACATTTGTTTTTTATTATTATATTTTTTTTAAATTAATCTAAATAAAAAAGTTGTATAGTGGATTCTGATTTCAAGGTATGTAAAAGCAACTTTTTTTTGTGTTTTATAGACGTCTGTATTAAACTGAGAAGTTCAAAAAACTTTTCTTTCGACATGCGAAAGTATTTGAAAAAATTTCCTTCAGCTTTTCTCAAATCTGAAAATAAGTGACGGAATTCTCCACACGCATTTCTCTTTCGATTAATTTCATGGATCCAAACTCTCCTTTTCTTTTTCTTTTCTTCCTCCTCCATAGCAGCAGTTACTCCAGACACAAAAATATCTTCGTCCGATGAGCTCTCCATGACAATTCGCAACCGACTGCCACATTTTGGAAGATTTAACATCGCGTCGCGTCACCCAGTGGGCGGACAACCCTGTCGCGTCGCGCTAGTGGGTGAGCACCTTAAATCTTTTATTTAAAAATATAGCTAAAAAAATATTCAACTTATAAACACCCACGGTACATTAGTAGTTAGGCTTTAAGCCTTCGTAGACTGTCCCAAAATAAAGGCCTTCTTATACAATGTATACATGTATAGTATGTATACTAACTTAAATAATAATTAAATAAAATTAGGGCTAATAACGAAATGCGTCAAATAAAGAAAGCCATCCAGGAAATACAGTATATTGTAAAAATAATTTATTAAATGGAAACTAAACTATCTATACTAACCAATCAGCTCAAAAGATGGAGTTGATTAGGAATATAAAGATAGACATAAATCTATTGTCAGGTATATCAAACACCTCAATCAAATACCTAGCTGGTATATTAAGTTTCTATGACAAGTAATGTATTATTTGTCATTAGTATCACATTTGTCACAGATTTGTCAACTTTAGCTCTTTCAATTCGACTTTGTGTGGGATATGAAAGAGATTATTTTGGACGGGAACCTTCTCGGCCCAGTTACATTTAATAACTGTTCTAATTGTAATATCATTTTAAATAATAACTTATTTTTAAATACGTTTATATTTTTGTTTCTGATGTTTACAAATTACTGATCTGATCATGGGTATAACGGCTGAAATAGTTTAATTTAAAAAAAAGTGGTTGAGGGAAATCTTTACCTACCTTTATTAAAGTAGCACAAATATAACGTACAATTTTGGGTTTTTTTTTCTGTCACCAATTTGAAATTTTTCACGGCTTCTCATCAGATCAGCGACGTCGGGCATAGTAGTAAATGAGTGACCATAGACGAAAACCGCGTGCTGTTGTGTGTGGTTTGGATTTTTCGTTAAATTGTAGGTTCCGTCTAGATGACATTAACCGGTAGTAATTTGCATAATGTACGTGGTGGCATTACCGCGTTGTCTAAAAGATGCCGTATAATGCAATATGTATCTGAATGTTACTGTACGTCGTTAATGAAACTGATTTTTTAAATATCTAAAAATTCTAAAGGTACCTTAGACTTGGACTTCATACAAGCCTTCGTGGGCTATTTTAAAGAATACATTATTTTTTTGTTTTGTTATAATAGGCGACAACATACAGAGCAAGTGGATCCTTGGAGTCTGTAATACTATTTCCATTTTGTTCTGTCAAGGTGCAGCGGTCTTGCCATGTTGAAAGATTATTTTTTTGTTAGATCAGTGAAGGTTGTCAACGTGTGCGGTTAGTACTTTGCTGGGTAACGGCGGGAACATAGCACGCTACTGTGTGCAAGTTCGATTTTCACGTTAAACTGAAAATTGAGATAATTTCATGGAGCCCTACCCTGTTATTTAAAAGGTACCGTAAAAGGGTTTTTGCGTTAAAAAAATGGACAAAAATGGGTTAAACACCTAAAGACTTGGGATACATGGTTCCTAGTATTTCGGCTTCGTATACTTACTTATTCAGTTACCGATCCTAAATTATTAGAACCCGGACGAATTCGAGAATTAAACAGGATTTAAAGGGATCCAAATCAAGCCGTTACCCAACTATTAACAGATACAGTGGCCCATATTATATCTCCTCTGTCTGTGTCGCCTTATCTGTTTTTGATGAAAATACTACTGTCGGCCGAAGGTCAATTTTGAGCCGAAGCCAAAGCAATTGTTCGAAGGTCAGAACTGACAAACAGTTTTAAAATTACCGATGCAAATTCTATTTTACACAATTTTTTATGTTAGAGAGTGTTAATGATAATTGAAAATAAATAATCCATAAAAAAATTGCGTTGTTGAAAAATATCAGTCATTATAATGATAAAGCTCATGTTATCATAATGACTGAGACTGTATTAAGGGTAATTTAGGAACCAGAAGAATATTTTGAATTCAGTAAGCCGATTATCAATTTTTTTAATTAAGTTATAATTAAGTTCAGTTTCGGTATTAGCCTAATTAACAGGCGAAAACAAAAAAGGTACAAAAAGTGTGTAGATCGGTCGATACGTAAGCGGTACAATTGCTGCTGAACAGCTTTACCCTCACTAAAATGAATTGTAATTATGTACTTTGTTTGGTTCTCCGCTTTTAACCATTGGATACAAAACTTCCGACTTTTTTTGGATGAAGCCGAATGTATGGTCGAAGCCGAACCTTCGGTCGGACACTAGAATATACCTGTTTTGTGAACCGTGATTTATTTTGGGAGTAAATTATTATAGAGACAAACGATTTGCCCTGCTTAAGCGTATATTTTTATTTTATTTTATTATTGTTGTAGTCTTCAGAGCTAGAATGAATCATTTGTTATGTTTATTGTTTAAGTTTTATTTTAGTTACTTTTAGTTTATGAAAGATTTTTAGTTTATGCAAGACTTTTAAATATCTATAATGGAAAAGTGTTGACTAATGATTTTCACAAAAATGTCCTAAAAGTCTAAATTTGTAAAACCATTTCTTGGTATGTGGTCTGAAGAAAGTAAAAGAATTGTGATTGGTACCATAATATCCACAGAAAGCAGGTATTTCTACTTTCCCAGTTCTTTCCCTATATATCTGCCCGCTTCTGGAGCTATAGCAATATTTCTAGCAACATAATGTGTTTATTGTTATAATATAAAACTTAGTAATTTTATAATAAGTTTGGTCTAAGGTAGATGTAAACTTTTACTTTCTGCAGGACTGCGAAACATGACAGTCAGTACATAATAGGGCTATTTTAACTTGAGAATGACGTTAGCAAAAATACACTGAAAAAAAGGTCTTCCCAATGGTCACTTGCGTTTGTAAACCAAGTTATTGACTTTTTGGACCAATGAGACACATTTTGGTTCAGTTGCTTTTGCTTTCGTCACTTTTAAAATAAAATTGCCCGATTATACAACTATCATCGCTCAATTACAATACTAACCATAAAGATAATATTTTTTGAAAATAAATTACTGTTTAGTTTTAAGAATAAATTTTAGTTTTTTTAAGAGGGTCTTTTGCTTTATTTATATTATTGTGTTTTAGTAGTTAAGCAAGTTGAACACCATATAACATATACTGACAAAGAAAGGTGAACACCTACTATTTAAATACTTATTTTAAAAATGTTGTGCAAGTAAATCTATTTTTAGTCCAGTAAAAAATGATTAAATTCCCTCTAATTGTTATTAAAGGTAACATGACAGCCATTCCGTACATTCAGGAAGAAGTGGATCCATATGTCATATCTTGACACGATCGAGAACACCATTTTTTTTATCAAGGCAAGTAAAGCAACGCGAGACCACAAGTCCCAGATTGTTGAACTTAAAGCATGTTCCCCACACCCTGGGAGCACTTAGACTTGAGTTACAGGTAGGGTGGAATAAGAAAATTTGATTTTCTTGGGGGGAGGGGGCGGGGCGTAATGCAATATGCTGAGTATATTTTATCTAGACTTATTTTTTAGAAGTTCCATTGTATAAGAGAAGTACTGTAATTGTAAGAAAAAAAGCCTTTGAGAAATCTTTAGATTATATATCGATGGTAAAAAATTGTATGAAAACCTCCTAGGGCACAATATATAAATTTTACAGAAGACCCAAAAAACTGATTTCCTGCCTTATTTGATCTAAAAAGATTTTAATATTTTTACATGTTTTGGATTTGAACTAATACCCACAATATGTTTTGAAGTGAGAAAACACACTGTGAACAATTGAAAAATGCAGCCAATCTTTCTTTACAAGGTCTTCACACAAAATACACTAAATCCCGTGAGCAGCTGATATACGTGGTTCCTATGGTTGTCTGTAGAGAGCAGCACTGCGCAGATGAAATATTTGTAACAGCTGTTATACAGACAGGTCCACTGTACTAGAAACATAGGAAACACTTAGGCGAATTGACTTACATTCGCCTGACTCGAGCTATTGTCCATTTTTTTGCAATGCAATAGGTTGGGTAAAAAAGTGCATAAACTTTGCTTAATAAAAATTGATTGCACAACCTAATGGAGAATTGGTCCACATTTTGTTACTGTAACTATTCCACACATTTAAGAGTGAAAAATATGTAATTTAGTGCCCAATTGCATTTAAAAATTTAATTTAGGTTGCTTTTTTTAAAATAAACTATTGATAGATGACTAAAATACAGGGTCGCTTTTATGTATGGAATCGGTCGATTATTTGCTAATAAGATAGCTAGTGAAGAATGTTAAATACAAAACTTTTAGGGTCTTTAGAAATCTATTACACTGCACATCAACTAAGTATACAGGATCAGTCAAAAAGCCATGGAAGAACAAAGTTACTTTATTTTAAATGGAACCCCCTGTATATTATTCAATATTTTAATTACTTACAAGATTCTAAAAAAATGTTAAGCACACTACATACCCAATCTTAACCGTTTTCGAGGTATCGAGTTTCGAATATCGTTTTCAAATATAATAATTTTAAATTTGGCAGTAATAAATTCGTTGAACAAAATTTTGTAGCGAATTTAAAAGGATATTGGGAGCAATACTGGAAATTTCATGCATCATTCTGTGTTGCAAATCTTCGATATTCTGTGGCCTATTTTTGTACACTAAATTTTTGATATGGCCCCAA
>JAHBCN010000141.1:0-265701 GCA_019359885.1 Listronotus oregonensis
AATTTTAAATAAATATGATTTGTTATATTGAAGATTCTACCGAATCTGAAAAGTTAATTGGAAATGTTAGTATGTTTAAAATAAAATATCGTACTTTAAATCTGAGCCTACAATTGTATTTCTAAGAATATGATATACTCAAATTAAATATTTAAATTTTGGTTTTATTATAGCAAATCTTTGGTATAAGTAGGTTTTGTTTTATTTAGTGATATTGTAATATTAAAATGAAAATATTAACTATTTAATTTAATAATTTTAACATGTTCGGTTTAATATGCTGACATTTTTAGAACTGAAATATGTACAGGGTGTAACAAATTCGAGTGTATCCATGGGGATTTTGGAAACCATGGAATACGAAGTCGGTTAAATTAAGGCAAAGTTGCGCATTTACTTGCCCAACAAAATGCCGTTTAAAATGTGTCAGATTTTCGAATAGTTCCAAAGATATACGGAAAAACCAAAATTTTGAAAAATGTATTTTATTTTTTCTAACCCTATTTATAAACCGATTTTAAATAATAACACATTCACATAGCCACTTTATTTCGCTAAATATTAGTTTTGGATTTCCATTCAACGTTTCGTTTTCTGACGACCATCATCAACTTTATTTTTTCTTGTGACGCCATGATCTCTTTCACTCTCATTACTTTTTGAGCTAAGTACCGAACCACAAATCTGATATGCAATCGTTGAATAGGTCATTCAATAAGAAACTCAAAACTAAAAAAAATCCAATATGGCGTCCACAAAAAAAAATAAAGTTAATGATGGTCGTCATAAAATTAAACGTTGAATGGCAAATCCAAAAACACTAATATTTAGCGGAAATAAAGTGGCTATGAAAATTTGTTATTAATTTTAAAATCGGTTAATAAATAAGGTTAGAAAAAAGATCAATTTTGAAAATTTTATTTTTTTGTATATCTCTGGACTATTTGGAAAAATTACACATTTTAACGGCATTTTGTAAATTGCGCAACTTTACCTTAATTTAACCAACCTCGTATCTCTTACGGTTTTTAAGATCCCATGCATACACTCGAATTTGTTACACCCTGTATAATACATTTAAAGAGAAGCTGCTGCACCAATAACTGAACACATTCTTTAACGTATCCGGATTTTTTCCGTATTCAGTCAATTTTAGTAAAATAATGTTGTATATGACCTCAACACTGTTGACCTAAACAACGTTACTTTCATTAAAATTGGAAATACGAAAAATATACGGTTACTTTTTAAAAATGATAAAAATCCATTATTACGTTTAGCTAACATTAATATAGGTATACAATTTTTAAAGTTTTTCGCTGTGTTAAAAAAGTCCATTATAATTATAACAGGTTTAGCTGACAACTAAAAAAAACAACAGGTAAAAAATCTTAACGTTTATTAAAAAAATATCTTGCTGAAGCTTTTTAAAAATCTGTTTAATAACAAATATAATTTTCATTATAGAAGAATTAACTTTAAGTTCTACTTTCTTGGAAAAAGAAACAGTCTTGTTCTCAACTTCGTAACGAAATAAAAATCAGTTCAGCTATTTTTTCTTTGAACAGTCATTCGAGGCCCAACCAACGGATTAGTTTTTTAAGAAGGCCTTCGGACAACTCTGGCAACTGGTCTTCCTCTGACATTTTCTAAAAAAATAAAATAAACATTCGAAATGCTAAAATTAAAATATTAAGCAACACATTTTTCTGTAATAAGTAAATAGGTGGGTACATCAGATTTCTATACCAACATACAGATAAATAAAAATAAAATATAAATAAAATGCATGTTAAAATTTAATTTAAAAGTAAATTAACTCCTATACATACGTACAGGGGCGACAAACTACAAGTACAAAGTGTTTTAAATATAATTAATTCAAAAACTGTTTCTCAAATCGTATACTACGTTTTTCCTAGGTACTCCTAAACATTTAACTAAAAAGGTAAAGATACTCAGGCTTATACAATATACAGGGTGTCAAAAAAGTCTGAATATTGCTAATATCTTCCTCAAGCCGCTCGTAATTTTTCGACGAAAATTTAGCTGGCAACACAATTTAAAAAAAAGCGTCGGGATAAATGTAATTTCGGGGAATATTTTGAGAAAAAATTATGCTCAGCATTGCACCTCTCCATCATAATTTCGCAGAACTCTGCACGTCTATCGAAATCATCCTCTGTAAGTTCCTGAACCAAATGAATCTTAAACGGACGAATTTTTCCCTTTCCAAAAAAATTTTTTGACAGACTGGTAAGTAACTTTTGATCCAGTCCATATTGGCGAAGCGATTGAGGGGGATTCTCTTGAACCCGCAGTAAAATATCTATTGCCGTATCACCACCAGTAGCTGTTTTCGGTCGGCCTGATTTGGGTCTGTGATTTACACTTCCCGTTTCGTTAAATTTCTTAAGCAATTTACAAAACGATTGAGTAATTGCGGGTCGATTCGGTAAATATGATTAAATAAATCACACACTTCTGTTTTGTGATCTTTTTGCGATCATTCCCAATCATCATAAGTATCTAAATTTTCTCTCTTTTTCAGTTAAAGCCATCGTTCTACTAATTAAAATGACTACGGGGTTGTAATTAGAAATTTGACAAAAAAATGTCATTTAAGTCAACGGGACATTAACAGATAAATGCCTGTATGGGCCCGGGAAAAAACATTGATCATTTAAAAAATCAAAATTAGAACTAAAAATGCGTGATCAGTTTGACAGATAAACACATAAAACTGTATACCTTTTTGAAATTGGCTTGAAAAGATCTATTCGAATACATAAAAATATACAGGGGTTTCCTTTTAAAAAACCCCAAGTTGATACTACTTTTTGGTTTTCCCCATACTTTGGAAAGTGAAATTACATTTATCTGACCCCTTTTTTTAAAATTGTGTTGCCAGCTAAATTTTCGTCAAAAAAAATTAAGAGCGGCTTGGAAGAAAATCTGCAATATTCCAGATTTTTTGGGACCCCCCTGTATAGAAAGCAAGATACATAAAAAGAATTATTATTATACATTTTATTTGTAAGAATTTTTTCAAACGGGTTTTTGGGGTACCTATATTACAGGAGTCAAATTTTTAAAAAATAATATACTTAACAAAAAAGCAGTTTGCTTAGAATTTTTTTTAGTAAATTTTTCATTTACCCATATTCCTACCTGGCAATTTTTAAAAAAATTAACCGCGCGCCAATCCCTTTTTCAATTCTATTTAAGATTTTTTGAATAGTTAAATAAGAAATTTTTTTTTTAAAAAATAATGCCTAAAAATATACAATTTATTAGACATGTAGGTAGGTATATGTATATATTGTTTGTTAGGTATACTGAATTTTATCACACTCTCTACCATGTTCTGGAGCCTGTAACAATATTAATGGTTTATACAATGTACTTAGTAGTTTTTTTAGTCAGTTAAAATCTAACATTTTATATAAAAAATGTTTAGTTACGAAACAAAAGGGGTATGCTCCTATAGGTAAGTTTATTTTAAAAAAAAATGCCTGTTTTGGTGACAATTGACCCTTGGTTTTTTGGGTAACAGTTTTATAAAACAAAAGGTGTAAAAATTACCTAGGGTTGAATAACACTATCACATCCCCGCTGTTGTAAAATGTCCTTAACTCCCATTATTTAATCGTACAAACACCCAAAACAAAAACACGTGCAACGGGACTAGAACAGTCCGATTAAATTTTTGCTATACCTTTCACCTTGATCTATAATCACCGGGGAAAGACCGGGGAAAAACCCAAACACCGCCAATTTCCGGTGCCAATCGGGGGGAAATCGTAGGTGGACTTTCTAGAAAAAGAAAATTTCCGAATTTCAAAAATTTTATATTTTGATTATATTGCAAATATATTCTCAAATTGAGCAATCCAAATGTTTCAAATTGAACATACAGGACGCGTTCTTTAAATGATATGTCGTTTTAATTGTAAATGACCAGTTTTTATTTTAAAAGTAACTGAAACTCAAAGTAAAATTAATGTTATTTTAAACTGAAGAACAAAGAAGTTCAAACCAAAAAACATGAAAGTCTTAGCTTTAGACTGTATTTTTAAAAATGAAAATATATTCTTGGGGGATATGAAATAATTTTATTAATCATTTTGAAATATTTCTTTTAAGGTGGCTTTCTTCAAATAAGAATCGATAATCTCAATTTAAATAAATATAAACAAAAATATCTAAATACTCTATTTGATAATATGTTTTTTTCTGTGTAAAATTTTTTTTAATGCCTGCAAGTCATTAAATTTACCCCTTTTAATTTTTTTTTTTTTCTACAAAAAAACCGAGATTCGAAATTAAATTCATCATTCGATTTTTTTCCTTATCACATAGTCTTGCCAGGAGAAGTGGAGTGTCTTAATTTTTATTTTATAGTTCCATCAGGGGTGTATTTTAACTGTTTAATACCATTGACGGTAGGATCACCTACTTTCCGTCCTGGTCTTATTGATGTATAGTTTTTTGTAAAAAAAGGTTTTTAAAGAAAGTATGGTCCAAGAATGATACATTAAAGGAAAGGGGGGATTTTTTGAGCTTTTTTACAATGTATAACATAGTCCGCGGGGAGTTCATGTCCTTGTCCCTAATACGTCTCTCTATGGTTGAATGTACTGAATCAGCTTGCATTTGTGTATGCCCCTTAAGTAAGTATTTTTGTATTATTGTTAACCTGTGTTGCATGGCAACATTGAGCAATGCGTTGGACAATAAAGTGTTTCGATTTTGGGCGTTGCATCCGCCGCTCAAAAAATTATTGTTTTGTTGCTCTCTTCGGTATTTTTATTTGAAATTTCTTTTTCAATGAATGATACCAGAATAGACGAAAATTCGTTAGCTGTAAGTGCGCCTTCCACCTCACTCCACAAGAAGCAATATCCATCTTTAGTTTTTGCATTAAACAGTGTGAAATTGTGTACAGCTAATTTAGTTTTGTAATACATAGTACTAACTTTATTTTTCGGTGCCAGCAATACGGATTGAGGGTCCATGGTAAAAATAAATTCTGTATTATTATCTTGTTTCTCATCTCTTTCTTTTTCATCTCTCGCTTCTTTTTTTAGTAAAAGGTGATGTTGGTATTCTTCCTCAGGGATATTCTTATTTATGTATGCTACACAAACGTAGCATTGATCTTTCTTTGGGGTAAATAATGAAAGATTCATCTCATGAAAAAACATCATTAAATACGGTTCTGGAAAAGGGCTTAATATTTTCGTCCTTGCAACAAGTCTCGGAGTAAAAACGGTAGAGTTGCTTGCTTTTCCACATAGGTTCCAAATATAGTTTTTGTGTGGATGCCCGGCAATAATGAGACTCGAGTTTTGGTAGAGCATCAAAAAATGATTTAAGTTTTTCATGAATAATTTTTGATTCTTGTGTTCTTCTGGTATCCTTTTTCAGCACTTCTGAATTTTCTATTATTGTGTGACGATCGATATAAAGAAATTTCTCATCTAATTTAGCCCACTGCAAAGCACAATTATGTCTTAATCCAAGGCTTGCGTTAAACATTTTCTTACAAACTCTGTATTTGACCAAATCTTGAAGAAGGTAGTATTTTATGGAAAAGTCACGGCGAGATTGATTTCTTTGCCCTCTTCATCTTTTTACGGGTTCTAAGTCAATGAGACCTTTAACAAATTCTTTTTTTTTCCGGCCAAGATCTTTTCCAAAAATTTTCAAAAATACTTCGTCTTTTGTTCTCGATTAATTTTTTACATTTTAAAGTATTTTCTTTGGATGATATTTTACAATTGCAAGGGTTAACCAAAAATTTACCTGGTTTATTGATGTTATAATTCCATTTCCCTTCCAATTTCTTTTTTCCTTGATAGGGCAAACCAAGTTTCCTTTTTTTCTTATTGTCTTCGTAAGCAACATCTCTTTTTTTAATTGTAAGTTTTCTTCTTTTCCTTCTTTTGCCAATAACTTCTGAGTTTTCTTTATCGTCCACATTATTCCCACTTTTCATCCCCAATTCAGCAACTTCTCTATGTAGATTGGTAGGTTCTGTATCCATTAAGTCCTCTTCTTCAGTCTCATCGCTATCTGGCTCCGACGGTACGAATTCGCTTTCATAACTTTTATTGAAAATCTCAATACCTCCTTCCAAATTTTCTTCGCTCGTGTCTGGAATCTCTACATCTGCCTGAAGTTTTTTTATTTGAGCGTGGTAGTTACTACAATTTTCATCAGAAAATTCCATGTCAGTATTACTTGTAGCGTTTGTTAATTTTTCTTTAAAATACATGTCATCTTTATTCACTTGAAAGTTATCTTCGTAGTTGCTAGCACAGTTTATATTAACTAATTGCACGTCGTTATCTGCATTTTTATTTCGTTGCAAGTGATCATTATTAATAAAACTGACCATTTCCTCTAAATTATTATTTGAAGAGGTTATGACAATTTCGTTAGTTATATCAAATACAATGTCATTTTTGTGTTTTTTAAAATGAAGTTGGGGTTCAATATTCAGAAGCTGTAAAATTTTACGTCCTCGTGACATGATGAAAACTAAAACAAAGGAAACGAAATTCAATCTAAAAAAAAAGTGTACCCAGTGCAGAAAATTTTGTTGTAGTACTGTAGTGGGAATTTGGACAGGCAAAGAAAACCAATTAAGTATTTCCATTTCACATGTATTACTTTTTTTTAAGGGTTCTAAAATGTGCTGGTAGTCGTTAACAATCAGAGAAAAAAAAAAATCAAAACTATTTTAATTTTGTTAAAATGTTAAAATACATAAACACGTTATGGACACAAAAACATCTAGCAATTAACAATTATATTATGTAGGTAAACATACGCCACATTAAGTTAAAAAAAAGTAAGTAAAAATCAAAACCGGAAGAGTAATTTTTTCGATACTATCGCCCATCTCTACAATACCCCAAGAAAAATCCGGCTTTTTTTTTTTGTTTCTTTCTCTATCTAATTGTTAACGACTACTAACACATTTTAGAACCCTTGAAAAGACGTAATGCATGTCGAAACGTTGGGACAACCTTGATTGAATTTTCTTTGCCTGCCCAAATTCCCCTGTACTACAAAAAAAATTATATAAAAATTTAACATCCTGGATACGAAGAACAAAAAATTTTTCATCATAAAATCGCTTACGAATCTTCCCAAAAATCCATGTACTGAATTGAATTAACTAACACCCTGTATTTAAGTTAAGTTTGTTTTGGGAAAATTGTGTATCTCATTCAAAACAGTTTTTAAAAAACCGGTTATCTCCAAAATGGTAATAAAATTCAATATATTCCTAGTGTAATTTTTTTTTAATATTAACATAAAATAACAAAGTCAAAACTTACCTCTTTTTCACTTTAGTTAATTATAACTTAGTTTAGTTTTTTCACATAAAAAACAAATATTTTGCACACAACACAGAGCTCCTTCAACTATGCTGCAAGAGTCAACACTATAAAGGATTTACACTTTTTTCTCCGTCACTTTGGCGCGCAGCGGAGTTACACAAAATTCGGGATTGCAAAATACAGGACTCTACTCGATAAGAAGACATTACAATTTTGTTAGTGTAAAGGTACAAATTGCGTGAAATAGAGGACGCCAAAATGTCTATTTTGGCAAAAAGTGGAGTTACACGTTTTTCTGGTTTCATCGACGATATGCTAATATAGAGTATTTAAAAATTTATTTGAATAATACAGGGTGTTACTAAAAGTAGTAAATTAATTTCAAATAGGGATAAAAAAATAAAAAAAATATTTTTAAAAATTTCTAGCAGCTCTATTTATGAATTTAGAGATTTAAAAATTTGGTGAAAGGTATACATGCTATTGTAGATTGATATATATATATATATATATATATATATATATATATATATATATATATATATATATATATATATAAAATATATAAATATATATATATATATATATATATATATATATATATATATATATATATATATATATATATATATATATATATATATTTTTGAGTTGTTTTCATTCCGGGAGTATATACAAAATAATTCTATGTAATCAGGTATTGTGTATGCTATTTTAAGAATGGCCAGTCAATTAATTTACTTGTACGAGTATTTTAAGGCACCAGGGGAAATAATCTATACATGGTAGAGACATGAAGGCCAGGGCAGGATACCTTACTTTACAGTCTTTTTTTTATGTAACTTAAATTAGGTATTAAACAAACATAAATACTTAGTATCTGCTTACAAAAGCCACATAACATCTTGTTCTAAAATAACATAAACGTACTCGAAAGAAAGTAAATTATTTAATTCCACATGTTTTGCAATGTGTTGTGACAAAAAAATATAGAGCATTAATGCTCTGATAAAAACATTATACTTAAATAAGAATTTCTAGTTATAAAAAAACATTAAAAAAATAACGATTAAGATCACGCCTGTTCAAAGACGTTAATACTTTTGTCAAAAGCTTAAAAAATCCTCTGCTTTTTCATTTTTAAATTGGGGGCTGGTATGTTTTCTATAATCTGGTCCCATGTAACGAAAGAAATATCGTTGTCATCGATTCTGAAGTTTTTGCCAGTATTGTCAGAGATTTTGCAGAAAATAACTTAGACTTCATCATCTTCTAGCAAAATCCAAAGTGCCGAGCACAAAATGATTGCCTACTTCAAGATCACAGAAGCAGCTTAAGCTCTTCATTGTCAAGTGATTGGGAAAAAATATACTTCCTGTAATTTGATGGACCTTCATACTGCCTGAGAAACCTTTTAAATTTTTGGTATCCTCTAGTTCCTCTTCTTCCTTTGAAATGTCTTCATAATCAATGGTCAACACTTTTATATTGGGACAATTTTTCTGGAGGGCGTTCGTTAAGTCTTCCAGCGACGAAATGTCGTTCCCAGCTTCAACAAGTCTATCCGCAGTCCTTTTGCACGTTGCACCTACTCCATCAGACGCGCCCTTGCCGTAACCGGCTTAGTGGTAATTCTACGTAAATTTTACGAGATTTGGATAAAAATCTTGTAATTTTGTTGCCAATGCGTAAAACATTATTTAATTACAGTACTATGTGACCGGTCCATTTCGATTTGTGCGGGAAGGCCGTCGGGTATAGGCTGTAAATGAGCCCTAATTGCTGGTGGTAAATGTGACAAATTTTTTGATAATGTGAAATAATAAGAGCATTTTAAAACTCCATTATTTTCTTTGGTGTAAACCATGAGCGTATGGATGCGTATCTGCTCTCTTAACCCTCCGAAATGGAACAATTGCATATCTTCAGCGTATTTGGTTTGATAATTTTCACTGAAGTCAACATGAATAATAGCATTTCGCTCTGTCAATGTTTCCTTTTTTGATTTTATAGCCACATATTAATGCACAATATTGAGCTCGTGCTGAAGTAAGAATTCGGTGTTGCTTTCCAACTCTAAAATTAAATCTCGGGGTATATTTGTATTGTGCTTTTTACGCACTTTGTAATTTTCCGCGTCATTTTAGTTTTTACTTCTTCGAGCTTTCCGTTTCTTTCTGGGTGTCATTTGGTTTACAGTCTTAATAGTTCCCTTTTTTTTTCTTTCATATTTCTTTTTTTTCCTTTCCTTTCTGTTGAGAATACTTTTTGGGATCATTTTTTATGCGTTCGCATCTCAATCTTTCTGCCAGACGCTTTTTTTCAAGCCGTTCTTCACGAGTTAGTTTTTTTCGGTGCGACATGACCTAAAAAATGGGAAAGCTTATTCAAACATTTTAAAAATAAAATTTAATAACTACTGCATAGTATGAAACCTACGTAAAACAAAATGTTGGTTTAATGTAAAAAAATATACGTGAAATACTAAGAACTGCTTATCTACCCTGGACGTAAAGTCTCTACCCTGGCAACTGATGAAGCAGGGGAAATACGGCAGGGAAGAGACGTTTTCATTAAAAAACTAACACAATCAGAAAAATATGTGTTGTAACAAAAAAACAAACTAACACGATAAACTAAGCTAAAATTTAAGTAAATATATATTAGAAACAAACTTAAACTGTAAATAACAAGTAAATACAACTTACTAGCGGAGATACTGCAATCACTGACACGTCTGGGCGAGTCGAGTGGCGTGGTCGAACTATCCGCCAATGAGAGCACGCGAGTGGCTCGCGCGAGGTTTATTGCTAACTTCACTTCAAAACAAATGCCCTGGTATTTAAGTTTGCAGCATCAATATATTTTGGCGGCATTTTTAAACGAACGAAAAATGTGCAGGGGACGAGACTTAAAATACGAGGGACAAAAACTGCGTATTTTTTTTTTAATAGAAAATAAAAGTAATTTATAAGTTTTTTAAAATATTTGTCATTGTTATTTACGCTACATTATGTAATAATTAACGCTTAGATGTTTAATTAATTAGTAATGTGTGAAATTTCAAAGAGTTTGGTACAGAATACTAAAGGGACAGGCCAGGGTAGATACTTTTTTCTAGGTAAACATGAAGTTATGACTAAACTAAGCTAATTTCGGTATTGCAATTTACTGGTAAAAAAGTATACTTTACTTATTATTAAATATGTTTGATATTTCCCGAAAATTTTCAAATAATGTATGATATTTTCATCTAGCCGTCGATAGTCCCTATTAACGTAGAATCACCCATATAAAGGTTTTTAATTTAATTAATAGTTAAGGAGATATAATCAATTATATAATTTTGATCCAAAATCCCATAGTTGTAAAAAAAATACCAAGATTTAATTTTTTGATTATAACTTGAAAAATATTGCATTTACAAAAAAAAATATATAAGTTAATTTAAACGCCTTACAAAAATACACAATTAATGTAGTATAATTTTTTGTGTAGCTTTAACAGTTATTGAGATATTAATTTTTTAAAAAATAATCGTTAATATCTCAAAATCTATGATAGATACAAAAAATTTTATTAAACATAAAATAAAGTTTGTTTAGTTGTCTACATAAAAGGTTATATAAAGATTTTTAATTTAATTAATAGTTAAGGAGATATACCTAATTATATAATTTTGATCCAAAACCCCATACTTGTAAAAAAAAAGAAAATTCAATTTTTGATTATAACTTGAAAAATATTGCATTTACAAAAAAAATGTATATAATCTAATTTAGACATCCTATAAAAATACAAAATATATGTAGTATAAATTTTTTTGTAGCTTTAATAGTTATTGAGATATTATTTTTTTTAAAAAGTAATCGTTAATATCTCAAAGTCTATAAAAGATACAAAAAAATTTATAATACATAAAATAAAGCTTATTTAGTTGTCTATATAAAAGGTTATATAAAGATTTTTAATTTAATTAATAGTTAAGGAGATATAATCAATTATATAATTTTGATCCAAAATCCCATACTTGTAAAAAAAATACGAAGATTCAATTTTTGATTATAACTTGAAAAATATTGCATTTACAAAAAAAAATATATAACTTAATTTAAACATCTTATAAAAATACACAATTTATGTAGTATAATTTTTTTTGTAGCTTTAATAGTTATTGAGATATATATATTTTTTTAAATTAATCGTTAATATCTCAAAATCTATAAAAGATACAAAAAAATTTATAATACATAAAATAAAGTTTATTAAGTTGTCTATATAAAAGGTTATATAAAGATTTTTAATTTAATTAATAGTTAAGGAGATATAATGAATTATATAATTATTATCCAAAAACCCATACTTGTAAAAAAAATAAAAATTCAGTTTTTTGATTATAATTCGAAAAATATTGCATTTACAGAAAATATTTAAATAACCTAATTTAAATATCTTTTAAAAATACACAATTTATGTATTAAATTTTTTTTTATAAGTTTAATAGTTATTGAGATATTAATTTTTAAAAAAATCTTTAATATTTTAAGATTTATAATAGAAATAAAAAACTGTTGTTATTAAAAATAAAGCTGTTAAACATATTCATATAAAAAGTTATATAAATATTTTTGATAAAATAAATATTAAAGAAAATATAAATAAAAATCAAATGGTAACTAAAAATTTTATTCAAAATAATTAAAAAATTATTGTTTAATAAATACGATTAACTTTAAAAAATATTCTGTGGTTCTAAAAAGAACCTATTTTTTTCATAAATGCAAAAGCATTTATTAGTTTTTATTTCCTGAAGTAGTTTTCTACGATAAATTTTGCATGTTGTTTTTTCATTAGCACTTCTGATGATAGTGTTGCAAAAACACATTTTTACAAGCTTATATTTTATTTTTTCTAACCCCCGGATTATTAAAACATGACCATTCATCATATAAACAATTAAAACTAACAATAAATCATATATCTTATCAAATAATTCATAAATTAAGCTTTTCAGTTTGCAACCCTAAAGCTTTGCGTAATTCTTAAGAGGGCGTGCCCATGATTCTTTCGCCGTCGGAAAGTTTTCAGCGCGCCTGAATTTGGAATTACCGAAACGAGGGTATTCATGTTGGAAATTCACTTATTGCAGGAAAAATAATGAACCGATTTTCATTTTCTTTTTAAATTAAGTTAGCCCTAGTAAACCGGGATATTTTAAAGCATAATTTAAATCTCTAGGGTCTAAAATAAAGTTTTATTCTTATAAATACACGGGTAAAAAATCCCGCAAACCACCCTCCTTCGCGGAAAAGCCGTTGGGAAATTTAAATTCTTAATGGGATTTTCTCAGGGGTGGCTTTACCGTTTAGGGAATAACAAAACGCGTAATTCAAGATATGGTACGCGATTTTTCATTAATGGGTTCGCGATTAATTCGAAAATTTATGGTCGCGTATCTAGAAAAAATCTTCCAAATTTGCTATTAGAACAAAGCCTTTCGAAAATCAAGAATCAGGGCGGGTACAAAGGCTCGTGATTGGTTGAAAGGATCTATTACGCAGTTAGAAATTGCCAAAACAAATATAATGACAGGGTTTTAGGCAAAAGTCAAGAGATTCGTGAAGATAGTTGAACAGAGAGTCTCTCAGCCCTCTAACGTCCGAAGTTAGACTTCAGTGCTGATCGGTGCGCCTACTGCATTGCCTATAAAATACCCTAGACGATACACTAACTAGGTGAAAAAGGGGATCAGTACTTGTGCATTGGCCATTCCGTTCCAAAAGCCAGTTGGTATTTGACGGAATTTCCTTTCCTGAAGAAGTGGAGTTATTCAGAACATTATCGCGACGCGTTTTTCATCGGTAAATTAAGAGGTACAGGAAAGTCCGCGGAGTACGTGATCTGCCTACGACCGTACTCAGGAACTGGGATTGTGCTCAATCGTTCCAAAGGTAAAAGCTTTCCTTCCTAAAAATCCGTTAAAGTTTTCCGAGCCCCTACGAAATCCAGCTGGTCCATAATTGTTGGTCAGTCTGGGAGAGTAGTTTGGGATAAATCTCTAAAACTACATAGAAAAAACGCTAGCCAATGGTAATTTCTGATTAATCAATGTCAAGTGATTTGCTCCTAATTCTCAGTCAGGATCCGGCCCGCACGCACCGGCACTTTCCCGAAATAGACATTTTCTTTTGCAAATAGCTGATTTAGTTTGTGCAAAAAATTAAAAGCCGCGCTAAGTCCGATAGCTTTTTGTAAAGACATTTCACCTGATTGGACTTTTTCTGTGTAAATATTTTCTAAATTTAAAGACTGTTAAGAAAAACTTCATTTTTCTTATTTTTGTATTTTTAATAATATTGTAAGTCTTTAATAAGACATAATCAGCATTTGTTAATTTTCTTTTTGTAATTAGCCATTCTGAGCTAATTTTAACTTTAATATTAATTTTAGATTATAAGTGTTAATTAACTGTATATAAAACTTAATTTATATTTTGAAAATTGAAAGCAAATTTAAGTTTTGATATAACCTCACTTTTTGTCAAACTTGTAACAGTTTGCAGAATAGCTGGTTTTATTCAGGATTTAAAACTTACGTTTTTGGTTTTTATTAATTATTTTGAGTGATTACATTTTAATTAGCGACTTTATTTTAATTTTCATCTTGAACTGACTTAGGAAATAAAACCAGTTATCTAGAGGTATAACTCGTTTTTGAAAAGCAAATAAGCTTTCAATTTTTAATTAGTCATTAGCTATTAAGTATTAATTAACTTTTGGTAAATTCATTGTAATTAATCAAAATTAATTAGACTCATTTATACTGATAATCACTATCAAGCCACGAACTAAATAGACGTGTTAGTGTTTCTAAAAAACTTAAGTAGAAAGACACAGTAAAAATTCCCGCACTTTTCGTGAGTGAAAAACATTAAATAGCACAGTAGGACTTAAAATTAATTTATTTAGTTTTAGGGAAAACTCTTGTAAACAATAATTTTAAGTTTTATTAATCTTTTGTAAAGAGCTCTTAAAACAGACTAGAGACTTTTCCCCTTTCCCTAAACTCTTCTAATAAGTGACAAATTCAACTCCCATAAAGATCTTAATAAATTTTCTTTTTATTAATTTTCCATTATGGAAAATTATACATCTCTTAGCATGCACCCTCCTACATCTGAAGCTATAGTAGCTCATGAAATGCATTTTCCAACCGGCACGAATCGCCCATTATTTTCATCAAGTCACATTAAAGGGGCGGTGAATAATCATCCTGGTTCACCGGGAGGAAGGCGGGTTTTCCCCTCATCCTACGGGATGAATGTGACTTCCCGTGATAACTTGACTAATGACTATGAAAATATTATGTATACTACTAAAAGCGATTTAGCCTATAATAATAGTTCTAGGTTCCGCCACGCCGGAAGAATTCCAATCAGGGACGAATAGAAATTTGGTGAACGCGGTTCATAAAACCCGTACCGGGCCTGTTACATCGGGATCAGTATTGGATAAAATTAAATTCTTTGAAACTATTTCAGAGGCGTCCGTAGATACCCTAAGCGGGATAAGACCCCTTAGGCCCAGTACTCCCGATATTAATTTCCAAATCCCTCAGGATACTAAATTCCAGGAGCCCAATCAGCATAGACTGAATCAAGGGCATCATGACAGTCTTGAAAGGGATAGCTTAGCCCCACACTTTTGTCGTACGAGTGCGCTAGCCTCCGCTAATGCACGTAAAGTACAAAGAAGAATTAAGCCAGATATTAAAACCTCTTAAACAACAGCACGACTACGAACCGGCTGTTCGGCAACAATAGGACTCCATTGTTTCTTCACAAATCCAAACCATTTAGAAGAATCTTTGTTGATATGCCATCCATGTTGAAAACTGCTTTAATTTATAAAAATAAAATCTAAATATTTAATAAAGAGTATATATGGTTAATTGTTTCGACCTTCCTTGGTCTCATCGGCGTTATACGTTTTGAAATAATAATAAATTATTTTAAATAATAAACATTGTTATGTTACATATTTAAAAAAAATCTATATATTTCGAAAAAATAACGGACAATTAACCGTATCAATACTCATAATGAATTTACTAAAAACCAAGTTAATTGCCAATTATGTTTATAAATTATAACCATAATTAAAAATTTTGAAAAACTCTCCTGGTATACTGAAATACTTATTTTAATGATAAAGATTAAACCAAAGGTGCATATTAAACGTAATAGATTTAGTCTAAGTGACATTAGGATCATAAATTGTCAACAATATACTCTGGGCCAAAGAAAAAAGCTACCTATATACTACGGAAAATGAAAAGAAAACTTTACCACTAATAATACCTTTACATTTTTCCAATGTTCCATTTTGGTACAATTTATCACAAATGTAAAAAGTGTGTTTATTATTATAAATTGTTAATAGCTTTATGCATAAAAGCCTTTTTTATACATTGCGTCCCAAAAGTTATGTCTAAATTCATTTAAAATTAAGTGATGGATTTTTTGCAAAAACGCTCAGACCCGTCGATTTTTATTTTAAGTTGCGCATTTTTGCACGTGAAGTTTGTATATACAGGGTTGCTCAAAAATAAATTTCGACCATCAACTTCATTTTTTCAAATGAAAGCACCTTTTTTTTATTTCATTTTTGAATTTCGCGTGGAATTCTACGTATATTTCATGCATCATGTCCTATACCTAAAGTCAACAGTTATCGAAAAAAATACGGCCGAACATTAGTATTGAAGGTCACCTTAGCTCTGAGAATTTTTATAAACCGAGCAAAATTCCATTAATTCGTGTTTTGTTAATGTTGGCCTCGACCGTGTATGACAGTTTTGTACGTCAAACAGATATTTTCAAGTGTATGGGCAAAGTTGCGGTTTTCACAATGGTGAAGTTAACGGAACCAGAAAAAATAGAAATTCTGTGCATGGTTGGGTTTGGTGAGAGAACACGTACTCAAAGAGAAGCTGTTCAATTATTCAATGAAAGCCATCCTGATCGTCCTCCGATATGTCAAAAGGTGGTAAGTAGAATAGAGGCTAAGTTTAGAGAATTCGGTCATGTTAGAGATCTGCCGAAATCTGGTCGTCCTGCTCGAGATAAAAATGAACAACTTGACGTTTTGCTTTCTTTGGAAGAAAATCCATGCACTTCTTTGTCGCAGATTGGGGCCAATTTACACATGGTGAAATCTGTAGTTCACCGAATAGTTAAAAAGCACAAATATCACCCAGATAAAGTTATTCCAGTGCAAGAGTTATTTGATGACGATTTCCATTGGCGAAATGAGTTTTGTGAATGCTTGCAAAACATGTGCAATCTAAATAATAATTTCGTAACAAATATTATTTATTTCGATGAAGCCACGTTCTGTTTGAATGGTAGTGTGAACAGACAAAATTGTCGATATTGGGCAACAGAAAATCCGCATTGGATGATGGAGGTAAACACCCAGTACACTCAAAAACTAAATGTGTGGCGTGGAATAGTGCGCGGAAGAGTAATAGCTCCATTTTTCTTTGAACAGACTTTAACGGGACAAGTGTATCTCGATTTTCTCCAATTTGAATTAGTTCCAACATTACTAGCTTTATTTCCAAATCCATTGGACCCAGACTATCCTGACGAAGAACGAATTTTCCAGCAAGATGGTGCTTCTCCGCACTATGCTGCCACTGTGCGTACATTTTTGGATGAAACCTTTCCCAATCGGTGGATAGGAGAGAGAGGACCCATCGAATGGCCTGCTAGGTCGCCTGACCTAACACCAATGAACTTTTTTTTGTGGGGATACCTCAAGTCGAAGGTATTTGTTAATAGGCCAAATAATCTAGACGACTTGAAAGAGAGGATTCGCAGAGAAGTGCGCGCCATAACTCGGGAAATGATTGAAAATGTGCAACGAGAGTTTATTGATCGCCTTGCAACCATTTTAAACATTTAATTTAATTTTTGTTCTTTTTTTATTTGTTACATGAATCGTGTTTTTTTCGATAACTGTTGAATTTAGGTATAGGATATAATGCATGAAATATACGTAGAATCCCACACGAAATTCAAAAATGAAATAAAACAAAAGGTGCTTTCATTTTGAAAATAATTAAGTTGATGGTCGAAATTTATTTTTGAGCAACCCTGTATATACAAACTTTACGTACAAAAATGCGCAACTGGAAATAAAAATCGACGGGTCCGAGCGTTTTGTCCTATGACCCACATATGGGTCATAGGACACGATATCAGGGAGTCCTATGAGCCATGTTTGGGTCACATGCAGAGTACTTTATTCATAGTTATTTTATGGGGTTTCTAGGCTTGTATACGGGTTTTCTGATTTGGACTCCATTGAATAATCCCTATATATGTGACTAATATGGATATGACCCATATTTGGCTCATGGACTCCATGCAAAATATGTCCATACCTGAAGTAAAAACATTATTTGGAAAATAAACTTTATTCTGAAAAACACGAGACAGTACTACAAATATACGTTTCTAACATGATTCGACAAATTAAATTAAAAAAAAAAAACATTTTCTTTGTGATTTGTTGACAAAACTAATGTTCCTTTACGAATGTGCGCTATTGAAACAGTTTAAACAATAAACTTGACTGCACTGACTGCAAAATGTGTTAACCTTCTTAGTTTTTGCTCCTGCGTCTTTTGAATTTAGCCCGATATTTTTTAAGTTCATATAGCAGCCATGGCATCTTTTACGAAGTATTTTGCCAGACTGGTCAATATTATCTTCTAATTTATGTGTGCCAGAGAGTTTAATTCTTTTAGTATTAACTGCTGATGCTTCGGAATCGTTATTTTCCCTTAGTACCAACGCCCTTACTATAGACTCCGTAAACTGTAGGAGGGGCATCTCTTTTTTAACAATAGTCTGTTGTGCTACACAGAACCTCAATCGCAATTTTCTTGTACCAGACCAGTGACTTTCTTAAAGAAGTATAATAACTTGACAGTTGATCTGAAATATCCACTCCTTGCTTTCCTTTGTTGTATTCTACAATAATTTTCGGTTTAGTTTTAGCATTTCCTTTTTTGTCTTTTCCAGTTTCAACCTTTTCATCCCCGAAGCAAGTAGAAATCATTAGGACGTCTCGCTGGTCCCTCCATTTTAAAAAAGTTATATACTGCTGTTGAACCGAACATATTTCACCTTTATGAAGATTGGCTTCCATCGTGCTATTGTCTAGTCCCTTGCGATTTTTTCTAACAGTTCCTATGAAATTTGTATCATGTTCATATAAATATTTTGCCAAACCAATACTGGTGTAATAATTGTCAGTAATTAGAGCCTTCGTTGAGGAGATCTTGCGTCAAATTAATTACTGTCGATCCAGGAATATCTAGATCCCCTAGTTTTTCAGATTTTCCATCGTAAATGGACAAATTCCAAGTAAAACCTTCAGGAGTACAAACTTTGTACAGCTTAATGCCATATCGACTTGCTTTTGAAGGATTATATTGACGAAAACTTAATCTTCCACGGAAAGGAACCATTGTTTCGTCTACAACGATCGTTTCTGCTGGTCTATACAAGCTTTGAGTGTTTTGTATTATTATGTTGAGCAAAGGTTTAATTTTGTAGACACGAGATTCATGATCATTTTCATTGTTTGCAAAATGCCAACACTTGAGGAGTAAAACAAATCTGTTATAACTCATTGACACTTCATGAAATAAAGGGTGGTAGTATAACTTGTCTTTTTCCAGTAGGATTCAATTGTTGGAAACTGCAGAACACCCATTAGCATAAGTAGACCTAAAATAAAATGATACATATTAGACCCTTATTAAATTCAAATTAGTAAAATTAAAAAATACCTAAAAACAATTCCTGTTCATTTGCATTTGTGTCTTTCCAACGAGAAAATCGGCTAGTGCGGGAAATTCTGCGGGAGGCCAAAAGATGAGCGGCATATCTGTTGGTCTCTAGGACCATCAAGTCCAGGACATCTTGGGTAACAATTGATCTGTATACGTCAACTGGGTTGATCTGTTCGCCATTGTAGGGCATATCTTTTTGTAAATCTGATTGTCCAGTAAACAGGAGCCTTGAAATATTTAAAACTTCTTTAAACCAAATAAAGTCTACATTTTCCTGGGAATCGCTCCTATTGCCACTATCTTCGAAGTCACTTTCGTGCTCAGACTCAATTTCGGAAGACGTTACTGAATCATCTTCGGATATAAAATCGGGATCGTTTTGATCGTCGTCTACAGACTCTTCAGAAATATCACTTAAATTATCAATCTCTTCTTCTAGCTCAGATTGAGTTAGAGGTCGTTTACTATTAAACATCTTTAAATTTATTTTTGATAGGACGAAATATATCTGTACTCTCCTAATGCCTTATGGCAACTAACAAGCGCGAACGTGTTAGTTAGATTAAATATGATCATAATGTGACTCAATGGACTTGGCGATTAAATTTATTAGTACAGACTCCAATGTACCATATATGGGTCAATTTATACGGGGGACTTGTGCACATCATTTTATCTTTTTCATTTGGACAGGGAACGTGTTAATTTTAAATGAATTTAGACATAACTTTTGGGACGCACTGTATAATATATTAATAGGAAACATATTTATATAGGTTAAAGATGTTTTTAAATATGTATATTTATTATGTTTATTAAAAAGATATTGTGGTTATTTTTTTTTCGCATAAAAAAAATTAAACACTAACAACTAAAACAAAAAATAGCAAGTGGTGTTTTTTTTAGTTTTATAACAAATTTTTTTTTTTTATATTTTTTTAATTTTTTTTTTTTTTTGTATTTTTTCGATTTTTATATATTTTTTTTTTTTTTATTTTTTTAAACAAACAAACAATTAAACAACGAAACAAAGCGAAACCCCAAGTTAGCAAATGTACTTCCCAATATAAGACAAAAACGGATTAGAATTTAGTTATGAGACTCTATAGCAGGTGGCAATATCGGTATTTTTTATTTAAGAAAGGTGATCTAATGCGATTTTTAAAAGATCTTTTTTTTTATAAAACTCAATAAATTCACTTTAATAAAATTAGAGGAAATGTTTTTTTTTTATTATTCTAGAATTTTTCAATGTAACTTTTATAAAAGTTAAATTATAAATTTCTGTAATAATAGAAAAAAAAATTGTATTCTTTAAGTTTATTAAAGTGACTGTATTAAGTTTTACTAAAGAGTTCTTTATCTAATAAAATAAAAATTGATCTATAAGTCAATTAGCGCGTATAGGAAAAACTTGAGATAAGTAAGAATATATGAAAATTGAGTTAATGTAAATTGAACAATAATTAAAATGATAATTTAAATTTTTCTTTATGACATTTTGATTTGTATGATATTTTTTTAATAAAAAACACTCTTAAGGATAAATCGAAATTATTAAAAAGATACATAAAATCTTTTTTAAATTGTTCACCAACTTTCGGAACATAATAAACCTTCCTATATCGCATTAAAAATCCCACGTTTACCTGCAATCCCCTCTACTGTGACTAATAAAAATGGAATAAGAGCAGAGGGTGAAACACTAAAATCAGCCAACAATTAAGTTTGTCGTATACAGAAGACACCTTGTTTTATGAAATTTTCCCAAAAATATATATGTGTATAAAATAATATATAAGTATAAATAAATGTAAAAATATATATTTAAAAAATAATTATACATATATAATATGCATAAAAAAACTTTATAATAAATAAAAAGAAATAAAAATACTTTATGATAAATGTTGTATACAATAAATCCATTAAAGAAAATAAATAAAAAGAAATAAAAATATATAAAAAAAATAATATGTTTTTTATTGTCATATAGAGTTAATTTTTTTTTTATATTAAAAAGTATAAATAATTATACCATTTTTTAAATAATACAAATATACACATTTTGGTTTTTCTTTTTTATGAATATTTTTTAAATAGTATATAGATATAATTTCCAGTATCCAGTATAAAGGGTTATTAATTTCAATATTCTTTTTAAAAGGATTTTATTAGAGGAAAATTTATATCTTTTTTTTTTAGTTTTAAAAATAAAAAGTTTTTTATATATATATATATATATATATATATATATATTTATAAATATATTATATATATATATATGTATATATATAAATTATAATTTATTATATATATATATATATAAGAATAATATTCATCAATATTTTTTTCTGGATATAAATATTAGAATCATTTATTACCATATATCAAGATATTAAATTTTAATATATATAAATATATATATATTTTATTATGTATATATATATTATATATATATATATATATATATATATATATATATATATATATATATATTATTTATAAAATTCTTAAAATATGTTTATAAATATATGTTTATATAAATGTATAGATTTGTTATATTTCATTTAAAGGGGATAATATTCAATAATATTTTTTCCTGATAAAATATTAATCATTTTTATATATATATTTAAATTTTAATATTCATAAATTCATAAATTTCTTATGTATGTATATTTGTATATATTCTAAAATAAAATTAAAATGCAAAAAAAGTAAAAGTAATTCGTCAAAGGCCGCCACCGCCGCCATATTTGCTGATAAAATCCCTAGTGTATACATGGTTACAGCGTAACCGGCATTTGAAAGTGGAGGTTTGCAATTAAATGGGAAAAAAGGTGTAAATCAAATATAAAAACATATAAATTCATATCGAAATCCTATAAGAAATCAAGGTCGTTTTATATTTTGAAATATTTTACGTAAAACAACTATAATGCTTTTTCAATAATAAAATTAACGAAATTACAATGCGGTTGTTTTTCAATTACTACACAATATGTCATAATAAACAACGTTACTTGCAAATCTCAATTTAGATTTCGGTCTGAACCGTCCCTGTCTATTATTATCGCATTCCATAAAACAGCGGATGTCTTCGGGTCGACCTACCCTAGAAAACGCCACGTACAATTGACCGTGTGTAAAACATGGCGATTTCAAATAGATGCCGACTTTCTTAAAGGATTGACCTTGCGACTTATTAATTGTCATGCAGAAAGCCGAACGTACCGGAAATTGGAAACGTTCGATTGTCTGCGGTAGCATGAATACTTTAGCGACTGTTTTAATTTTCAGTATTCATGTTATCCGTCCTTTAGATGTTCCCGTGAGTATTTCGCATTCCAAAAATTGTTCGGCCAAGGATACAACCTTTAATCTTGTTCCGTTGCACTCGCCCGCCGTGACATCAATGTTTCGAATTAACATCACCACCCCACTTTGAGCCGAAGCTCGTGAGGTGGCAGAGATGGTATTTCTGCAGCATTCATCAGTTCGCGAGTAATGTGAAATTCGTCGTTTTCACCCTCTTGAGCTGTATTAATGCTGAAATACGATGTAACCGGACCGTGGAACTTTTCCAAGATTAATTCGTTGACATGATTGACCGCCGCATTCGTGGGACACAAAATTGCTCTATTTCCCTCTGCTAGCGCTTCAACTTGAAAGTCCTCATATACAAACTGTATGAGAGCTTGCAAATTCGCTACCATTAACATATTGGGCACTTGAATAAGATTTCTCGGGGCATGCCTCACGTCAGTTAAATCGAAGGCCACGTCCCCTCACC
Source organism: Listronotus oregonensis (assembly GCA_019359885.1). Taxonomy (NCBI): domain Eukaryota; kingdom Metazoa; phylum Arthropoda; class Insecta; order Coleoptera; family Curculionidae; genus Listronotus; species Listronotus oregonensis. The sequence continues at coordinate 23,020 of JAHBCN010000141.1, forward strand.
TAATTTAAGTAACCAATCTGTAAATGAGCAACCGAAAGCTCTAGTCTCATTCGATACCCTATTTGTATTTTGCCCATTAGATGGCACGGCAACTTTTGCCCGCATATTTACCTTGAGGCTTAAATGCGTTATATTAGACCAAAGATGCGGTCGTTTTAACGAAGCATCGATCGTTTCCTCCCGACCATCCCCGCGACTTTTAATCACGGGGATGATCTGACTAAAATCACCGCCAAATACCACACATTTTTCCCCTAAAGGTACATATGGGTTGTCCATTACCTCGCGTAAATAGCGATCAATTGCCTCCACTGCCAGGCGCAATGACATCGGCGCCTCGTCCCATACAATCAAAGCCGCGCGTTTAATTTTCAAAGTTGCATCGTGTTCTAGGGGCCATCCCGCTACAGTCCTGTCCGTCAATAATAATGGCAACTTAAACGTTCGATGAACCGTTTTACCACCAATCAATAGATTGGCAGCAATTCCGGTCCACGCAACAGCTATAGTTGTCATTTTCATGCACGAATAATGATAAAAAATGCAATTTTTTGATCTTTATTCATCGTGTCGACTTCATAGTTCGGCACATGGCGACCAGGTTCCTTCTCCTCAATATCCTCCTGACCATCCGCGACAACAGCATTTTCAATTTCGACCACATCGATGTCGTTCACCGCATCGCCATCGTTGTTTTCGAATGGAAAAACACCCAAGTCCGCTAACTTACCCCCGGTCGACTATTTGCCAATATCGATTCGACATAGAAAAAAACAACGATTTATCGACTCCCTATAACTAAAACCTCTTCTTAAATTATCGTCGATTAAATCGCGTTTGTACTTGCGCCACAGAGGAGGAATTTGCGCTAAATCATCCCCAGTTACGATCGCACATATGGTCGCAAATGGGCGTCTGAGGCGGCACGGTAATTTTCTTAAAGACGCTTCTGCCATACAGCGATCGAATTCGGTTCCGTTTCTTAACAAATTCCTCCGTTCGCAGGCCGTTCTAAAGTCTGCGCATAGTTCGCCTTCCACCGCTCGCAATTGGTCGAAACTTGTCGGTCCTCGAACGTGCGCCAAAAGAATTCTCAAATAGAATCTTTCTATTTGAGGATCGTTCGGACTGACATCGTATACGGTTCCGATCATTTTACTAACAGTCTGACGGGGAACCCAAGTGCCGTCCCTGGATCTCCAGGTATAGTACTCTGGTATATGAACATAAAATAAATCGTGAGCCGCACCACTATTGGCATTTAGTGCGAAATAGGCTTCAAGTTTTGATGGTTTGTTTAAGGCATCATCCAACTCTTCGATTCCAAGCTGCTCATTAAAGATCACTTTCCTAAAGCCAGGCAAATGCATAGGCAAAAGCATGACGCGCTCGTGCGTCTTGAACTCAAGCGATCGTGCATCTTGAACTCAAAGAGTCGCCATGTTGCTTCAATTGATGTAATGTAGCGACAATTGAGGTATCGTTGAATTTCGTCCAATTCATTAATTTCTGCGTTAACGTCGACTCTGATGGAGTCGTCGCCCTTATGTAAATATTTATGAAGATATTTCATTGTCTTTATTGACCCTACCACCTCAAAGTCGACGTGGCAATTATATTTACACAAGGCATAGGCATTGTATGCTACGATAGGTCGTTTATCGATAACCGCAGCCTGGTTCACCATTGGGATTACGCGACCATCCCTAGGGCGTTTATAGATGGGCCGCTGATTCATCCCCCGATTGATCAAAGTACGTTCGGCAAAATCAATAGGAAAATGAAAACGACATTTGCCGTCAACGATACACGTGGCATCGTTGCCTTGGATTGCACACTGATTGTGCACCTGATGTCGGGCCACTTGTGCATACATACCTGGCTGAACTGTTCATCAGGTATATATGCCGAAATGATTCCGTTAACATCGTTCTCATCGTGAATTTTATCGTCCTGTCTAAAAGTCACGATGATATGCGCATGTGGCAACCCACGCTTTTGGAACTCAATTACATAGTGATAATTGAGCACCACCCCGTATATCTGCTTCTGGACAATGTCGTTCATCAATTCCTTTAATTTTGCACTGAACACACGACAAACCAAATCGGGACGATGCTCGTACCGTGGGATTGCAAATTATCGGTTATTTCGGGCCATGAAGGATTACATGTAAAAATTATTAAGAGATCTGGTTTGCCGAAGCGGGCAATGACTGCCATTGCTTCGGCATATCTCCTTTCGAGATTTCTTTCACCTCCCTCAAACGAAACGGGCAAAATGACGGGACGACCTATGCGTGGCAGATCGCCGCCGTCATTTTGTTGGTTAGCAATATCCCCCCATCAAAATTCCCATTATTAAATGGACCCATACATGCCGCGCCGGCACCCCAAGCGGCTATAATTGCTTCCCTACGCCTATTGTAACGTGCCAAAGATTCTTGCGCCGCTAATCTAAACTTATGTTGATTTTTTCTCAAAAACCACAAAGTATCGGCTTTCGCTTTACACCAGGCATCTACTAAATATTGTTGAAACAATTTTTGACCGTAATGTATTAAACTAAAATCGTTCCTAATTTGAATCCTATACCGATAATATTGCCGAGCCGTCACTATTTTCCCATCCCTAACAGTTAAAACATCGGTGGAACGGCCGGCATCCCCGCATGGAAATAGCAAGGGATAGACCATGGGATCACACATTTTGTTTAAATTTTTTATGACATGATGCCGAATTTCCCCCCTGAACCATCAACTATCCTTACACGCGAATAAAGAATTAAGTCTACCTGGAGGGCGGCTCCGTACCGACAAACAATGCCGCTACATCACTACGACTTTCAGGTAGGTAATAATTCCTCATTTGGCAATTGATATTCGCGACAAACCCAATTCTAACGTCATCCAATGGTCTAAGCCCTTGACGCCTCCTCCTTTCCTCCGCTAATTGCTCACCCATCGTTTCATAACACTGTATATACTGATTCACTTGCCTAAGAGACCTTTCTACTATTTCGATAATTTGATTATCGACACCTGCATCCTCAGTAAATGCCGTCCTATGGGCCAGGGCATCAGCTACGTCCAAGAAATCTATGGTGGGTGGGCAAACGAGTATACGTCAAAAATTGTCAATTCGAGAAAACGGGGTTAGAAAAATTTAGGCGTTGGAAATTTCATAATTTTATACTTTGTTTGGTGAAATAGCCCTTTAATATTCACGAAAGCTTTATATCATTTAGTTTTAAGAGTGCTTCAATGGTTTTTTCATATTATTTTCTGATATTTTGTTATTTTAGAGGCAAAATAATTGAGTTATACTATTGTGATTAATAAAAAAACTACTTGTACTAATATGACCATAGAAAAAATGCAGAATATACTTGAAAATTATATTTATTTCAAATTAAAAATGACAAATTTGTTCTAACTAGGACCAGATATAAATTGGCAAACAAAATTTTAGTCTTCATCAAACTCGACAACATCAGGGTGGACACCTACCCTGCTGTTGCTGTTTCACTTGTAGGCAAATCAAGATAAAATTGTCTAAAGGGTGGTGATATCAAAGGCAATAGTTGTATTAAATCATTTTTCTTTTCTTTTGATATTGGTACTCTTTGAGAGTAGCATTTTTTAGGTGATAATATATCATTTTTTCCACGTCTAGCAAAACATATTTCTTGAAAATCCTCCTCATTAGATAGGCTTTTCTTGAAAAATAATGTAGCGTATTCTTTGGTATAGCGTAACCATTGAACGCTATGCCATTTAAAGGGGTTTCCAGAAGAATCTTTCTTTCGCAAAATTAATGAACTTTTATACAAATCAGCAAAGTCTAAGAAACTTTCGAAAGTTAACTCCTTGACCAGAAACTTTCTTTTCTTGCCCACGCTTCTTACGAGTTGATACCAATCGTGTGGATGAAAAATATCAGTACCCATATGGCTATGGCCACTAACCATAAACTTGTGGTCGATTGTTTCTAATGACTGTTTCTGTTGCATTAAAGTTAGGAACATTGCAGCCACGTGCGAGTTTTTATTCTGGCCACCACATGTATCGGAGTACAGAATAATGTGTTTTACATTATCTGGTAGTGACAGCAGCTCCGTAAATATACATGTACAATCTGGTTTCCTCCGCGTCCTCCCTCCGCTTCATGCCACATGAAACAAGTGACAGCACCATTTTCCATATCATGCATAGTGAAGTTGAATGTCCATAATTGCCTTTTGTAGAACGAAACACTTGAATTAACAAAGGGTGTGGCAAGACATTGTTGTAAATCAAAAGAATAACATTTCACACCCCCGTTTTCTTTGGCAAATTTTTTGTCAGTATCCTTTTGAATATATGCTTTGTCCGCTTCAAGAAGGTGAATGTCTATTTCGTTTTGTACATTTTCTTTGTCATTTTCACCAGTTTCTTCAGCCACCTTCATTTGCATTTGTAATAATCGCATTTGTGACATGTATCGACCTTCGGTTTCTTGAAAGCCAGCTTCAGCTTATGAAACTCTGTCTCATAAATGCGTCTAGAAACTATTTTTTCCCTATTTTCACAATATGCGTCATACATTTTTTGTAGCGTTAAACTGGGAGACAGATATTTCTTATCGTTCGTCCTCCTCGTGTAATGAGATTCATGGGCAGGGAATGATTTAATGTGATCAATTGCTTCTTGTAACAACTCTTCAGAGTGTTTATTCAGTGGTTCATGGCGACCTCTGTTGTCAGACTTCACAATTCCAGATACAGAAGCCCGAGAGTTTTTTAGAGCAAGGGTAACAAACATTTGTGTTTCATCCAATACTTTCATGAAGCATCCTCGACAAACCTTTACTTTTTCTCCTCTTATTTTAAAATAAAATGAATGACTGACATTACGATTTCTGGATTTACCATCGTCTTCAGTTCGTCTTCTTTTCACAGCTGTAGCCTTTGTATCCGAATGATTTGCAACATAGCAAACCCTTCTATCTCGACTTCCAAGACTCCAATAGTCCTCGAAGATAGCTTGTCTTGTATATTCAGGAATTCTCTCCCGACATTTCAATCTACAATCTGGAAGAATTTTCATTTTTCTTTGCCTGACTTCTTTTCCTTTTGAAGTAATATAATTTTGTCCCGTGTTCCTTTTCAGTGTTCTTTCATGTCTTTTTTTTCTTGTGAAAGGGCCATCTACTGATCTTTTTTTCTTAGGTTGTTTATCTTGCTCTTTGTTTTCAAAATTTCGTTTTTCAAGTAGATTATTTTTAATTGCTGATAATGGAATGTCGTCATCGCTTGAACTATCAGAGTTTGGAATATATGTTTTATCTTTAATGCTATCATCACTATAAAATTCATTTTCATATTGCAGGACGTCATTTTGTTCTACTAAAGGTACTGAAAAAAATTAATATGGGGTATAATAGTGTTTTCTTAATACGTTAAATGAAAAAAATACCTGGGGAAGATGACTGATAATCCCTACTACACCCTGGATCCAAAATCACATTACGTTGTTGATTTTCCTGTTTTTCGTTTATTGGCATATCTACAAAATTTACAACACGATGTTACTTGACTTTGATTAACCAAGGCATGCACAGAATATGACAATGACACCGAGAAATTTGCTGGTGTCAATATTATACCACAGCAATGTACCACCGTTATAAAAACTGTGAATATGTTGAAAAGCACTATTAGTGAAAATTAACTGCGAACAAAATATTGGTGGTTATGATCAATCTGTTTTTGAATCTGAATAAAGAAGACGGTCGTTCTGATACTTTAATTTTAAGCGACCATTAGGCGGTGAATTTTAACTATCAAAAAAAAAAAAAGATTTATGATCTGAAAAGCATTCTTACCAATATTATCGTCAAAAATAGGAGACTTAGCAATGTGGTAATTGTCGCTGTATAACTCAATATTTGATAAAGTTGGACTAGTTGGCTTTTCTAATATCAATGGTGTTAAACCTAAAATCTCAATTTAAGTTTTATTTTAATCACACATTATAAGAAAAAACTTACCTAAATCCATTCTAGCTAGTTCTACTAATTTTTTGGACCTATTGGAGAACATTTTTAAACAATTTTGAACACAAAACTCTCGAACACCACCGAAAATTTGCTAAAATTTCGGCTTATGAAAACAAATACATAACCTCAAATCTAATGTCAAATGATACAAACAGTATAAGTCAATAGTTGATGAGTAGTATAAGTCCACTTGTACTATTTATTTCCTGTAATTGGCGTTGGTCAAACTAGTACATCTCCACTTGTACTATTATGCTCACCAGAAAGTGTAAATTCTTGAGGTAGACTGTTTAAATCAATGGTCGTAATATTGGGTTCTTTGGAAATACACTTATACTGTATGAACCTATGGATGCAGCTACCTAAATTGTGATGAAAATCGACTTAAACTAATATTCGCTAAATTTTGACTTATACTCGTTTGCCTACCCACCATAGAAATAATAGTGATTTAGTCGCGGTTCGGCTAAATCTTGTGTGCAAGGCACCCCGTTATAATAATGGTACACTTGACCGGTAATGCAAAACATCGACCTTCATTAAAATTTTGATTTGCGCCCGGAACTGACGTTTTAAACGATGCCATGGCGAACAGACCGTTTATGTAACGAATTTTTTCGCGAAATTGCCGATTTAGTGCACCCGGTTGAGTGTATAAATCTAACAATTGTTGCGGGGCTTGCCCTAGCGGAGGCAAAACAACATTTCCGTTACCGCAACAAATGCGCCAACTTCCTCCGGCACTGGGAAACTCATTTCTAAAGAACTTTGCCCCGCAAACGTGACATCGTTCTCGGCTCATTCGTTCCAGTTCTGCCAAATCGGTATTTACGCCCAATTTCCAGGAACGTTTTCTCGCAATATTGTCGCCATAAACTCGGCGTGCCGGTCCAGCTTCTACATTATCGCGAGCAACAGCCGCTTCCCGTTCACCTGCATCTGCATTCACAGGCTGAATATTTTCGGGATGCACAGCAATATTATCGTTATTATTAATATTTTCCGGTCTAAGATTTGGCGTAGAGACGGGTACGTCAATTCTTAAACGCGGAATATTTATAGTTAATGGCCTAATATTAAAATTTTCATTATTTTCACGTCTAAGATTTGATGCAGTATTTACTACATCAAGCCTTAAACGTGGTACATTTACCGTTAACGGTCTTATATTGAAATTTTGTAGCAATTGCTGCTGGGACTGTTGTTCGTGATTTTGGGGAAATCTGTCCTGATTTTGCGATAAACGCTGTAAAATTACACGTAATTCCCGATTTACGGTGTTACTTCGTGCGTTTTGCTGCGAAAGTACCCTTCTTCTATTTCTCAGCGCTATTCTGGTTAGTTGAGAGCAAAAACGCCTGGTATTTCCACCTTGTTGTGATCTGGGTAATGGCTGAGAAATAGTTTCAGGCAAAGCAATACGCTCAAGTACAACATTCAAATTTCTAATATGCACTCTATTATCATTTGCACGGTTAGATGCAGATGATAATCTAGTATTAGGCTTTACCATTATGGAAATAAGTACTAACCTTATTCAATGCACCAGCAGCTCCGATGAGTCCAAAATTGCTTACCAACTTGAAGTTCCACACTTTATGACACTAAGTAAAAGTTTTCCCGGGCGAAAATCGCCTAAAAACGGAAGAACGGATAGAATTCCCCCCACCCCTCCACCACTCGATTTATCGTTTCTCGAAAACGAAACACCTTAGAACAAAAATGTTGTGCCATCTTATAGATCTTCGAAAACGATTTAAAATAAAATATAAAAAAAATTCCGCACGTCCCCAGTGGCGTGCAGAAAGTAAAATAAAAATGTCTAAAATTTCAAATGGCTGTAAAATCTTTATTATTGGAGATATTGAAACGAAATTTTGGCAGTAAATACATATTAGGAAATAGTTTATTTTAAAATATTAAAAACTTATACAGAGTGTTACAAAAAAAAGTTACAGGATAACAAACACTTTAAAAATAATGTTTTTTATAGACGTTATTATTTAAGTTGGAGAAAAAATATTTTAGGGGTTAGTGTATATTTATATAAAGTTGTTAAAAAAAATATTATTATTATACAGGGTGAGTTAATTATATAATATATTAAAAAAACTAAAAAAATATAAATCGTAATAACTACGTAAACTACCTTATTATTAAATGAAAAAAATTAAAATTTTGGCGAATTATACTTATTCTTAAGGCAAATTTAAAATTATTAATAATTATTATACCGGGTGCCCCTAAAAAGTTTTACATAACTTTTTTTTGACACATTTCAAATCATTATAGCAACTTTATGACCTGTAGTTAATTTTAGTATTTATTTCAAATATACAGGGTGCATCAAAAAATTATAATAATTTTTTTTCTCTAAAAATTTAAAAAATTTCTTACAATTTTATTTATAAATTTAAAGATTTGAAATTTTGATGAAATATATATATTTTGATGTAGAATTAAAAAATATATTATAAAATTATACAGGGTGTATAGAAAAATTATAGTGATTTTTTAAAATTTTAGTTAAAAATTGAAAATGCCATAAAAAAATTTCTATTTATAATTAAAAAATAGTACTAATAACAAAAGATACATCTTAGGGGATACTTAACTACAATATATTAAAAAATTATACAGAGTGTACAAAAAAATATATATACGTTATGAAAAATATATACAGGGTGAGTCAGAAGTCTGACAAAGCTCATTTACTCGTTATCCATAAAACTTTTGTAATTTTTTTTTTCGTAGGTAAATAGCCAGGCCTAAACTTCACATTTTAAAAATATTTTGATGTATACAGGGTTGCTCACAAAAGCGTGCCGATATAAAGTTATGTTTTTTTAAATGGATCACCCTGTATTTTATATTTTTGTTGTCTTCTTTACATTCTAACACTTTTTTGTTATATGCTACCTAGGGTTAAATCTTCAAATTTAGGAAATATCAAAGTTTCTATTGGAAAAAAAGCAAATTCAGAACATTGTTAATAAGGCTCCCATTTTCCTATTTTCGAATATTATTAAACTTGCTTGTGGTTAGTTGTGGTTAGCTAATACCTCATATTTGTACACTTTATTTATAAAATAGGTTTAGGTTATACAGGGTGTCCAGCAAATGGTGGTAAATTTTGAAACTTTAAAATCTCTAAAACTTTCTTATTTCAAATGGAACACCCTGTATTTTGTTTGACCATTGCTTCAGGCTTTTTAATACCTACAAATCTTTTTAGGATTTCCCTATACCTAAGTCAAGTAGATTTTGCAATATTTTTTATTTATTTTATTTTTCACGAAAAAATGTAGATAATTATTTAAAATTGGAGTAACCTTGGAAACCAAAGTGATTTTTTTATTAAATGCCTACTATCTAACTGTCTTAATAAGTTTTTCTGAATACATAAAATTTACAAAATATTATATCGGAATATATCAACAAAAAAAAATAAGACATAATTTAACCAACTATTTATTTATATGGATTAAAATTGAAAAAAAAAATGTAAAATTATTAAATCAAATGTTCAAAAATACGACCATTTTCTTGAATACACCTTATGGAAACGCTCCACTATGGATCTTCGTACCTCAAAAAAGCGATGCGGGAAAATTAATCTGCAAGCCGCCGTTATCCTTTCTTTCATATTCGCCTTTGTAGTAGGACATTCCGCGTACACCTTTTCTTTCAAAAACCCCCCAAAGTAAAAGTCTAATGGCGTAAGATCACAAGATCTTGGTGGCCATTCAATGGCACCTCTTCGACCAATCCATTTTTCGGGAAATTGTTCATTTAAAAATTCCCGAACAATTCTATGGAAATGTGGCAGCACCATTTTGCTGTAACCACATTGCCCTTCTTAAATCTAAATTAACATTTTTTTCAACAAACGGCAATTCATTTTGTAAAAATGATAATAGAATTTCACCAGATAAATGATCATCAAAAAAATATGGCCCTATAATATAATCGCCCAGAATTCCCACCAAACGTTAAGCCACCATAGATTCTGGTTGTCCACCTCGCGAACCTAATGAGGATTTTCTAATATAATATGCATATTGTGTCGATTAACTATGCCATTACTTTTAAAAGATGCTTCATCAGTAAATAAAATAAGTGATAAAAAATCGGGATTATTAGCTATTTTTCTAAGCAATGTATTACAAAAATCTACTCTTTTTACAAAATCCTCTCCACCTAGTTCTTGGTGAAGGGAAATATGATACGGATGATATTTTGTACTTTCTTGTTGTTCTATTGATCGTAGATTGGGAAGTTTCTGAAATAGTGGCAAATCTCGGCTGCTGGAGGATGGATTTTCCTGAACATGTATCAAGATTTCTAATTCTTTTTCTTCCGTCGTCACGTATTTGTTTATCTTAGGTTTCAATGAATATTCAACATTACCTGTAGAATTAAATCGTTCTTTTAGTTTTTCCAAAGCTCTTTTGCTGGGTTGTCTTCGATTGGGATATCGCATATTATACAATCGGCATGCTAATAAACAATTTTTTTCGGCTTCACCGATAATATAAATCATATCAATTAATTCTTGTTTTAAAAAATTCATCTTAAAAACTCTACAGCTTACGTTAAAACTTAGACAGTAATATTATGACATAATTTATTATATTGTTTTATTTGTTAATTTCTCGGCCAACTACATTTTTAAATTAAAATTAATATTTTCTTGTAAAAAAAAATAAAAATTAAAAATATTGCAAAATCTACTTGACTTAGGTATAGGGAAATCCTAAAAAGATTTGTAGGTATTAAAAAGCCTGAAGCAATGGTCAAACAAAATACAGGGTGTTCCATTTGAAATAAGAAAGTTTTAGAGATTTTAAAGTTTCAAAATTTACCACCATTTGCTGGACACCCTGTATAACCTAAACCTATTTTATAAATAAAGTGTACAAATATGAGGTATTAGCTAACCACAACTAACCACAAGCAAGTTTAATAATATTCGAAAATAGGAAAATGGGAGCCTTATTAACAATGTTCTGAATTTGCTTTTTTTCCAATAGAAACTTTGATATTTCCTAAATTTGAAGATTTAACCCTAGGTAGCATATAACAAAAAAGTGTTAGAATGTAAAGAGCAATCTAACAAAAATATAAAATACAGGGTGATCCATTTAAAAAACATAACTTTATATCGGCACCTTTTTTGAGCAACCCTGTATACATCAAAATATTTTTTAAAATGTGAAGTTTAGGCCTGACTATTTACCTACGAAAAAAAAAATTACAAAAGTTTTATGGATAACGAGTAAATGAGCTTTGTCAGACTTCTGACTCACCCTGTATATAAAAAATGTATTATTGACGTTACTATTGAAACTGAAATAAAAATATATTAATTGTTATTGTATATTTATATATAGTTGTCAAAAAACATTACAATTGCTTTATAGTGTGAGTCAAAAAATAGTTATATTAAAAAAACCGAAAATATAAAAAGTCTTATTACTACTTTATTACTACATCTAAAATTTGAAAATAAATTATAGGTTATGTATATTTGTGTAACAATTAATAAAATATAAACCAACATTATATGTGGTGTATCAAAAAAAAATAATGAAATTTATATTTTTACTTTTTTTCAATTTTATATATATTTTTTTGAAAAATTTTCTATATTATATTTACACATAATTAAAAACTGTTCCCTAAAATGTATTTACCAATATCTTTAAAATAAAATAATCTTTAATAGTAAAAAATTTACAACTATATCAAATATAAACCTTAAATTAAAAAAATCATTATAATTTTTTTATACCCCCCGTATAATTTTAATTTATATTTTTTAACTTTCCATTATAACATATATCTTTCAGCAAAATTTCATTTGTTTAAAGTTATAAATAAAATTGTTAGATTTTTTTTAATTTTTCAGATAAAAAAAATTATTACAATTTTTTTATGCATCCCTTATATTTGAAATACATGCTAAAATAAACTACATATCCCCATGTATTTCTGACCCAAATTTCATTTTTTTATATACGTAAATAAGATTACTATAATAATTTGAACCGTTTAAAAAATTAGTTAAATACAACTTTTTTGGAACACCCGGTATAATATTTATTAATATTTTTAAAATTGCCCACGATATTATAATAATTCGCTAAATTTTTAAATCTTTTTATTTAATAATAGGGTAATTATTATGATTTATATTTTTTTAGGATTATCAATATATCTTCTTTTTGATTCACCCGGTATAACAATTATATATTTTTTTATAAACCTCATATAGATATACACTAATCCCTAGATTATTTTTTCTCTTGCTTTAATAGTAACGTCTATAAAAACTTATTATATTTAACGCCTTTGATTTTTTGTAACTTTTTTTTTGAAACATGCTGTATAATTTTTTAATATATTATAGCCAACTACTCTTTAACTATATTTTGTTATTTTTTTACTAAATATTGTAAATAGGAAAATATTTATAACAAATTCAATTTTTAACTATAATTTTAAAAATTCACTATAATTTTTCTATACACCCCGTATAATTTTATATCATATTTTTTAATTCTATATCAAAATATATATCTTTCAGCAAACTTTCATATGTTTAGATTTATAAATAAAATTGTAAGAATTTTTTTATATTTCGAGATAAAAAAATTAATTATAATTTTTGATGCACCCCGTATATTTAAAATATGTGCTAAAATAAACTACATATTCATATGTATTTATGACCCAATTTTCATTTCTTTATATACGTGAATAAGGTTATTATAATAATTTGAACTGTTTACGAAAATAGTTATATACAACTTTTTGATACACCCGGTATAATATTTATTAGTATTTTTAAAGTTGCCCTCGGTATAATTATAATTCGCCAAATTTTTAAATCTTTTCATTTAATAATAAGGTAGTAATTATGATTTATATATTTTTAGTTTTTTCAATATATCTCCTTTTTGACTCACCCGGTATAACAATAATTTATTTTTTTATAAACTCTATATAAATATACACTAACCCTAAAATATTTTTTCTCTTACTGTAATAATAACGTCTATAAAAAATATTATTTTTAAAGTGTTTGCTATTGTGTAACTTTTTTGTAACACTCTGTATAAACTTTTAATATTTTAAAATAAACTATTTTTTAATATATATCTACTGCCAAAATTTCGTTTCAATATCTCTAATAATAAAGATTCTATAGCCATATCAAATTTTACTCATTTTTATTTTATTTTCTGCACGTCACTGGAGACGTGCAGAAAAAAAAATTAAATATTTTTTTAAATAATTTTCAAAGATCTAGAGGATGGCACAATTTTTTTTTCCAAGTTGTTTCGTTTTCGAGAAACAATAAATCGTCTATCTGTCAAAAATATATATATATATTTCTTATACCTATAAGCCTACACACTTAATTTTTCAAAAATCCAAAAAAAAAAATTAAAAAAATCATCCATCACCCTAAAGACGATTTCCCCCGTAACTACCATCCAATAACTCAGCTGTTACGTTTGTCTTCTCATTTATGACGTCACCAAAGGGGATTTTTAGTGTAAAGACTTATTTAAATCGTTAATTTCTCGAAAACTATGACATTTATGAAAAAATGTTATATAACCAAAATTAAAGACAAATAAATTTCCTACAAAAAAGTTGTACAAAATTTTTAAATTGGATGGATAATAAAAATAAAAAGTTAGGTTAAAATTCAAAGTAATCTTAGAAGTTTGATATTTTATTTATAACTTGAAAAGTATTACACCTGGGTAAAAAAGTTATATAACCTAAATTAAAGACCTTATAAAAATACATAGTTTATATTATATAAAGTTTTTTATAGCTCTTATGGTTTTTGAGATATTAACGTTTTAAATTTTTTATAAAATAAATAATATCTCAAAAACTATAGGAGATACGCAAAATTTTATACGACATAAAATAAAGCTTTTACTATTGTCTATATAAAAAGTTATATACATATTTTTCATACGACAAATAATAAAGGAGGTATAACTAAAAATGTGTTTTTGAGCAAAAAATTCAGTCCAAATAGAAAAAAAAATTATATATATATATATATATATATATATATATATATATATATATATATATATATATATATATATATATATATATATATATATATATATATATATATATATATATATAATTTTTTTTATTTAAAAATTTTTCAAACATTTTAATCCCTCCTTTATTATTTGTCGTATAAAATATTATTAACTTTATATAGACAATATAAAGCATTTTATGTCCTATAAATTTGCGTATCTCTATAGTTTGTATTATTTATTTTATAAAAAATTTAAACGTTAATATCTCAAAAAACTAAATAAAAAATATAATATAAACATGTTTTATAAGGTCTTAATTAGGTTATATCACTATGTCGTATCACTATATACAAACATCCCACAAAGTTGAAAAGACATAATTAAAAAAAATGGAATAAAATTAAACCATACACTGACATTCCAATCAATGAATTTCTTGAAGCCATTGAAACCACACTCAACTCTACCTATTTTCTTTATAACCAACAATTCTATAAACAAATTGACGGATGTGCAATGGGTTCTTCTATTTCAAGTGTAATTGCCCAGCTTGTACTAGAAGATCTAGAAGAGACAGTTATTTCAAAACTAAATTTTACTCTACCTTTCTTTTTTCGCTAGTGGACGATTGCATAACAGCTGTACCTCAAGATAAAATAGATTATGTTTTAAACTCTTTTTAACGGCTATCACAAAAATTACAATTTACAAGTGAAATCGAAAACCATAAAAAAATAAATTTTTAGACCTAACACTACATAACAAGAACACCTAAATTGAAACGGAATGGTACATAAAAGACACCTGGTCTTCGAGGTATCTAAACTTTAATTCTCAACACCCATTCTCTCAAAAAAAGTCAGTTGTAATTGGCCTTGCGGATAGAGCGATATATTAAGTGACCCACCATATCAAAAAAAGCAATAACTAAAGCAAAAATAGCCCTTAAACTTAATAACTACCTAATAATTTAATTAACTCAATTTTAAAAAAGAATTCACAAATTTTATAATTCAAACAAATTCCAGAAACGGCGGAAAAAGACAATAATAATAAAAAAACATATCTATCCTTACCTACATTCCTAAACTCTCTGAAAATATTCAAAATATTTTTAAAAAAGAAAATATTACAGTTTGCCATAAGGGCCATAATTTACTTAAAAAATTATCTTCAAATCTCAAGAGCAAAATTGAAAAAAACAAAAAAAGCCATATTATATATGAAATTCCTTGCAAGGACTGTGATAACGTTTACATAGGACAAACAAGCCAATATTTAAAAAACAGACTAAATAGTCATAAATACGACAAACGCAACAAAACTGCTCTAACAAACCACTCCACCGAAAAAAACACACTTTTGATTTTGAAAATACAAAAATTTTGAAAACGAAACAAATACACAGAAAAAGAATTCTTAGAAATGGTCTTTATTCAAAAAGCAATAAACACAAAGGCAGACACAAAGAATTTAAGTATGCATTATTGCAATCTCATTAATAATTAATAATAATAAAAAAAATTACACAACAACATAACCAGTATAGATGACCATACATAAAAATAAAACAAATTTCTATATTATTATCTAAATGCAAAGAACTCTACCTCACTGTTATTTTAAAATATATTTTACAGTTTTTTACATTTCTTGATATTAAACACATATTTATTCTTTTTTGGGAAAATGGTAAGATGGTGCTAGTAGTTCTATTAACTACCAAAAATAAATGATAATTAAAAAAAAATAAATAGTTTAGTTGAAACGAACACCGTTTATTGTATTTATTTGTGTTAATGTTAAGTGTTTTGTTTGTGACTTTTAAGTTCTAAATGTTCATTACACAACAAAAATGAGTGTTTTTTGTGAGAAACCCCTTAGTTTTAAGGTAACATTAAATTTTAATATATTATATAGGTAAAATTTCAATCAAAAAAATTTTTTGTATTGCAGATTGATTTGTTATTATAAAAAAAAAAACATATATACCTGATGAAGGCCCTTCCAGGCCGAAACGTCGTAATTGACAAAAATTATATGAAAATTGCTTAGTAAGCAACTGTTTTTATATATTGCCTGACCTTATCCCCAAGAAAATCCAGAAAATTTTGGAAAAGCATAAACAATATATCAAGGCAAAGGTCAAAGAAAATAAACAAATTAACTATATATATATATATATATATATATATATATATATATATATATATATATATATATATATATATATATATATATATATATTTACGCAATTTGTTAAGTTTTTTTATTATAAATTATTTATTTAATTTTTTTTAATCCCAAATCACCCAAAATCTGCAAAAAAAAATCCCAAAATAAAAAATAATAAATAATACCCATATGACGTCATTATAGCAGTTATTTGTATATAAAGACTTTTTTAAACAATTAATATCTCAAAATCTATGACAGATATTAAAAAATGTTATATAACTAAAAATAAACACTATTAAATTTGCTAATAAAAAGTTCTTAAAAATTTTTGGATTGGACAAATAGTAAAATTAAAAACTTAATCTAAACTTTCAATTAATCTGAAAATTTCGATTTAATTATTAAAACTCGAAAAGTATTACATTTAGACGAAAGAATTATATAACATAAATAAAGGTATTTATAAAAATACACAATTGATGTTATATAAATTTTTTTTAACTTTAATAGTTTCTGAGATATTGACATTTTAAGCTTTAAAGAAAATCATTAATATCTCAAAAACTATAAAAGATACAAAAAATTCTATATAACATAAAATAAAGCTTTTAACATTATCTATATAAAAGATTATTTACATATTTTTTATACAATGAATAATAAAGAAGATACAAATACAAATATATTTTTGAGCAAAAAATTAAGTCCAAATAGGAAAAAAATAATATTTTTTTTATGTACGTGTTTTTTTTAAGTTTTTTTATTATAAATATTATTTTTTATTAATTTTAATCCCAAATTACCTTAAATTTGCTAAAAAATAAAAAAATTTCTCTCTTTTTCCAGGGGTACCTTGAAAAAATCCCAAAAAATCGGTTTCTTGATTATAACTCGAAAAGTATTGCATCTAGATGAAAAGTTGATTAACTTAAATTAAAGGTCTTGTAAAATTAAACAATTCTTGTCATAAAAAATTTTTTGCAGCTTTTACAGTTTCTGAGATATTTACGTTTTAAATTTTAAAGAAAATTGGTTATATCTCGAAAACTATAAAAGATACAAACAATTTTATATGACATATAATAAAGCTTTTTATATTGTCTATATAAAAAGTTGTATACATATTTTTTATACGACAAAAAATAAAGGAGATATATCTAAAAATATGTTTTTGAGTAAAAAATTCAGTGCAATTAAGGAAAAAATTGAACAAAAAAATATTTACGTAATTTTTTAAGTTATTTTGTTATAATTAATTTATTTTATTTCTTTAAATTCCAAATCACTTAAAATCTGCAAAAAAATCCCAAAATAAAAAAAAATAAATAATACCCATATGACGTCACTATAGGAGTTATTTGTATGTAAAGGCTTATTTAAATATCTCAAAATCTATGACAGATATTAAAAAATGTTATATAACTAAAAATATACACTATTAAATTTGCTAATAAAAAGTTGTTAAAAATTTTGGAATTGGACAAATAGTAAAATTAAAAACTTAACCTAAGCTTTCAAGTAATCTGAAAATTTCGATTTGATCATTAAAACTCGAAAAGTATTACATTTAGACGAAAAAGTTAAGGTAAAATGGGGTATTACCGGCCTAGTTAGCGAAATTTTAGGTTTACCTACTAAGATTAGTAAAAACATTGCCTATTTTGTATAAATTTAAGCTTGTTTAGGTAAATTAAGGAGTTTTTTTTATCGATTTAAATAAAAAACTATTAAAAATTTAGTTGTTTTGTCTCAAAAAAAAAAAA
This sequence comes from Listronotus oregonensis, assembly GCA_019359885.1. Taxonomy (NCBI): domain Eukaryota; kingdom Metazoa; phylum Arthropoda; class Insecta; order Coleoptera; family Curculionidae; genus Listronotus; species Listronotus oregonensis. The sequence continues at coordinate 41,083 of JAHBCN010000141.1, forward strand.
AAAAAAAAATTAATAATGTATCAGCTTTTGCCATTACCGGCCTACGAAAAATCTTTTAATCTAACGCCGGCCTAAGCTTAATCTAATACCGGCTTATTAGAAATTGTTGTATCTTATTTTATGACGAGAAAGTAAAACAAATAGACAGATTGGTTGATTAACGTATATTTTTAAAAACCTTTTTAAAAAATATAGATATACACCGGTATGAAATTAAAGACAGTAACAGATGCATTATCATTCCATATTCTGAATTTCTGGAACAAAAAATAATCCCCTTTTATTAATGGGCTGAGGAGGCTCTATTTTGGAAATAATTTCATTTAAATCATACCAGATCACATCCTCATGATGAGGCCACTTCCAGTGACTTCCAATTTTTTTCCATGGCTTTTTTGTAGAACGAATTTAATTTACTGTTTTCTACTAAACCTGGAAAATATTTTTGCTCGTATTTAAAGATAACATAGTCTCTCTTTTTAAAACTACTTGTTAAATTTTCTGTTATTTCAAGACTATTATTTTTATTTGTTTTTTCTATTTCTTTTTTTTTAATTTTTTTTATTTTCAGTCAGTCCCATAAAAACACTCTCTGTCTCCTTTTCTAAACCTACCACGGAACTGTTTGATTTAACTTTTTTATTTTTTTTTATTGTTATTTTCACTATTTTCAAGAGCCTTCTGTTTTCTTTTTTCAAGATTTACTCGTTTTTTTTGTTCTTTTTCCTCTTTTTCGACTTCGATTCTTCGTTGATGCTCAATAAACTCGTCTGATATTGCGACAATTGGTGTAATTTTTTTTGTTACTCGCTTTTTAGATAAACTTTGCTTTTTTGGAAAAAAGAAAGCGTTTTTAAATGGGGTTGGAAATTTTGGAGCTGTTACTACAAATTCAGATATATTTTCTTTATTGCTACTATCTCCTTTATTTTCTGGTTTTGTTGAATCTGGAGGCGTTTTTAAGGAATCAATGGAATTTGTAACAGCACTTTCTAATTGCTAAGTGGTGGAGTTTTTTCTACATTCTGTTCAATATCCTTCACTTTTTTATAGGCTTCTAAATCAGTGTTGTTTGGATCGAATATATCTTTTTCGTTTATATTCACTAGTTGTTTCTCAGTTTGATTAAGAAAATGTGTAGTTTCAGTGCTTGTAGCCACATGATTTAGAGATGCTGGAGCATTTAAATATTTAACAGAATTAAAATCTTTAAGAAAACTTGGGTCTTCAACAATATTTACGTTTTTGGACGGACCAATGCAATTAACACTTTCAGAGGGATTTAGTACATCTATTCTGAGAATCTGAATTTTACTGTTATTAATAGTTTCATTCGATTGTGGTATAATCGTATCAAGTTCTAATGAACCATCTTCCTTTAAATGAAAAATGCTAAAGTCAGAGTCAATGTTGTTTATTAACGTAGTATCTCCCAAAATGTCGTTGTCATCTAAGAGACTTGTATCAGGACCCCTATTCTCCAGTCAGAGAATGATCATTTCGTGAGAACGGTGGGTGTGGTTCTCTTAAAATTGGTAATTAGGTTATTCTTGAAACTCAAGAGAATGATCACTTCTCCTAAGAGTTAGGAGAACGTGCTTCTCTTGGTTAAAAGCAGTAGAATCGCCTTCATATCTAGAGAAGCATGCGCAAGGCACAGTTTTACAGTTTATAAACTAACCTCAAAACTTATCTTTATTTTATATATGGCTTCATTTTAAAATAACAAAATATTGTCAGACAAATATTGTCTGTTTTGTGCAAAATATGGAATTAAATGAAGGATTAGTAATTAACGAGATATTTCAGAATTTAATTGAAGCTGAAGAGGATATTGAACAACCTAGAAGACAATTTTTCCATAAGGAAGATGCCTTTGAATTGTCTGACCCTGCTTTTATTAAAGCTTTTCGGCTGACTAAACCAGTAGCTCGGCAATTAATCGCAATTTTAACCCCTTTTCTAGAACTGCCGACGAGAAAGTCTGCTCTCACCATTGAAACAAAGGTAAATAAGCTAAGTTTTTTTTATATTTTAACATTTAATTGGGCATAAACCATAAAATATCTAAAATCAATGTCGGTTCCTTTGTTTAAATGAATAAAATATAATGTGTTTTCAGGTTCTAACAGCCCTACATTTTTATGGACATGGTACCTATCAAGAAGGTACTGGAAAAATTATTTTCTGTGCTGTTAGCCAACCCAGTGTCAGTCGTATTTTAAATGAGGTCACTAATGCTTTAAATAATGTGGAAGTAACACGCAGGTTTATTAAGTTTCCAGAAAATTTAAATGAACTTCAACAGCTGAGAGCAAGGTAAGTATATTAAATATAACATTTGCCTCAACAAGAAAATGTGTTATAAAATACAAAATTGATAAAAACAAAGTAATAATTTCTAAAAAAGGATTTTTAAATGACACATTTTTTTGGCAAGCGGGTACAATGTTGCCCAAGCTTATACGTGCAACATTTTTTTTCAAGGATTAAAAAATGTTTAATAGACTAGTTACAATTTTCACATATTGTACCTATCAGAAAAGATAATGTTTTCTTAGCATATTTAGCATAAATTAAATACATTATAAAAAACAAATATGTAGCTTTTAAATGTTCTAGATTCTATCGAAAACATCAGTTCCCTGGGGTGGTAGGGTGCATTGATTGTACTCATGTGGCCATCATAGCACCTAGTGATGATGAACATATCTATGTGAACAGGAAACAGTATCACTCATTGAATGTACAACTGGTATGTAAATTTAAGAGTTCCTCACTATATTTCTTTAGCAATATGCACTAGATAAGGTACTAGAGTATCAAACTGAATTTTGTATGCCTAAGTACACTTCAAAAAGCACTAATAAGAAAATGTTTTTATACAAATACTGAAATGCATCAACAGATTTTTATTTCCTTTAAAAAAATCATAATACCTTACCTAATTGCCTAACAATTTTATTAAATCTTTGTTACAGGTATGTGATGAAAATTTAAAGATAATGAATGTAAATTCTCGATACCCTGGTAGTTCTCATGATTCCTTTATTTGGACACATTCCAATCTTTCAGCAGTTATGGAAAATATCTACAGGACATATCATCAATCCTTTTTTCTTCTAGGTGACTCTGGTAAGTATAAAAAAAAAGTTGTTGAGAAACCATTAAACATTACTGATATTTTTCCTATAAAACGTCTTTTATTCTAGATGTCCATTTTTTTTTAGATGTTATACTTTAAGTATATCCCACACAGTAGGCTACAGATGAAGTTGCAATTTAATAACAAAATTTTTTTTGCACAATTTACCATATTTTCACAGTTGTGTATCGACATCCAGAAGAACTTGTAGGTCTATTATTGCTATTTTTTTATATTTACTATTAAATTTTATCCTGAGTGATGAGAACCTTTTTAACAATAAATTTTAAAAATTTAAAACTTGTAGCATTATATGTCAACTAATAATTGTTTTTAATTTCAGGATACCCATTGCGACCATGGCTCCTAACAGTCATTACAAATCCCATGCCTGGCCCTGAAGAGAGGATGAATAACAGGCTAAAAAGTGTGCGATGTTTAATTGAAAGATGTAATGGAGTTATAAAAAACAGATTTAGATGTCTCCTAAGGCATAGGGTACTTCATTACACTCCTGAAAGAGCAGCCAAAGTCGTTGTGGCTTGTGCTGTATTACACAACATATGTATTGAAAACAACATACCTGAACCTGAGGAGGATAACAACGATTTTGATTTTGGTATGTATGAACTACATGAAAATGATGAAAACAATGTGGTGGCCAGAATAAATCCAGATTTACAAGCAGGGCGCCGGTTACAGCAGGAAAATATTAGAAGTCATTTTACTAATTAGTACAGCAAAAATGATTTTCTGCAGAGTAATTAAATAAGGTGAAAACTGAAATACTTTTAAAAATTGTTGTTAGTGTTTGGAATTTAGGTCAAAAAGAAGTGTGTTAAAAATATTTTGTATTAGACAGGGTGTATCCAGTAGGGAAACAAAAAGAGGTATTCGTTTAAATAAGAAACCCTGTATATTATCACATTTTTTAATTTAACCCAAAAATTAGATACTTTTTTATGATGCACTGTGTATCAATATTTTTCGACAGTTTTCTAAATATTGACATTTAAAAAATTACCAACTTGGCATTTTTCCAATAAGTCACTGCAAACAAGCGACTGTTCACATAGCAATATGAGTTTATTGAAGTAATCAGAAATGGTGGATGGTCATTGATAGAGTATGACAAAATAAGGAGAAAGTACCTAGTTGGTATATTTTTTTAGAAAAACAATTTATTATTTTTGTAATGTTATTGTTTATGTTTAAAAATGACTACTTTATACTTTATGTTTTATTGTATTATGTAATTGTTAAATTAAAAATAAAACTAAAAGAGTTTACTTAAGTGAAATTTTATTTAACTACCTTCACCAAGATATATCCATTATGTGGTAAATTTATGAACCTATCTATCATGGACATATTCTTTCAACAGGAGCATATTATGTTTGGTGATAGAAAAGATAAATAAACCAACCTTGAAGAAAACAAAAAATACACTAAAAATCTGAACTTACAGTAGGAAGACCATAACAAATTTTGTTTTCACAACATGAAATATCCTATTATATATTATTTCTTTAATAGTTAAAGAATAAAACCATAATATTTTCTAAAATAAACATATTATATACCTAAGTAGTATTTTTTGAAATATAATAAGATAAACAAATTAAAACTGTAAACCTACTTTTTCTGGGGTTTGCGTATAAAGAAGCTTTAGCATTTCTAAAATATTTTTCGTTATCTCTAAATTTTCTTTATTTATCTGCAACATATTTAAGTCATGTTCTTTTTTGTGGTCTAGAAATACTATCTTTTTTTATAGTAACTCTCCAAAATTTCATCCTTTCTATTCACACTTTTTAATAAGCCATGTGATAATTTTAAGGAGTTTTCTAACCTGCGGGTTTTAGTCATTTTTTGGGGCGTCCTTTTCATTCTTGGAGATGGAGGTGGTGGATGTATAATATTATAACTATGGTCCTCAGCAATACTTATGCTTGTTAGGCTGGTTAACTGAAATAAGATTAATGTGTTATGCTTATAATGAATATAGGCTGGTCTATAGGTATAAACCAAAATTCAAAAATAAACTATCAAATAGGCTCTAAATTCAAACTTTAAGATCAACAGTAAAATAAAGCTAGAAAAGTTTGCTGAAATTGAAGTGTTAGATGAGAAACTGTTGCAAACTCACTAATCTGAAAATCACTTACGTCCTTCGTTTCACTTGATGAACATACTTCTTCATTGCTGGTAAAGGTAAATTCTACATCTGTTTCAGATACAGTTGAAATACCTTCAATTTCTGTTGTTGACAATAAATCCAAAACTCGAGTTTCATCAGGGTCAAATATATCAGTGTTGGGAGGACCCCCACCTGTTTGATTGTTGCAAAATCTAGAGTGAGCTGCTTTGGACTTAACATTTTTCTTATAATCTTGCCAAGCCTAAAAAAATGCACAGAACTAACCTAATAGTCATGTATATCCAACTCATTATTATCAGTGTGATACCAATGGCACCTAACTAAACAGAGCCTAATCTAATTTAAAACAATACAAATGTATCTGAAGTAACCAAGTATAGAGAGTAATATAGTTGTATAAAACTGACAAAACGAGAAAAACCTATTTAATAATTATAACTTACCTTACGCCACTGCCGCCAGTCTTTCTCTGATCCACCAGGAATTGCATTTAAAATGTTGGTTAATTCGAGCCAAAGTTCTTTGGCCTTTTGAAAAGTAAAAGTTTGCGTAAAACGTCCACTTCTTAATTCTGCGTGTTTTGCCATAAATTGTATCATAACTTCCTTTTGTTGTTTATTGATTGGAACAGCTCGTTTTTTTTATTTTCCATAATTGTTACCAGAGAAAAAATAATGATATTGATAATAAAACGAAATGAGGTTATGTTGCAGCAAATTTGACCTTTAAAGTAGCTTAAATACACCAAATAAACTTGGCAATGTGTGGCAGTAATGCGATCGTATAGGCCGACTTCGAGAATACGGAATTTGGCTACCAAGAGAAACGGTCGGTGATGCGACATATCCTTTCTCTCGAAGGAGTGTTCACTTCTCTTAAGCTGGAGAATAGGGGTCCAGATTCGTTATTATTTGTTTATATCAATTTTAATTTGTTTATATCATGGATATCATCAAAGTTTGGTGAATATTTTTCTGTTGTCGTAGGTATCTGTGTATTGTTTTTTGGTTGTGATCCTTCACCTTTATTGTTGCAGTTTGACTGCCAAAAATGAAAAAGCTTTTCGTATTGAACTTCTCCCATCCACGATGTGCTGGGATTGGATTGAAATTTCTTTAAGATATTTGGAGAAAGCTTTTCCTCAAATGTTTGTTTGAAAGCAGCACTTTGAAAATCAGTTTTCTCGTTGCTCTTATTGCCCGAGCTATTATCTAAATGTTCGTTTTTATGTTTTCTGAGTTTGCTATAATTGATGCCACCTGGAGTAAATGAAAATAACCCAGTGCATTTAAAGGCAGACTGAATTATGCTTACTTTTAGGCAATCATCAAAGCATTCTTTTACCAATAGTGAAAAATCAGCCCTTTTTATTTGCCTATAGTTATGACTTGTTCTAAATTTATGCACAATTTTTCGCCATGTTCCTTTTACAGGTCTATAAACAGCTACATCAAGAGGTTGGAGAATATGCGTCGAATTTGGAACCAGAGCTACTAATATAATTCCATTTTCCTTGCAAAATAAGCTTAGTGGCAGCGAAATATGGCTGGTGTGACCATCCAAGAACAGGACGACAGGTTTTTTTATATTATTCCCAATAAGCCATTTGTCAAAAACATTCGTCACATATTCGTAAAATGCTTCCGTGTTCATCCAGCCTGATTCTGTGTGTCCTATGCCCCAACCTAAATGAAAGATACATATGTATTAGTTAACCTGAATCTACTTGATATCTGTACACTCTATTTACTACTTTTAAAGTTCACATTAACTCACCTGATGGCATTGTTGCTGGAAGGTGTTTTGGTAATCTTGCATAAGGAAATAGAACCATAGGCGGTGCAACATTTCCATCCGCTGACACATTAGCCAGAACTGTCAAGCACTCCTTTTCATCGTTGACCACTCTGTTGTAAACCGCTTTCGACCCTTTTCTAACCAAAACTTGTTTTTCTTGTGGACATAGAAAAAAAGCTGTTTCATCACAGTTAAATATTCGGCTACCATCTTGTAATACGTCTATTATGTTGTTGTCTTGAAAGTATTTTCGAACCTTTTCAAACCAATCTCTTATCTGTTTTTCCGTGACGACTGAACGAGATTTGGTTAAGTTTTGGGATATTCGAAGGCAAAGCTCTGGATGTCTTTTGAGAAAATTTTGATACCACAGGCATACCGTTTTTAAATGGATTTGATCGATTTAAATTTTTTACCAGTGCAGCAACTGTTTCCAGTAATTGATCTTTGGTTACTGGAAATCCTGCATCTCCTAAGTAGTTTATCCATTCCACGATTAGATTTTCCTCTTGTGATGTAAACACAGGCTTTGCGCCACAATTATTATCTGAATACTTTTTATTTTTTTTGTCCTTCAGGGTACTTTTAGGTATCCCGTATATCTTCGAGGCTTTATAGGCTGACATACCGTTTGCCATGTCCTCCAGAGCACATTTTAAGTTTTCTCTATTATATTTCATTTTTATTTTTGCCTGAACTGTTTGCTTAGGTGGCATATTTCTAAAAAAATGCTTTTGAAAGTAAAAAGTAAGAAAGCAAAAGTCATCTGTAAAAAACTACCCACTTAATTAACATAAAGCTGACTTATATCTAGCAGTATAAAAATATTAGGAATAATTTAATTGAATAAAAAATGTTAAAATATATTTTTTTAAATAACTTTTGAAATTTCAAAATGATTATAAAGCTTTCTGATTTTATATAAATAAGCAATTAAATAAATAAATAATATATGCAAACTCACTTTTATATGGATTTTTACTGCACCTTACAATATTACTTTAGGTTCACTTCGGCAACATAGCAGCATTTAAATCTTATTCATAAAAAACATTAAAACAAAATTTGGCAAAAAAAATTATACAGTTTATATGGATAACAATGTTGCCATATTGTGCAGCAATTTCCTAAAATGCTACGTAGGTATGATAAAGCTTAGATTGATAAGTAATTGAAAAATGTATTACCGCCCACTCTTAGAATGTCCTCTTGGTAATAATTTTATTAAATAGTTGATATGTAAACCAGTATTATTATTTTTATCATATTTCTTGTATTTTTTGTTAAAAAAAAACAATTAAATTTAAAAGAAATCTTAAATTTACCGTAAGTCCGGCTTAATAAGCCGGAATTACATTAAGATGAAAAATATTAATGTGTTACCGGCCTATTTTATTTTTGCTAATTACTCTAATTTTTAGCTCCCTTTCTTTAAAAAGTTTAAAAATATGTTTTCGTAGATCTTACTCTATTCGCCAAAGTGCAAAATTATCTAAATTTTCTTTATTCTTGGCTCACAATTGTACTTACAATGGCATATGTTTTTGTAATTACACGCTTTTATGCTACGTCAAACAGGAGACATATTTTACCCCTTTTATAAAAGAAACTATGGGCCGGTAATAGATTTTTTAATATTTTGAAGTATATTCTACCTTATTATGAACACAAAGTGTTTGGCTTGTTATTACACATATTAAAAAAAGATAATTGAAAATGGTTGTTATTATTTGCAATTCCGGCTCAATAAGCCGGAACTAGATCGAGTCATAAAATATTAATCTATTACCGGCCTATTTTATTTTTGCAATTTTATACATTTTTTCTTTAAAAAATACTAAATAAAATGAGATAAAATCGAAAATACATCTAAATATTTTCATTTTTATTAAATATCGGTCATACATCCTTAATACATAAAGTCAAATTACTTACCAAAACAAGAGAAAATCACGAAGGAACTGCAACACTTGACTCTTTGAGACTGGCTTCTGTTTTGGTGCGTGCCAGCATCCCCTTCTTTATGCGTATTTTGATTGGTTGAAAATAGTTCTATCACAGACTTGTATCCGTTGTACGAATTTTGCGCGGCAAATATAAATAAATTATGCGCAAAGTTAATGTATCTATTTAGGCCGGAATTACCTTAGGATTTTGAATGAGCCGGTAATCACCCATTTTACCTTATATAAAGTTAATAAAAGTATTTATAAAAATACACAATTTATGTTATATAAAATTTTTTGTAGCTTTTATAGGGTTTGAAGTATTCACGTAAAAATGTTTACTCATATACGTTACTATAGAAATTATTTGTATGTAAAGATTTTTTTTATATATATTATCTCAAAAACTAGAGTTTTTGAATTGGACAAATAGTAAAAGAAAAAACTTAACCTAAACTTCAAAATTATCTTTAAAATTCGATTTAATCATTAAAACTCTAAAAGTATGGTATTTTATCGAAAATTTTATATAACATAAGTTAAAGCTTATTTAATTGTCTATATAAAAGGTTATATACATTTGTTTTATCAAGTCAATATTTAAGGAGATATAATCTATTATCTGATTTTTACCAAAAACCTCATACTTTAAAAAAAAAACAACATTCAGTTTTTTGCTTTTAACTCGAAAAGTATTGCATTTAGATAAAAACGTTATATAACTTAAATTGAAGGCCATATAAAAATACATAATTTATATTAAATTTTTTTTTGTATCTTTTATAGTTTTTAAGATATTAAAGTTAAATTTTTTTTAATTTTCAAAAATATTTCTAAATATATCATGTTATATGAATTTTTTAGATAAAATAAATATTAAAGGAGATAAATATAAAAATCTAATTTTAACTAAAAATACATATTTTTTATATAAAATCATATTATTTATAAATAATATTTATACAATACGATAAACGTTCATAAATATTCTGTGGCCCTGAAAAGGACCGATTTTTTTTTAAGCAATCAGCTTAAAGTGCTGGTTTACAAACGTAACAGCCGAACCGGTACATTTCCAGCACGCACCTTTGTTGGCAATAGAAGCACTTTAAGGCTTCCAAATTCTCAGAATAATTGTAGTGACACCATTTATAGTGTCTTCTAATAATTTGGGTTGCTTTACGTGCTTCTGGCAACGTCTGATGGCACTCGAAACAAAGCAACCGGTTCTCTTGATCCAGGTGCAACGTTTGTAAACAGCACCTTTCCACGTCTTGCTCATATGGCAATCTGGGCCGGTTATCTGCCATAGGAGAGCACTCGAAACAGTATTCTTCCGGCATTCCCAAAACGTTATTCTGGAAACAAACACAACATCTAGTCATGTTTGGGCCGAAAGGAATAATAGATTGGAGCCTCTCGAATCGCAGATTCAGCCCAGACTCCCGCAACAATTGAGATTCTCGTTCATAACACTGAAAACAATAGACTTTGTTATCTTTACTGTAATAAAAAACAGCAAGATAAAAAATTCTAGGCGTTTTTAGTGCTAAATTACTTTGCTTAAATAATTTGCGACTTGGTTCGCCTTCCATCTTGACAGACGCTAAATGAAAATTGATTTCGTTTCCATGGAGACCTCACGTACAAAAGAAAGCACAGGTAATTTGATTGCTTTCAATATAGATTATTTGTTACCTTTGATAATATGACCAGGTAAGTCATATTTTTGTACATTTTTTGAAATTTTTAGAATTTTCAAAATATCTTGAAGATAGAATTTCCCTCCCTCCCCCCAACTCGATTAATCGTTTCTCGAAAACGAAACGAGTTGGAAGAAACATTTTAATGCCATCTTATAGATCGCCAAAAATGATAAAAAAATAATAAAAATTTTCCGCACGTCCGCAGTGGCGTGCAGAAAGTAAAATAAAAATGACTAAAATTTGAAATGGCCGTAGAATCTTTATTATTAAAGATATCGAAATAAAATTTTGGCTATAGATATATATTAGGAAACAGTTTATTTTAAAATAATACAAATTTATACAGAGTGTTACATGTAATACCTATAGAAAAAGAGCTAAAAGTAAATTATTGAAGATGAATACGCAAAATACTAAATCAAGTAGTTATATTAAAAAAAATGAGAATAAGCTAACAGTCTATTACACAGCAAAGAATATGTTTCTAAATAAATTTCAAAAGTTTCCTTATGCCTAGAGAGTACATGGAAACGCAAGAAACGGAAGACAAAATAAAATGCATACATTATAATGAATGGGGAAACAAACTAAATTTTAAACATAAGAATACAAATAGAAAATTTACTTTTGGTTTGACAAAAGGTCAGATGTTTTGTCAGATGTTGGCAATTGATCCCAAAATAATTTTTTAACAGCAGGCATGGATGGAACCAGATCATTAAGTATCTTTTGTTTTTTGGCAGGGTTGATACCTCTGTTTATTTTTTTGGTCTCAGGTATTGACATATCATATTTTTGGCCTAAAAAATAAAATTTTAAACAAGAATACAAATAGAAAATTTACTTTTGGTTTGACAAAGGATCGAATTTTTTGTCAGATGTTGGCAATTGATCCCAAAATATTTTAACAGCAGGCATGGATTAACGATATTAATATCTTGTTTTGGAGGGTTGATACTTGTTTATTTTTGGTCTCAGGTATTGACATATCATATTTTGCCTCAAAAAATAAAAATTTATACAATGTTACAAAAAAAGTTACCGGTGATTAAATGTTAATAATATTTATAGGTACTATTACAATTAGAGAAAATTTTGGGGTAATGTATATTTATATATTTTAAAAAAAAATAATATTAAGTGACAAAAGGAGATTATTAAAAACTAAAAAATAAATCATGATAACTACCTCACTATTAATAAAAGATATGTAAAAATTTGGTTATTTATATATGTGCTCAGGACAATATTGGAAATATTATTAAATATTATACCGGGTGTCTCAAAAAAGTTGTACAATACATTTTTTTTTAGAATGGTTCAAGTCATTATAGTACCTTTATTTACATATATAAAGGAATGAAAATTGGGTCATAGATACAAATGGATATATAGTTTATTTTGGTATATATTTCAAATATACCGTTCGCAATTGTTCGAAACTTGTCGGTCCTCGGACGTGCGCTAAAAGAATTCTCAAATAGAATTTTTCTATTTGAGGATCGTTCGGACTGACATCGTAAACGGTCCCGATCATTTTGCTAACGGTCTGACGGGGAACCCAAGTGGCGTCCCTGGATCTCCAGGTATAGTACTCTGGTATTTGAGCGTAAAATAGGTCGTAAGCCCATCACTATTGGCATTTAGTGCGAAAAAGGCTTCAAGTTTTGATGGTTTATTTAAAGCATCATCCACTCTTCGATTCCAAGTTGCTCGTTAAAAATCACCTCCCTAAAGCCAGGCAAATGTACGGGCAATAGCATGACGCTATGAAAGCGATCGTGCATCTTGAATTCAAAGAATCGCCATGTAGCTTCAATTGATGTAACATAGCGACAATTGAGGTAACGTTGAATCTCGTCCAGTTCATTATTGTCTGCGTTAACGTCGACTCTGATGGAGTCGTCGCCCTTGTGTAAATATTTATGAAGATATTTCATTGTCTTTATTGACCCTACCACCTCAAAGTTGACGTGGCAATTATATTTACACAAGTCATAGGTATTGTATGCTTCGATACGTCGATTATTGATAACCGTAGCCTAGTTCACCATTGGGATAACGGGACCATCCCTAGGGCGTTTATAGATGGGCCGCTGATTCATCCCCCGATTGACCAAAGTACGTTCGGCAAAATCAGTAGGAAAATGAAAACGACATTTGCCCTCAACGATACACGTGGCATCGTTGCCTTGGATTGCACACCGATTGTGCACCTGATGTCGGGCCACTTGTGCATACATACTTTGCTGAACTCGTTCATCAGGTATATATGCCGAAATGATTCCGTCAACATCGTTCTCATCGTGAATTTTATCGTCCTGTCTAAAAGTCACGACGATATGCGCATGTGGCAACCCACGCTTTTGGAACTCAATTACATAGTGATAATTGAGCACCACCCCGTATATCTGCTTCTGGACAATGTCGTTCATCAATTCCTTTAATTTTGCACTAAACACACGACAAACCAAATCGGGACGATGCTCGTACCGTTGGTGGGGTTGCAAATTATCGGTTATTTCGGGACATGAAGGATTACATGTAAAAGTTATTAAGAGATCTCGTTTGCCAAAGCGGGCAATGACTTCCATTACTTTGGCATATCTCCTTTCGAGATTCCTTTCACCTTCCTCAAACGAAACTGGCAAAATGACTGGACGACCTATGCGTGGCAGATCGCCGCCGTTATTTTGTTGGTTAGCAATATCTCCCCCATCAAAATTCCCATTATTAAATGGACCCATACATGCCGCGCCGGCACCCCCAGCGGCTAAAATTGCTTCCCTACGCCTATTGTAACGTGCCAAAGATTCTTGCGCCGCTAATCTAAACTTGTGTTGATTTTTTCTCAAAAACCACAAAATATCCGCTTTCGCTTTACACCAGGCATGTACTAAATATTGTTGAAACAGTTTTTGACCGTAATGTATTAAACTAAAATCGTTCCTAATTTGAATCCTATAGCGATAATTTTGCCTAGCCGTCACTGTTTTCCCATCCCTGACAGTCAAAACATCAGTAGAACGACCGGCATTCCCGCACGGAAATAGCAAGGATAAACCATGGGATCACACATTTTGTTTAAATTTTTTATGACATGATGACAAATTTCCCCCCCTGGACCATCAACTATCCTTACACGCGGATAAAGAATTAAGTCTACCTGGAAGGGCAGGTCCGTACCGACTAACAATGCCGCTACATCACTACGACTTTCAGGTAGGTTATAATTCCTCATTTGGCGATTGATATTCGCGACAAACCCAATTCTTACGTCATCCAATGGTCTAAGCTCTTGACGCCTCCTCCTTTCCTCCGCTAACTGCTCACCCATCGTCTCATAAGCCTGTATGTACTGATTCACTTGCCTAAGAGACCGCTCTACTATTTCGATAATTTCATTATCGACACCCGCATCCTCAGTAAATGCTGTCCTATGGGCCAGGGCATCAGCTACGTCTAAGATTTGGCGTAGAGACGAGTACGTCAATTCTTAAACGCGGAATATTTACACTTAATGGCCTAAGAGTAAAATTTTCATCATTTTCACGTCTAAGATTTGATGCAGAATTTACTACATCAAGCCTTAAACGTGGTACATTTACCGTTATCAGTCTTATATTGAAATTTTGAAGCAATTGCTGCTGGGAATGTTGTTCGTGATTTTCGGGAAATCTCTCCCGTGCAAAGGAAAAACATAGTAACTCAATTTTCATAGTTTTACAGTATAACAGATTTAACTGTTTGTTAAAGCCTTTAGGAAACTATAAGGGCAAATAAACATCTTTTTCTTGTATATGGGTTTTTGGAGTCCCTTTTTTTTAAATATATTCTTATTTTTGCGATAAGTTGAAGAGTTTTTGAAATAATGGACTTGCTATAATTTTTTTACATAAAAATAACGAAATTTCAATAGTAAAACGTAGTTAGTCGATCTACTATTTTTTTAATAAAAAATAATACCATTTTTCACGGTAAAAGTTAGCGAGTCAACTTGCTATTTCTATGTAATACCTATAGAAAAAGAGCTAAAAGTAAATTATTAAAGATAATAAATGAGGGATAATAAATGAAGGACAACCACTATTCTGATAAATGAAAAGGCAAAATACTAAATCAAGTAGTTATATTAAAAAAAAATGAGAATAAGCTAACAGTCTATTAACACAGCAAAGAATATGTTTCTAAATAAATTTCAAAAGTTTTTTTATGCCTAGAGAGTACATGGAAACGCAAGAAACGGAAGACAAAATAAAATGCATACATTATAATGAATGGGGAAACAAACTAAATTTTACACATAAGAATACAAATAGAAAATTTAGTTATGCGTTTACTTTTGGTTTGACAAAAGATCAGATGATTTGTCAGATGTTGGCAATTGATCCCAAAATAATTTTTTAACAGCAGGCATGGATGGAACCAGATCATTAAGTATCTTTTGTTTTTTGGCAAGGTTGATACCTCTGTTTATTTTTTTGGTCTCAGGTATTGACATATCATATTTTGGCCTCAAAAAATCTGCACAAAGAAATTAACCCTCTATATGCTTAGTTTAAAAAAACAAACTTCTTGATCCTTTTTGGAACTGAACAACCTTTAAAGTACTTAGAATAGGTACATTTTCCGAGTTGTTTTTTGATCTTCTCTGCCTACTACCTTCTTTAAATTCATAAAAATTCTCGAAGTTTAGCAAAAGAGTCTTATTATGTCTTGAGGTTTTGAGGATAATTTCATTCAGGTCATGAAAGTCATAAACGTTGGATCTTTTTTTTAGTGCTTTACCAATTTGACCATGCACCACATCCGCTTTCAAAAATGAATGTCCTGCTTCAAAGTACTTGAATGTCACAGTTTCTGGGCCCCAACTTGCATTTACGACTGAGCACATAGCAGCATACAGTTTCCAATTTTTGTTCTGCGCACTGCAGTTGTCGCACCAAAAGACATAATGTTTTACATGAGCAGGGGCTCTTTTAATAATAGCATATTAAGTGGAAGCTACATCTTCTGCATTCCTACCAGTTATGGCCTCGTGCCATAAGACACCAATGTTTTTAAGGGGTTTGTTTACTGCAGCAAATGTTTCATTGAATACCACAAGTCTGCTTATAAAAACAGACGATTTTAGCGACATTTTAGGTAGCAATAAAATTTTTTGCATATCGACAGAAAATATAATTTGATCTTTGTCAGCAATTTTTTCACGATCCTCTTGGTATACTGCCCTTGCCTGTTTATAAAGTTCATGGTGTACATCAAAATTAATACAAGAAGAACAGGCAGCATCACGTGCACTCACCGAATTATATACTTATTATAAACTTTTGCAAGCTCCTTTTGTAAAACACATACGTTGCAGTCATCCTGATTGGGCTGATCAAACCCAATATTTTCTAAATGCACTTCGCGTCTATACCTTTCGTAGGACACTTTTTCTTTTTTTTTCAGATCAGAAGGTAGATATCTTCTGTTTGGAGCATGCTCAAGTTTATAGTGAGAGACTTGTGGATTGAATGAATTGATATGATCTCTAAATATTGCAGCATCTTTCTTATTGGGCGGAGTTGCCTTTCCCCTGGCATCCATGGCAATTTGTAATCCTTTAGATTTATTTTGGTAGTGGATAAGTTGTGTTATCATACCATCTGTTTTAAGGCCATGGGTATGTAAAAACATAGTTTTACACACTTTTTTTCCGATGTCTTCATTAATTTTTATCATGCTGTAAGTTAGAGAGCACTGTCTTTTATTATTGCTACCTGTTCGCCTTTGTTGAACAATATTCTTTTTCACATAGGCGTTTTAATATTGTCGTCTTTCTCCAAAGTCTAGTCTCCAAAACGATTCGCAAATATGCTTTCGCTCATCATTAGAAAAAAAGTCGAAGCATCTTTTCTTGCAGTTACATTCTGGAAGTAACTGATATTTTAGTAGATTGCTTTCTCTTTTCTCTAACTCTGTTCGCATTCTTTTTTTGACATGCGTAACCACCGTCTGTTTGTTTTCGTTGTCATCTTCATCATCAGTTGAATCATGTCCGAGTTCAGCGCCTGCAAAAAATGTTATATCTATAATTCATATATTGGGGCCTATGACTGATATTTTTCGTTTGCTTCACATCTCTGTTACGCTGTCATTTTAACAGGGTAACTATGGTAATTTGACGTCACGTAGCCGTTAAGCAAATGGAAAATTTAAATCATAGGCCCTAATAACTTCCAGTAGTGCAGAATTAAATTCATTAATAAATTGTTTTCGAAATACTTCTGTATTATTGAGTATTATTTAAGTAAGTTTTAAGGCCGTCCGGGAATTTTCAACTTTTTCCTCCACTTACGCAATGCAGTAACCACGGTACTGGTAGTAGGTATACAAATTTTAACTTAATACCACTTTTTTTCGGAAATTAAAAATTAATCAAATATATGCAAACTAAACGTATTCTCAATTTCAATATTTTTTATAACAAGTAAATAGACTTACTTGAAAAATTTCTTTTATTAAGAGCAAGGAATGTCAAATTTTTGTTATTCTTTGGCTCTCCTTCGTGTAATGGTTCGTAGTCTGGTTCAAAATCAGAGACATCGACAGGGCTATCTTCTAGATAATCTATAAAATACGGATCATTTTGTTTACAAGTTTCTTAATATTTTCTTAAAATATAGAAGTACCTTCACGAACTGGTTGTAGGTCTGTGAAAATTTTTGGTGAAACTGATTGTTCACTATTTACTTCATGGTTCGGGTTTTCATTGAGCTGCAGGTCTTTTTCAGATATAATTTCCTTATCTGTAAAATAAGTATCATTTTGTTAATAGGTTCTTTAATATTTTCCAAAAATATAAAGTACCTTCACGAACTGATGGTTTTAACTCTGTGAGAACTTTTGGTGAAACTGGATTTTTACTAGTATTTAGTTCATTGTTAGAATTTTTAGTGAGTTGTGGGTCTTCTTTAGGCATCATTTCTTTATCTGCCTTATTGTCACAGCTATTGGACCTAAATTTGTTTTTAATAAATATATTTCTAAAGCTCAAAAGCAGCTTCCCAGTAGACAATGGATTTTATACTTACCAATTTTTATTTGGTGAATAATATTTAGGTTCATAACATAGCGTTTGTAAATTATTAAATTGTTCTATCGTTTCTTTATCCGTGCCCACAAAATCATCAAAATATTGGCAGCTAGAAGGTACAATATTCTCTTCATTTTCAGAAAGTTCATCGCTGCAAAAAATAAATATCGCTCAATATTATGCGCGACGCGATCTCTTTGAAGAGATGAGAGGTCTTATTATGGCTAATCCCTTGAGACCCTTATTAGCGGAAATATTTATGAATGGCTTAGAAACAAAGATTTCATCAATATAGTGAAAATTATAACAATTTTTGTTTAAATTATAAGTGTCTAGGTTCATCCGAATCAATATCGATTGATCGATTGGAATATTGAAACGATTCGCGCCGTATAAGCACTTGAATATTAATTATACTAAATAAGCCTAACCCAAACTAGCTCAAACATCACTTAAAAAAATATAAATTTTTAACTTACCCGTTATTTGTTTTCCCACAAGCACTACTTTGAATATTACCAAAAGTGTTTATTGTAAATTTCATAGCTAATTCAACTAAGTACTGTCCCTTTTAGACATTTTTTCACTTACAATTTCACACTTTTTTTAATTCCTTTTCACAATTATTTTCCAAGAAAAAAACGGCTTGCGACCGCAGCGTTCGAAAATAGACTAAACGACTCAAATAGAAATAATTGAGATTTGTATTGATTACCGTGAAATAACCTAGCATGTGAGTTGTCAATTTTCCCGCGAAAACGGTACAGCCGTATTTACACTGGAAAAAAATAGCAATAATTCACGTAAACTCATAAGATGGAATAATGCACTGGAAATACCTAGCAAGTTTTTATTGCTAGGTTTTTCCATTTTAAATTAGTAGGGCGATTGGATATGTTTTTCCACTGTAATATGAAAATTATGTATTAACATAAACTAATGGGAGAAATCAGTAAGTTATTTTATTATCTTTTTCCTGCGTAAAGAAACAACATACCCGAACGAATTACAGTAGCAGAAAAAATATGCTGTTTTTTTCCTAGGGAATGTGGTGTTGCTATTTTTTACCGTTGTAAGCGTGTCGAATTAAGCACTTAGGTACTAGGAAATGCCAAGAGTGATTTTGTGCCTATTTTTGGAGATATCACATTTTTTTCCATAGCTATCGATTGGAAAAAGCTAGCAGAACGACATACGATAGAATACTAAATTTGAATAAAAATTGAGTTACTATGTTTTTCCTTTGCACGGGAGGGCTGAGCAAGGGCTTCGCGTTCCCCAGCCAAAGATAACACCCCCTGCAAATCAAATGAGCTAAAACTACATTTATTTAAAAATTAACACTGAAAATACGGTTTACAATAATGCGTTTAAATATAGAAACTTAGGTTTGCTTGAATCGTTTTTAAGTTGTTTTGTTTTGAAGCAACTAAAATATTTTTTATAATTTCTTTGTTGGGAAACAAAAGACCTTTAATAAGTATGTTTCAAGAAAACACGCTTATTGCCTAACTTGCAATTTAACATTATCTGTTTTTCGTCAGTATTAATACAAACATCTTGAATTACTACAAAAAAGTGTTAAAATATCTATTTTTCAAAATATAGGCATTATAGACTGGGGCTTAAGCCCCCAAAATTGGTCGGGTAGTTGCACTCCTACACAAGCGCTTGTTTTAAGTCTCTTTAAGATCGCCATGTTCTCTCCAGTTCATCAGGCAAGACGCAATAAGTATAGAAATATGCAGTGGGCAGTGGCGTAGCCAGACGTCATGGGGCCTCGGGGCAAAAATTTTTTGGGACCCCTCCTGAGTTTAACCAAAATAAAAAATATACATAAAAAATTATTCATATTTCATATAAGCAAACAGTAAAAATGTGTACCTAACTGAAATAAAAAATTATTATTTTTTAAATATTTAACAACATCCAATAAACATGGATAACCAAATATGATACAACAAAATAATTTAAATATGTTTAACTAATCGGCACATAAACCTATAGTGAATCAAAATAACATAAAAAATTTCTTTTTCTTGCTTTTGTATTTCCAAACTCAAATTGTCTCTTTTAAATCGAGATTTTTGACTTCGTCATTCTCTATTTTTTTTTAGTATCTTGGGACAGTCCACGAAGGCTGATGCCTAAGTACTAACGTACCGTGGGTGTCTTCAGTGTGGTGAGAGGGAGTTGGTTCACACGGGACTTAAATTTTTGGAGATTGGGAGGAGAAGGAAAAACTTCTGCGGGCAGCAGGTTTCATAGTCTTGACACTCTAGGGATGAAGGAACGAAGAAAGCGGGAAGTTCGGAGCCTCTCTAACTGAACTGTAAAAGGATGCATAAAAGTTGCACTACGTGTTGCTCTGTTGGGAGCTGCCAGAGAAGGAATTATACTGGCCAACTCCTCTGAGCAGAAGCCGTAAAAATACCTATAGAAGAGCGACAGATCCCCTACAGCTCGACGGTGGGCAAGAAGAGAAAGCCTTTCTGTGAGCGTTGGATCATTAATAAGACGAACGGCTCTTCTTTGAATGGAGTCCAGAATGCTAAGTGTTGTAGGAGACGCCATTCCCCAGACATGAGAACAATATTCTAAAGAGGGTCTGATTTGGGATACATACAGAGTGTACAGATTGGAAGAAGAGAAATATTTTCTGGCTCGGAAGAGAAATCCAATCTTTTTTGAAGCTGCCGAAGCTATGGATAAAATGTGTTTGTGCCATTTGAGGTTATTCTCAAAAGTAACGCCGACAAGATTAAACGACTCTGTTCTGCAGAACTGTGTGCTTTCGAGGCATTAAACTGAACAAGATTTTTGGCGCCCCAATCCAAGATAAGTTTGAGGTCTTGTGAAAGAGATATCTGCATTGACCTGCGCTTGTTTTCGAAATCAGGATTACACGGTGGCTTAAGAAATTGAATACTAGAGTAGAGGGTACTATCGTCAGCAAAACTATGAATGGGATTGATTGTGGAAGAGAGAAGATCGTTAATGTGTAGAAGAACCAGCGTGGGTGCCAGCACTGAGCCCTGGGGCACTCCAGCATTAATTTGGTAGAAGCTGGAGGAATGACCATCTACACTAACTAACTAACGTCGATTAGAAAGGAAACTGGAAAGCCAAGAGCAAAGCTTAGGTGGAAGACCCTAAGAAGGAAGTTTGTTAAGAAGCCCATTATGCCAGACCTGATCGAAAGCTTTGGATATGTCAAGAGCAACGATCTGGGATTCACCAAGAAACTCAAGGGACTTGTTCCAGTTGTGTGAGACAAAGGAAAGAAGATCAGCTGTGGATCTACTGTGACGGAATCCATATTGTCTATCATGTAAGATCTTATGTTTTTCCAGATACTTTAAGATTTGGGAATTAATGAATTTTTCCATTACTTTGCAAACAACTGAAAGAAGAGATATAGGTCTCTAGTTGGAAGGGAGACTTTTGGATCCTTTTTTGGGGACAGGTTGCACACGTGCAGCTTTCCAACTCTCCGGGAAAATGCCCGTGTCGTAAGAGATTCGAAAGGGGCGAGTTAAGATGGGTGCAAGCTCGGGAGCACACCTTTTTAAGACGATTGCTGGTATGCCATCCAGCCCAGACGATTTTTTAGTATTAAGGAAAGAAAGAATACGCTTGATTTGTTTGACTTTAAAAATTATATCGGACATTTTATGAGAAACAGTGACAACTATTGGAAGGGGAAGATTAATAGGAAGATCAAGCGTAGAATTGGCAGCAAATTGTTTGGCAAACAGTTCGGCTTTTCCTTTGGAGGTAGATACAATTCCATCTTCAGAGATTAGGGGTGGAAAAGAATTTGTGCAAAAGTTCTGACTAATATTTTTGGCAAAGGACCAGAAAGCTTTACTGCCATTTGAGCAAGAGAGAACTTTATCTTTTATTCGATTGTTAAAATAGTCTGATCATACTGATTTCTCGCTTCGGTGCTAGCCTGTCGATTTTCGGGACTAGGGTTTTGAAGAAACTTTTTGTGGGCTGGAATTTTTAAAAGTCTGGCTTTGTCACAGGATTTAGAAAACCACGGTTTGTGATTTGAAGTTATGGGGTTCTTTTTAGTGTGGGGAATATAGGTCTCAATGCCTAGTTGAATTGTTTCGGTAATTTGTTTACATATTTCGAAAGAATCGAAAGTAGAAAAGCAGGTAGGATCCCAAGGGTAGCTGGCAAAGAAATCTCTCAGACCATCCCAGTCGGCCGAATTGTAGTGCCAGACGGTTCGTGGCGCCATGCTTTCAGTTGCCTCAAAATGAGTGGAGTAAGATACGGTGACCAAACCATGGTCAGAGCGACCAAGGGGAGCAGTTACTGATGCTTGATAGAGTTCGAGGGTGGAAGTAAGAAAGAGATCTAGGGGGTTAGAATTATGAGCGGGAACCCTAGGAAAGTAGGTAGGTTCCATAATTAGATTGGTGAGCGAGTTGCTGATTGCGAATATATATAGTAATAAAGCCAGGCCACTTAATTGATCTTGGCCTGTAGTAGACCTAAGATAGTCTTTTATAAGTTTTAGCTTACTAAAAGATCTTTTAACACTAGTGGTTGTTTCAGGCAACGTGAAAAAAAACATGAGGTATATTTCGCCTAAGTCACTTTCAAGTATGCAATACTTACTTAAAACTATACTAAAATATTTCTTAACTGTTAAATCTTCTTTAGGGCCTGGTTTTACAAATATTTTTTAAATTAATGTATTAAAACACCAGCTTATTTAAATTAAATATTTTGGAATATTTGTTTTAAATGGCCGTACATTTATTTATAATGCACGTTTCGTCAGAAATTAATATTGTTTTTTGAATAAGTAAATCGAATAAATTATTAATTTTTTATGCTCTCTAATATGTTAGAAATTTGTCCCAAAAGAGTGTCAGTAACTATAAATTTTCCGTATTACTAAATCTGTAATCACTTAAAAGTTCATCAAAATGTTTTTTTACTTTGAGTTGCGTTTTTGCTTAAATTCTATTTTAATAGTTTGTTAGCCAGGTTCATACCTTCTTTCTTTATAACTTTATAAAAGGATCTTAATAGGGTTAGGCACTTTTCCACTTTTTCTAAAACATGTATTGATTCACTTAAATCAATACTTTTTTTTGTAGAACTTTTGAGGCCAAATTAACTTATGTAAGGATTTTATATAACTTTGTTAAAATAAATACAAATTTAAAGTTACACATTTGTTTTTAATGGGAGTAGCTTCTTCTCTTTTATCATTTTTGTGTAATTGTTACTCTATTTCTGTTAGGGATTCAATATTATTAAGAAAACGATGCTTAACAGCAGTTATAAAAGAGATTCTTCCTGACCAAGGAGTTGGATTTAATGTTTTTAGAGTTGTTTTTGACTCACCCATCTTTTATTACTTAAGCCAAAAAACGAATATTAATTCGGCACTTTGGAAAATATTGCGAGATCCCTTTGCAACAATTTACGGCATTGTTAATAACCAAATTTAAATTATGACTTGCACAATGTATAAATTCGGCATTTTGTTAAACTCTCTCATATGGAGATGGCGGTAGCCGCTTTTACCTAATTAATTGATAATAATTATTGGCCGTCATGACTAGTTTGTACTGTAGTAGTGTAATACTAAATAGATATCAATAAGTACTTAAACGAGTTTACAGCTGTCCCTTAAAAACAAAGTTTTAGCGGGTCTCCGGGGCCCCCTTTTGCGCGGGGCCACGGGGCACTGCCCCGGTTTGCCAGGCCATAGCTACGCCCCTGGAAATATGATATTTTACATAAAATTATTGTAAGAGTTTTCCTATATACGTTACACTGAGTTAAGGTAAATATTTTGCTTCCTTGTTATAAATAAACGCAATGATTCGACTAAAAAACATAGACCCACTTGACCGAACTCTAAATAAAATAGGGAGAATAAAGAAACCTCCCTTCACTAATCGTCTAACTCAACTCTAAACCCTATTGGTTGCTAAGGGTGAATACGCTATTTAAAAGAAGGGCGTAAGCTCCGCCTTATAATTGATTTACTTTAAGTGTAAATTCAACCAAGCCAGAATCAAAGCACGCTATGAAATTCGCATACACATAATGTATGTTTGTTATTTAGGAATAGTTTACACTAATTTACACTTATTGTACACACCTAGTTCTAAAATACATCTTTGATAAGAGCCCTAAAAAATGTTCTTACACCATTTCTGAATAAAAAAACAGACCTGTAGATAATAAGGATTTACATTTTATTTAAATTTAATTAAATGTATATTTTATGACAAAACGTCAAACAAAACAGTATACAAGCTTTAAAGATTTACATATTTAGTAGTAAGATGGGTGCATACAGTAATTAGTAATTTAGGTGTGAACTGTTTTTAAATTTTTGTTGTTATTATTATTATTAACAAAGACCCGACTTGACGTATCCCATGGCTCCGAGGTTGCGTTTGTATTGGATTGAGTCTTGTTTGATGCACCTATCGATTAGGAGATTTTCTTTGCAACCATTGATTCCTCTTTTTACTCCTCGCTGCTCCCTACATCAGAGAGTATAGGATTAACTGCACTCAATGTTCTGGAATTATAACCCAGTAGGCTTTTTTTCTAAAAATAGCAACTTTTGCAAAGAAATTTTTCAGAAATTTGTATTTTGTCTAAATATTTCAACGTTTTTAATTAAAACAAAAAAACATTAAAATTATGCTAATCTTTAATTAAACTATATTTCATTAATAAAAAAGAAAAATGTTTTATTATTAGTATTATTAATGTTAATTAATAAAATAAAATAAAATTAATTAAATTCGTTACCACAGTAGGTATGAATTTAATTTTAAAAAATATTATTTAAATTTTATTTGACGGCGCAAAAGCAAAATGTAATCAAATTGATATATGAAAAGCGTCGAATCAAACTGTATTTTGTTCACCATTGGACAAAAACGAGTTTGATAAAGCCATCCTTTCCTAAAGTAACCTTCTTTCGAGTTCCAAAAGTTTACGGATCAAAAAGTAGCAAGAAAAAAGGCATCAAATACAGGGAACCGATTCCCATTTATTGGATTACGAATCCGGATCATTTTTGGTTTTTATACTTACCAATAATAACTACGATACGAATGATACTTCATAATCCAAATGATAAATCAAGCGTCAAAGATTTTGGCAAGGAGCCCGAGACACGAAATAGAGTTGTAACCTTATTTTAAAATGCTTTAACTTTTAGTTAAATTAGTTTTTTGTAAATATTCTTTAAATTTGAATATGTTATTTTTGAGATCAACATAAAACCAACCTTAAATGAAACATTTTCTCGAACTGTATTCGAAAACTTGCGATGCTAGATCTTCATAAGGTTTTTAAATGTAAAGAGATATATTATTATATATAATTTTACAGGAAGTTTCACGAGTAACATTTAGTAATTTCTCTGCTTGCGGAATATAAAAATGTTTTAAAATTTCAAATGATTTGTGGAAGACACCCTGAATAGAAATAATAAAATGTACTATTTAAAAGTCCCTCAGGGTTATTAGTACAGGAAATGAAGCATTTTGGCTAGGAATTTTTTTGTCCGGCATGGATTTACCTGAAATTTTCACGTTGCCACCCCATCTTGGGGGTGGAAATTTTTAATTGCACTTTAACCACAGAAATCGATAAAGAAAGTAATTTTAAGTAAAAAGTGTTCTATATTTTTCGAGTTATTCGCGATTGGAAGTAAAAGTTTTTCGACGAAAAAATCGACGTTTTAAATGGGTTTTTCACAAATAACTCTAAAAATATGCATTTTATCAAAAAAACTGTGGAGAGCAAAAATGAAGCTTAAAAAAACTAGAAAAAAATGTTTTTTATAATTTTTCTACAACCAATACAGACCGAGCTACGGCTTGTTAATGGTTAGCTTTTATTCGTCAAATGCTAAATTTGAAAGATTCAAAGTCAAATAGCGGGAAAAGTTTGCATTTTTTAGGGAAGACATATAGGGTCTTTTTTAAAGTATATAATAAGACATTTCTTTTAAAAACAAAAAAAGAGTTTTTAGCGTAAAAATTGAGCGAGTTATGATAAAAATAAGGTCGGTCCCTACTTTTTTCTACGAAAAGATCATTAGAAACAACCCCCTAATTCCACTCTTAATCAAAATAGATCTGTACCTTCTGCGATTCTTTTTATAAATGTATTATTAATGCATCCTGGAAGTGTAACCAAATTAAAATGCTTAATTTTAGAAAAATTAGAGCTTAAAGTGAAAAACAATTTTTCGCAATTTCGTAAAAATAGCCATTTTTTTCAAAATAACCCCAACAATACTGGAGATACGAAAAAAATGCTGTATTACCGAGTTGTAGCTTTTTTGATAACAAAGACTTTTTATTACATAGATTTTTCTGTACAATAAATATTTGGCCAGATATGGCCGTTTAAAGTCTCTATTTACGAGCGAGCACCATCTTATTTTAGCCCTTTAAACTCATCCCATTTTAAAACTAAGGAATTAAAAGGGATTTAATTTACGTAGCCTTGTAGCTCTTAAAAAACCCAACAAATTTTTTTTGAAAAAACTTTCTATTATTAAAACTAAAGGAGCTATGTTTAAAAAACCAATCAACTTTTTTTCGTAAAATTCGATTAGCCCACTTCGGAGCATAATATTCTATAAAACCGATATACTTAATACTTTTACCGGTATAATTTTTGTATGTAATTCTACTTTTTTTTTCTATTTATATCTATTATATTGGTTTATAAGAATTGCGTTGTTAGGGGTGGTTTTTAAGGATTGAAAATTTGCAAAAGGATGAAATTGGTAATATTTCAGGCAGTAATATTTTTATTATTAATTTATTAAATCTGTCAAGCTATTAATTTTTTGGGGATTTTTTTTTCAATCATGCTATAATAAGGGTTGATTTATAAGGATCGAAAAGTTGCAAAATGAAATTAGTACATATTTTAAGCAACAGCATTCTAAAATTAAATCACTTTGGTAAATTAATCATTTTTTTAGGGTAAATTTTTTTTTTTTACTTTAAGCTCTAACAAGGGTTGATTTTTAAGGGTTGAAATATTTTAAAATTGTATTATAAGGCATAAAACAATCATTAGTCAACTAATCCAAACCAACTTTTACCCATCTTAAGGTTTAAAATGTTATTATATAAGTTTTGACAATTGGGGGTAGTTTTCACCCTTAAAAAACAAAGAGCGCACATCACCATTAAATAGAATTTGAAGTAGAGGGCTAGAAGCACCTAATTCCAAATTTTTATGCAAATCGATGCAGGACAAAAAAATTGCGAGGTTTTGACATTTTTAGCTTCATTTCTGGGACTATAATTATGTATCATCAAATCGTTTTAATTTGTAAAAAAAATATTTTGAATCTCATAAGGAGTGGTTATTTAAAGGTTAAGTTATGGTAGTTAAATATTTATTATACTGTAAACTGTTAAAATATTTTTTTCTACAATAAAAGCGTTATTAAATAATTTTAAAATGAAAAAAAAAACATTTTTTTGTAATTTCTTTATTAAGGGTGATTTTTAAGGGTTGAAACGTTACAAATATAATGTTAGATATAACTCCAACATAAAAGTAGTTTCATTCTACATATTTAGCTATGATTTTAATTTACATTAGGTCAATTTCTATGGTTTTTTAAATTTTTTCGCATAAGGAGTGATTTTTACCTTCTAAAAATAAAAAGCACACACTAAGCATATATAAACTTTGATGTAGAGGGTGAAAGCAACTTAATTCCAAATTTTTATAAAAATTAAAACTGTACAAAAAAAATCCGGAGGTCAAACACCTTTTTCCTCCCCATCCACTGTACTATATTTCAATGATAACATATTAAAAAAATATGAAAATCGAGCAATCAAAACTTTTAGGATAAATGCAAGTAAAATTTATGCCCGTTTTGGGATACCACACTTTATGGTTACGAGAAAAAATGTTTTATTTAAATGTTGTTTCTCTGGACCTAAAAAACAACATATTTTGGTTAAAATTGAAATGTTAGGTATGTTTTCTTATTTAAAGATTTTAATAAGCAGATGTTTTAAAATTCCTAATCTTTATTTCCGAAAATTAATGTGATGCTGATTAAGAATCTTGGGTAAAAATTTGGAAATTTAAATTGCCGGAGTCTGGCATTTATAAACCGATTTGCCTCAGATTCAGGATATAAGGGTTTTTGAGGGTGCTAGGTCAAAATTTGTAAATTAATAATCTTTAGTGAAAATTTGGAAACATGGTGGGTGAATTTAAAATGTCGAAATTTGGCATTTATAAACCGATTTATCTCAAAAAAAATAAGGAATCGATTTCTTTTGGAAACGGATACTCCCAAAAAGGAATCGATTTCAGATCATTTTAAAATTATAGAACGAATCCGGATCATGGATTCTATTTTTAAAAAGTAATCGATTTTAGTCCTTAAAAAGGAATGAATTTTCGGATTCGATTTCTACCCAGTTCTGGAGTACGAGACGTGCGATGTTCCAATGCATCGAACGAAATAAATTTGTTGTTGTTGTTTCTTTGTTTTCGGTTCAGGTCCCCGAGGGTCCAATTGCCAGTATGCCCATCTCTGGCGTCTGTCAGTTAAGGAGGTTGTATTCTGTGTAGGAGTCTCCAGAAAAACGGACCTGTGCCCCTGGTGGCTCCCGAAAACTTTCGCTATTTTCGTTATGTACCACTATTATATTTTTCTTTTTTGACCATTTTATAATCAGGTGTTCGTTAGTATATAGCAGGGGTGGCCAACCGGTCGATCGTAGCAAGGCAAAAAATATAAATACGTAGAACAGACTATACTGAACTATGCTGTTTTATTTAAGATTTCAAGAAGTATGTTATTGGTAGATCGCACAGGGTGTCGCCAGTGAACAGAAGATCTTGGGTCTAATCAAAGATAATACTACTACGGATAAGATAAACCATTCAATGCTATATTTTTGATACCCCTAATGGACTTTGGCTAACGCGAGCCGATGTCCATCGAGAGATTTTCGCGCTATGCATTTCAATCCTTGAACGAAAGTTAAACAGTGTTGCCGGCAGGCCTTTACTATTGGCGTGATGAAACGCGACTAGAAAATACACAGAGGTAAATATTGTCAAATTCGTTTATTTATTTGCGTGTGCCGTAAGGACTTGTTGGTTTTTGGTTCTTATTTTTAAAATTTCGTGTTTGCGCTGTGTTTTAAAATAAATACCTAAATAAATAGACGATGTCAGGCAGGTTATGCCAATACTTTAATAATTGTAGAGCGAATAGACGACAAGATAAAGTAAAGTTATTTACATTTCCTTACAAAAATCCAGAATTGTGTGAACGTTGAATTATTAACTCTGGAAAGTAGAAATTCTATTTTGCACCACATATAGATAGATGCGGTTTTTTGTTTAAAATCGTTTCAGTATTTTTATGGCTTATAGCCCGAATGGCCTAGTATTTTTTATTTGCCGACTATTATTAAGGTCAGGATTTTATTATTGCCGTTATATTTTGTAAAAACCATAATAGATTGCATACTTTAATTATTATAAAATACATTATTAGATAATTCTTTCACCCCAGTTAACACGGTGTCGGGCATCACTTTTTTTCTCGGCGCTTTTGTGGGCATCGGCATCCCTTCATAGATAAATAACCAAACAAGTTAAGAGCCCCAAACCATTTTAAATGGTTCTTAAACTAATTTACGCTTTTTTTTTATCATAGGGTTGATTAATAATGTAGGCTCCTAGATTTTGTACTGGCATAAAATAATTATTTAAAAATGATAATTTTTGTTAACCCTATACAAGCTTATAACTACAAAACAATGCAAATTTAACACAATAATATGCAGGGTGGTACTACTGAGGTTTAAAAATTCGATTGGCATTTTGAAAACACAGATACATGTTCGGTTAAATTAAGGCAAAATTTTTTATTAATTATTTAAATACCATAGTGAAAACTTGTCATAATTTATTATAATAAATGGCCCTGTACACTTTTATTTCTGGTTGTATATTTTTTTATCAGTTTGTAGTAATTAATATTAAAGGTAAACATTTGTTTTTACCAAACTTTAACTCATAAACTGTCATTGTAGCTAAAAAAAGATTAAACAGAAACATAATTATTTTTAATATATTTTTGCAGTCACCCACTAGGTTAGTATTATTTATTTTTAATTTTGAAGTTTCAGGTTTATTTTTAGTTTAGTTTTTTTTTGTATTATAAATTAATTTATGTAGGTACACATCTATAATATTTTTTGTTATTATTTGTTTATAAATTTATAATAAAGGAATAAAGTAAATAGATTTACGATTTACCTACGTGTATTTTATATTGAATTTCTTAAACAGGGTGTTAGATATTATGCCCAAGTTTAATTGCTTAATATAATCCAAGGTAAAAAAAACATATTGGTTTAATAAATTTTGCTTTAATTTCCCTGGACATACACAAATACTTTTTTTACAAGCCTTATGTTGACAAATGAATTACCAATTAGCTCCACTATATATTAATGTATAAATACCCTAAATTCGAGCAAAAGCCAACTCTTATACGATTACGATTAATATGGCTCAATCTAAACAACCTTTTTTAAAATACACACCTAGTATATTAAAAAATATTGAAAAATTCAATCCAATCCGTTTAGCCGTCCGCTTTCGCTACTTTGTATTCCGAATAAGGTACAAGCGACAGACATTGGCAACGTCGCACATGGTTTCGTACCTCGTTTCGCTGGGGCAGGGGTTACCGACTTATTTTTTTTCGCATTTACGGAAGCATTGATATCTCCGAACTGATTCAGAGCGCCCCATTTAAATGAACCATCTATCCGTAGTAGTATTATCTTTGGTTATATAGACTCTCACAACAAAGGTTCACGTCACAAGTAGATTACTACAGGGCGTATATAATCTAAAAAGAAGATATTATTTTACTTTAAAATTTTCATCTTTATTTTTATAGTTCAAGTTTATTATAAGTAATAATTTTTTTAATTATACTTAAAGATCTCTTATTAATGTTTGATAAAACAATTGACCAGTTTAGGGGGAGATTTGAGTTAACTTTTCCAAGTTCTGTGTACATATAAAAGAAGCGGATTCTGTTAATAGGACATTCCGGAAAAATGTGTTTTTTAATATTGATTTTATGCAAGTGATAACACACAATCACCCGTTCGCTTCCTTATTAATGTTGTCAAGATTTTACGGTCTTTATACTCTATTTTATCAAACAATCTCCTTGATGGTAAAGTAAATTCTTCCACCATTCGTTGTGTGCTTTTAGTCTTTTACTCTCTAATATGGGGGTAATTTCAGATATATCTATATTAATCTTTAGGGGTATATTGCGGTCCCTACCTATCTTTGCCAAATTATTCGCCATCTCATTACCTGGAATTTGTTCATATTCTGGGGTTTAAGCTAGTCCTATCGTTGTTTTCTTCGGCTAATGCAATCAATCTTTTAGTTTCTAAATTTGGATAGTCATTTATGGGATTTATTCTTATTCTCTTCAATTTTTTAACTGAGCTGGAAGAGTCAGATATTAATTCAGGGCCGAACTTACCTATGGGTGCATATGTGATTGGATAATGCTGTTATTGGATCTGGTTATTACTTTTGATCCAAAGTTCTCTTTTGCAAACCACATAGACCAGATATGCAGTAAAGCAATGAGAATGCTGGGTTTTATCATGCGTAATTCAAGTTACTTTAACAATATTCAAACATTAAAAACCTTACATTTCTGCTATGTCCGCTCGATACTTGAATATTGTTCTATTATTTGGCATCCTATTTACAACAATCAATTAGAAAATGTCCAAAGAAAATTTGTTAAATTTCTTGTATTTAAAAGCAGTGGACATTTTCCACCTAGAGGTGTCGATCAGGGTGAGCTCCTAAGACGGTTTCAAATTTCCTTTTTAAACGATCGCAGAAAATATATATCAATCCAATTTCTTTTCAAAGTCTGCAGATGCCTTATTGACTGTCCTGAGTTACTATCCCAGATAATGTTCCATGTTCCTTCTAGATCTGTCAGACTCTCTCCTACATTTCATTTACCTACACCTTCTACTAATGTTTTAATTAAAACACCACTATTTCAAGCCATGCGCCTTTTTAATGAGACCTGTAACGACATTGATGCTTACGACCTGTCATCAGTTCATTTTACAAAAATGTTTAAACGTAGGTTATTGTGGACTGCTTAGCCTTATTTTATAAGTTTTAAGTTGTCAAATACTTTTACTATTATAATTTGTGTATAAATTGTTTTTTTTTCTTTTCTCATTATATTACTGCTATGTATAAAATTGTCTTATAAATGGATTACTGTTAGACAATAAAGATTATTATTATTATTATTTCACTGTACACGCCCGCTCCAGTTCCCTGCTCGGTTTTGGAACCATCCGTATACCAGATAATGTCTCCAACCGTGCCGGGAAGATCGGGTTGCTGCCACTCACTTCGATCTAGAATTTTTACCTCGAAGTTTTTGTTAAATGAGTATTGGGGAATCATCTGGTCTGTTCTCTCGTCCAGGTCCAGGATGTTGCCGCCAACCTCACTTTTTATGTTGTTGTGTCCCAAACTAGCGTAGACACCAGTTGGTTTTTGTTGCAGTCGGAAGTAGCTCATTCTTGCCTCTTCCATCACTATACTTTTTCCTTCAAAAATATCTAGTCAGAGTCCAGTACGGACGCCACTGTAGGAAGTAAAAAAATGTTTTTTAGGTCAAAAAATGCTCTTTAATGCATAAACGCCGTACACCAATTTTCATAAAAATATTTAAAGTAGTATGAAAATGACAATAATTTTTTTTTCTTAAAATTTTAACACCCTGTATATCAAAAGATAAGACGTTTAGGACATACATTCATACGAAGTTTTTTTTCTTAAAATAGGTCCAAGAATATTATTAAATTTGTTGTTTTCGCATAAAGTTGAAAAATGATTACTATTAGCACAGTCGTTCAGTATTCTCCATGATGAGAAAGAGTCCAGTAGGTCAATAACAGCAATATCTGGTGGGTTTGAACTATTACTGTGAAAACCTTTGGAACGACAATTTAAGCAGGATAAAATCCGTATCGTTCAGAAACTCTATTAAGCGTTTTGCATTGTGGTTAGTATGGGATCCTCCCAAGTTCTGGTGAAGAGCGTTTATATCACCCATCAACAGTGAGTATCGTTTTAATTCATTGTATTTACCGTTATGCAGATCTTTTTTATTATAAATATTTTGCGGGTCAGAATAAGCATTGATATAATGTTTAGGTATTATTGATTGATTGATTGATTGATAAACTAAATACACAAGTTGAGGTTTTGTCCGCCTCGACACTGCAGCCTACAGGGCTTGTTGTATCTCTTGTGTATTTGTTTCAATTAAAAAGGTTTGACACCTTAGATAGGTGTAGTAGCCCTTTTACTGTTCTTTTCTGGTCTCCAGCCTCCTGGTGGTTAGTGTCCACCATGAGGTTTTGATTTGTTCTCTAGTATGTAAGTGCAGGGCACTCATATATGATGTGAGAGGCTGTCTCTTCCTCTTCGTCACATAGTCTGCAAATGGGTTCTTCTCTATAGATGCCCATAGTGTGCATATGTTTTCTTAGGGTGCAGTGTCCGGTTATTAATCCTGTCACTATTCTAATCTGATTCCTATTTAGTTTTAGTAGTTCACTTGTCAATGCTTTCGATGGTGAGTCCAACATTGATTTAGTGTGATTTTGCCTTGGAATGTGGTTCCAGTATGACTGATGTTGTGTTTGAATCCACCGAGTCATGTAGCCACGAACCGAGGCTATTGGTATTCCAAAAACAGGTTCAGGACCCACAAACATTGCTGCGGAGCCTCGCCTGGCCAGGGAGTCTGCATTTTCATTGCCCTGTATTCCCCTGTGTCTTGGCACCCAGGAAAGTGTAACTTTGTTGTGGTTTGCCAGGTTTAGGAGGCATTGCAGACAGTTCCAAACCAACCTTGAGTTGACTTGTTGAGATGCCAAAGCTTTTATGGCCGCTTGACTATCAGAGAAGATAGTAATGTCCCTGCCCTTATATCTCCTCCTCAAGTTCTCTCGCAGACAAAGTTCAATGGCATATATTTCCGCCTGGAAAACAGTGGCATATTTCCCCAGGGAAGCATAAGCATTAAACCTAGGGGTCATACCATATGTATTCCTGCGCCGGGTCCATTGTCAGTCTTGGATCCATCGGTATACCAAACCAAATTCCGAGACTGACCAGGAGATCGCTCACTACCGCCCCAGGTAAGCTGGGTTTTGTATGGTCTGTGTGTATTTATCCGTTTTGGCATTGTATCACTGCTCATCTCAAATATTGGGTTTGTGATACTGCTCGTTATTCTGGTGTGTCCTAGGGCAGGCCCAGAGCACCAGTTGCCGTTGCATTTCAGCCTGTATGCCCCAATCCTCGCCTCCGCCTTAATAATTATACCAAGAGGGGGGAGGCTAGTAGGGTTTCCATGGCTGCAGTTGGAGTGCTTCTAATAGCTCCCGTTATACAGAGACATGCTAGTCGCTGGAGTTTGGATAACTCCAGCTCTGCTTTTCTCTGTTCTATTTTTTGGCCACCAGATAGTTGAACCGTAGGTTATCATGGGTCTTACCACAGCAGTGTACAACCAGTGCACTATGCGTGGCTGAAATCCCCAATTCTTCCCCACAGCTCTTTTGGTAGCCATTAGAGCCATTTTGCCCTTATTAATCACATTCTGCATATGTGGATTCCAGGTTAGCTTAGAGTCCAAAGTTAGTCCAAGATACTTTACCTCCTGGACATAGCCGAGTGTGGTACCGAAGAAGTGAGGAGATATTAAATCATCCAGCTTCCTTCGTCTAGTGAAGGGTATTAGCGCAGTTTTGCCAGGATTAACAGTAAGGTTTTCCTTGTTGCACCATCCCTCCACAATTCTCAGTGCCCTTTGCATAAGCTCCGAGGTTGTTTTGTTATGCTTCCCCACGACAAGTATAGTGATGTCATCCGCATACCCCTGGGTATAGAATCCATTATTATTCAGTTCCACCAGGAGTTCGTCAACAACCATATCCCACAGTAGTGGGGATAGAACCCCTCCCTGTGGGCATCCTTTGACCACTGACACCTCCATTGTTTCGCTGAATAACGTTGCTTGCGCTCGTCTGCCAAGTAACATGTTGTTTATCCACCTACAAATGGTGTCGTTAACATTATGTCTGGCAAGAGCAGCGGCCATTGAGTTGGAGGTTCGATCAAAAGCTCCCTCAATGTCAAGAAATGCAGCAAGTGCGATTTCCTTGTTGTTCAGTGCGAGTTCTAATCTGGTCAC
This sequence comes from Listronotus oregonensis, assembly GCA_019359885.1. Taxonomy (NCBI): domain Eukaryota; kingdom Metazoa; phylum Arthropoda; class Insecta; order Coleoptera; family Curculionidae; genus Listronotus; species Listronotus oregonensis. Next base: position 76,278 of record JAHBCN010000141.1, read on the forward strand.
CAGTTGATGATGAGCAGATTCGCATGATTTCACTGTTGAACCCAGTTCAGAATTTTGAGTGTTGTACCACTGCAGGTTTACCTGAACTATCAGTTGCAAAGCCCACAAAGAAAAGAAGAAAAAAAATTGCCACAACTTAACAACCTAATCAAGGATTTTGATTTTATTAAAAAAAACAACTTAATTATAATTATGAGTATGTATTTGTATTGTATTTGTTTTTTTTTTTGTTTAATTTTACATTTTTTCCAATCACTACTGACAAAATAAATCACATATGCTAAATAGCTACATATTGTATTAAAAAATAAATCTATTTTTGTTTCCTGTAGTTTTCTGCATCTGCCCCTCCAGGAGATTGAATTTTATTATGCGTGCCATCCATGGCTCAACCTTACTCTTTTTTCTATGCATGGCTCCAATGCTAAAAAAACCTCGCCTCAATGGTAATTTCAGATTCAGTTCGCATTTTTATCAATTTTAGCCCCAATTCAGCAACTGATTCTTAAACCATAGATATTTTTCAACTTGCCGTTGACTTGTCAATACCTCCAAAATCTCAAACAACTTGTAAAAAACTCCCAGTGGCTAGAAATCGTAAAGCAATGCATACCATTTTAGTAGGAATTAGTGCATGGTTTCTAAAAAAATAAATAGAACATTGTACTTAAAATTAAATGTAATTAAACAATATAAATCTTACTTATCTGTAACAGATGAAATTTGTTTAAAAATTTCATCTATATTAAATCTCACAACTTGTTTTTTTTAACCTAAATCTGGCCTTAAATTATTTGTCATTCCAAATATTCAAATGATCTGGTCGATTTCTGTATATTTATGCCAGATCAAATTTTAATTATAAAAACCGAATAGGTATCAACTTTAAAAATATAACAACAAAATATTTAAAACACAAGGTAATTTGTCAGAAGAGTGAGGTTAAAAATTTCTTAAAAGGAGTTGAACTCATCTTGAACGACCAAATTCGGACGTTCAAGATCAACCATAGTTCACCGTCTGAACCGGCTTTGTACAACGATTTTTTTCCGTTGAACCGATGATCAGCGTGAACTTCGGTTGAACGTCCATTGTACAACCGGGCCTAAGTCCCTTTGCCTGGGAGCAGTCCTTACCCGGCTTTGGAATGAAGACCATTTTAGTCTGCTTCCATGCATTTGGCAAATAGCTCGTAGCTAGGCTTGCACGGAAGAGTTTGCAAAGCAGTGGAACTAGGGTTTGCTTTCCCTGCTGTAGTAGTGCTGGGATTATCCCATCAGGTCCAGGTGCTTTGTAGGCTTCAAATGATTCAATTGCCCACTCGATTTTTTCGTAGGTTATGACTTCCTTTGCTACTTCCCAGTCGCTTCTTGTGGGCCGAATATTCGGAACATTGACGTCTGGGTAGGTCTCATTAACTTGAGTTTCTCTTGATCCTGGTAGATGTGTTTGGAGCAAAATCTCCAATGTTTCCCTGCCAGTTTCACAGTAAGTTCCATCTGGTTTTTTTAGAGTGCCAACAGGATTGACCGGATCTTTTGACAGGATTTTTTGGAGTCTGGCTGCCGTGCTGGTATTTTCAACCTCCTGGGACGCTATTCTTGGTCATTCGCTTCTTTCAAGATCCGTAAAATTTGTTAATAAATTAAATGCAAATTCGACTTATCCTGAAAGATGCGAATGACCAAGAATAGTGCCCCTGGCAGTATTTCCTCCATGAATCCAGTTTGGCCTTACGGACCCGTTTATTGTATTCGGTGAGTGCAGATTGATGTTCATCCCACTCACCCGTTTTCTTCGCTCTGTTGAACAGTCTGCGGGTTTTTTCCTTAGCTCCAGTAGTTCGTTATTCCACCAGGTAGACTTTTTCCTGGCGGTTTGCTTTACTAGAGGACAGTTATTCTGATAAGAGTTTGTAATAGCCTCCAGTAGTTCACAGGAAGCAAGCTCTATGTCAGTAGTGTTCCTAATGCTGGTTTTGACGTTACTGCAGTTGATGGTCAAAGTTTCCTTGTATTTCTCCCAGTCCGTGCTCCTCGGATCACGGTACTCCCCATTGGCCTCTGAAATGCAGAGATCGCCAGGAAGATGTGCCTGTGATCAGACAGCGACGGTTCCTCAGATACATACCATCGAGTTACCTGGGATCGTATACGCGGAGATGCCAAAGTAACGTCGATTACCTCTTTACGGGCTCTAGTCACAAAAGTAGGTTCATTTCCCTATTTAATACCTCTAAATTTTCAGAAATAATAAAGTCTAAAAGGTACTCACCTCTCCTGTTGATATCACTGCTTCCCAAGCAGTGTGGTGTGCGTTGGCATCCATCCCAATAATGAGCTGTAGGTTAGAGCGCCTACAGAATTGCTCCAACTGGCGGAGTTCCTCAGATGGGGGTGGATCGATTGCATCATATGGAAGGTAGGTTGAAGCGAGGACAGCTTCAGTCCATACACCTTCCATGATTTATTTCAGCCTTACCGCCGCCTGGTCCCTAGAACAGAAATCAGTTAGCTTTAAGGCATGTAATTCCTTCTTAATAAATATGCAGGATCTGACATTTCCAGAGTTGGAGTCATATATTAACTTACCTCCGGCTTCGCCTAAGCCCCCAACTTTTCCTTTAAAAAGCCAAGGTTCTTGTATGAGGGCTATGTCCGCGTCTCCACGAGATAGGAGCATGCATAGGACAGCCGTGGCTGCCCTGTTATGTTGCAGGTTTGCTTGAAGCACCCGCAGTTCCTGCAGACTCCTGTTTGCGAGCTTTAGTCACTCTGAAGGTGATTGGGTTTAGGCCCAGAAAGGCTTGGTAGCCCCTCTTGCCCAATTCCTTCAGGGCGTGTTCGTCCATAGCAAGTACAAGGGTGATGCCCTGTTTCTCACTACGGCTGCTGATGAGCCTCCAGTCACCTGTGTTGAGATCCTTGTTTTGGATCCCCAGATTCTGGAGGATTTTACCCGGCTCCTTGTCATCAAGGAGTTCCGTGGGTATAAATGTCACAACCTTGGCAGTTTTGACAACGTCCTTAGCGTATCCTACTCTAAGCGACCCGGTTGTACAATGGACGTTCAACCGAAGTTCACGCTGATCATCGGTTCACGAAAAACTCTTACAACCGGTTCAGATGCTGAACTGTGGTTGATCTTGAACGTCGAATTTGGGCGTTCAAGACCAGTTCAACTCCTTTTAGTAATTTTTAACCTCACTTTTTTTGACAGATCACCTTGTGTTTTAAATATTTTGTTTTTATATTTTTAAAGTTGATACTCATTGGGTTTTTTTTATAATTAAAAATAGATCTTGTATGGAAAGATGACCTGATATGACATACGACAAGGATTTTGTAGAATAACTTAATAATGTTGCACACTCTCGAGCCCCATAAGTATACAGAAGACCAGACCACTTGAAGATTTAATAACAAATACTTTAAGGGCAGATTTAGGTTGAAGAAACAAGCTGTGAGTTTATCATAAATAATTATTTTACACAAATTTCATCTGTTACAGACAAGTAAGATTTATATTGTTTAATTACATTTGAATATAAGTTTAAATGTTCTATTTATTCTTTTAGAAACCATGCACCAACACCTACTGAAATGAAATGCCTTGCTTTACGATTTCTAGCCACTGGGAGATTTCGCAAGTTGTTAGAGATTTTGGAGGTATTGACAAGCCAATGGCAAGTGAAAAATATCTATGGTTTAAAAAATCAGTTGCCCAGCTAAAATTGATAAAAATGCCAAGAACTTAGTTGGAAATTAATATTGTGAGGCCAGGATTTTTAGCATTGGAGCCATGGATGGCACGCATAATAAAATCTTTCCTGGAGGGGCAGATGCAGAAAATTACAGGAACCAAAAAAGGATTTTTTCGTACATTGTATATTTATCATCTGTGCTTTATTTTGTCAGTAGTGTGTGAGACAAATGTAAAATTAAAAAAAAAAAAAAAAAAAACAAATACAATAATATACAAATACATATTCATAATTATTATCAAGTTTTTTTTTCCAAAATCTTTGATTAGGTTAAATTGTGGCTATTTTTTTCTTTTTTTTTTTGTGGGCTTTGCTATTGATAGTTCAGGTAAACCTGCAGTGGTAAAACACCCTCTGAACTGGGTTCAAAGTGAACTGCAGTTCAAGAAAACTTCTGTTGAACCATTGTTTGTACAACCGGGCCTAAGGGTCGCCCAATCCCAGGGTTGAATTTTTGGAACTTTGTCCATTAGCCAGTCCCTGGCGTGATCGTTTACGCAGGTTACGAAAAGTACCCCAGCCTGCGGGTAGCTACCCGCAAACTGTGGCCCCTCCCCCGCTGGAGACTTGAAGATCTCCCGAGTCATCGCCATCTGAATCTGTTTGGACTGTTCCGCGGTGAGTTTTCCCTCCGGGAACGAGTCCAACGAGACTGCCATTTTGTGGCCTGTAAGAGCCTGTTTGAAGGTTGCCCCAGTTGTTGTACTGGGTTTTACCTGTACATGCTCAGACCGGCCTTTCTTGGTTTGTCTCGCACAGGGTGACGGTGTGCTGATTGCGGAGCACTTCCGCTTGCCTTGCCTTGGGTTCGGTTCCCCAGACTCGGCTTTGCTGCCTGAAGGTTTCTCAGCCTCCAGATTGGCTTTGGTTTTCCTATTTGCCCTGGGCTTCCTGGGTTTTATAGGTTCACCTCTAGCTTTGGCCGCCTCAATTGCAAGTTTCCGGCGCTGTGCACCAGACATCCTGCGCTCGAGGTTGGGCTTCCGCTTTTGCTGGGTTTCTTGAGCTGCAGGATTAGTGCCTGCAGGTTCAAGTCCAGCGGGATTTACCTCAGGCGTAGGTGAGGCTTGGTCTTTATGACCTTCCTCCACCTCCATCTGAGTAGGATTGTTTTTTATTTTTATTGAATCCATATGATTCCCACGAGTGGTGCGGAAAGGAGGTCCATCCCAGCAGAGCCGCTTACTGGGACAAGGCTACTTACTCCAGAAGAGCGCCAGGTATTCTGGAGGGCTCGTTAAAGACACATCTCCCATGTGCCACGCATCCCTTCGGCACGGATGTCCTCACCACCTTGGGATTGGGTTGTAGAAGAAGAGGAAGAAGTAGTGGGAAAATGAGTAGCTCCTAGCCTTTGGAAACCCAATGGCGTAGGGGCTTGGAAGAACAAGAGTTGGCCAAGGGAGGCCGATAGAAAAGATTAAAGCTTGTCTCCCAAGACTAGTTTAAGAAAGGAGAGAAGATAGGTACCAGGTATCACCAGTATTTCTCTGGGTATCACTAGATGTGAGCACTGGTGGTGGTCCGCGGCAGCGACCTTTGCAAAGGATTTTGAGAATTTTATCTTCTCTCACCCTACTTATAATCGCCACTAGCCAGATTTCGTGAGAGACCTGGCCGATCCCCAATCCGCCACCCGGGGACGCGCTTGGTAGGTGCCACCCCCAAGGTATTAAGTTTATTATGAATTATAAATTGTCGATGTGATCGTTTTTGATTATATTATATTTTATATTATCCTTGATACATGTTCCTATGCCACCATATCCATCGTCTCTATCTTGTCTAATTAAATTATAATTTTTTAAATAAAAGTTATGAGTTTTCTTAGCCACGTTTGGTTTAAAGGAATAATAAAAGGTTTTTTGTGTTTTCATTATAAATTATGTGTAAAGATTTGTGGGCCGACAATTACTAAGCAGGATGAAATCCTTATCGTCCAGAAACTATTACGGTTTTTCCATTGTGGATAGAATGGGATCGTTCCAAGTTCTGGTAAAGAGCGTTAATATCACCCGGCCATCAACAGTGTGTATGGTTCTAATTTATTTCATATACCGTTATGCAGATCATTTTTATTATAAATATTTTGCGGGTTAGAATAGGCATTGATAATTTAGGTTATTACATGGGCGTAGCGAGGTACGGGCAGGGAGGGCGCTTTTTATAAGACCTAAGAAACTAACAGGCTTAACGCTCTCTTGTAAAATCCAACTATGCTTAATGAGATCTCTAATATAATTTTTGTTTACATTATTTCTTACTCTACAAAATGTCACTTATAACGACAAGCTGAGGTACACAAAATATTTGGTCTGCAAAGAAAGGCTGTGAGAGTAATGTCTGGTTTGGGTTAGAGGATGATTGCAGGAATCCGTATGTGGGTCTGGGTCTGCTGACTGTGCCTTGTGTATATGTGCTGGAGTGTCTGTTGTATGTTAAGCAGTATGAAAGTCAGTTTCGGGCTCATGAAGATGTCTATGACTACTACACTCGTTCTAGGCACAATTTAGTACCTGCATATTGGCGTCTAGGAAGGTGTCAGGATGGTCCAGGCTATTGGGCCGTAAAATTTCATAATGTTCTACCCGATAATGTTAAAACTCTACCAGCTAAGAGTTTTAAGGAGAGGATAAAACGTTACCTAATAAAAAGGGCTTTTTATCCATTTGGCGAATATCTTAACTCAGATTTTGGTATATTGTGAACAACGAATTCTAGGATAGAAATAAAGGAAACAAACCTTGTTTGGCATTAATATATTTAGGAGGGCAAGGTGGAATAGTTCTTGTTAACACACTGTACAGGCAACATTGATTAAACACACTGAATAACATCACTCTGAAAATAATAAATTTTTCAATGTTTATGGATGGCATTGCACCATAAATCACATTTCTATAAATTGATGATTCTTTATTGTTAAAAAATATTTTTAAAGCCACAAAACTATTTTTGTTTATTATCTGAAGTGACAGACATATGTCATTCACTTTAGATACTCAATTCGATTGCTGTTGATCAAGTCAATTTACAAAACGTGTTATTGAATAAAACAACCTACTAGAAAGAGATAAAATGACATCGAAGTGTGTACAAAATCTGATTTAATATCATTTTTTATTAAACGAATACAGCAGCTGCCCAAATCAACCTTGTTGCCGGTGCAATCGGAACTTGGAACTGTCATATCAATAAATGTTTATATTTAAATTGATGTTGCCTATATTAACACAAAAAACAATATTTTTAAATAGTTTTATTACATTTTCAAGATAATTTCCTGATTTTAATTTTTGAGATCTGGCAATTTGTTTACGTTTTTCCTAAGATAATATATAAAAAAGGTATTCTAATCCTGCAATGCATCATGGGAAATGTCAAGTGGTGGCGCCGCCACGAGTGTGTCTTGCACACTAAAGTATTTTTATCCCAACTTTCGCAATAGTAAAAATAAGGATGACAATACTTTAGTGTGCAAGACACACTCGTGGCGGCGCCACCACTTGACACATTTCCCATGATGCATTGCAGTATTAGAATACCTTTCTTATATATTATCTTAGTTTTTCCAAAAACAAACAGATCACTATACCAAACACCCTGACTACAAACTGTTTTTTTTTTTGCATTTTTTAAATTATTCATTTTCCCTATATTATAACCGGTTTTATCTGTAGACTCAATATAAACAGCATATGGACCAGGGTCATTGTATATAGTTTTCCATTCCGCGAAGTGCTATCTGAATTCCTGGTTTTATTCGATTTGTCTCTTAAATTGTTCTCGTTGAGAATCCGCCATTCCAATCTTCTAGTAAAGGATCGTATTTCGGTGTTATTTATTCGTCAGCGAATTCCCCTTCCAATATTATTGGTATCATTTTGTGAATAATTATTTCTAGAAGCCCTTTCGGGGTCCAGGGGTCATTCATATTCTAATTTAAGTACAGAAACAAGATATAAGTGAAAGATGAGCAAGTTTATTTTATTTTATATTTTTGAGTAAGAAAAAAAAACAAATATTAAGGAAAGAGGGCGTCCATAAATTACGTGAGGCATTTTTCAGGATTTTTTGACGCATCGATGTATGTCGAGCAATTCTGCGTACAATTTAAAAGTGTTATTTTTTTTTAATCCGTAAATAGGAGAGCAAAGTTGGTATTTCAAGTTTGCGTTCAATTGGAATTAAAAACTACAAGTTAGAGTATGAAAGAAATCCGTAAAATTCCTTTCTATTCATATAAAAAAAAAATAAAACACAAAGAAATGGTTCAATATTATATTAGATATCAAACAAACGCCTTCAACTGCACCACCTATTCAGCCAGCTATTAAATCTGCTATCAAAAGTTAAATATCAAGTGCCCATTTTCAAAAAATTGTCGAACAGTTGAATGGTTATGTTTTTTAAGATTACAAGAAAAAGTGAACATTTGTTTCACGGTGATTTCAGAATTAACATCAAGACAATAATAGCATTGTGATAAGCAATTGGTTCTAAATTTATTGATAAAAATAAATCATAGGAGCAATATTGTCCCAAGTTTTCCAAAATCACAAACTATTTCTAACAATTATATGGATGCCCTTTCACCCACAGAGCCAATATACATATATAATCAGGAAATACATAGTTAAATATTTTAATATTGGAGAAATATTGTAAAAAGGAAATAAAAATTAAAGTTAAACTACATGTTTTCAAGTATTTCTAAATATGTTAAGCATAAAGATATACTCTTATAATGCAATATAATGCAATGCCACTAAAGGGAGATTTTAAATTCTTATAATTTATAGCATTTAGCTCAAAATTATCATAAAAATTCATTAAATACCCTCTGAAAACATTCGCGTGTAAACTAAAATAAAAAGCAACCCTAAATAAAGAAATAAACAAAAAAAACCTTTAAGTGCTTTTGTACATTAAACAAAAACAACAAATTTTGGAAGTGATTTTCTAAATTAATTGAATAACTTGTGATTCATTTCAAATAATTTTAACAAGTACCTTAAATATAATGAATCTCAATCAATTATTGGAGCAAAAAATTTAAATTATCTTTACTGAAACAGGAAAAAAAGAAAAAAAGCATCATGGCTTTTTTTTAAATATAAATATTTTTTACTGACACATCAACCATTTAAGAATTTAATTAGTATTTAAATATGTGAAAATAAAAATTACTAAAGTGATAATGCAAAGCAAAAAAGATTATACAACTATTAGAAGCTTTTCACGAACAATTACTAGAACATTGCCTTTTAAAGACACTGCTAATACTATAATTATGGTGAGCTAAACTGAATGTAATCCTTGGATTACAGTGTTTTGTCTGTTAAAAAACAGCTACATAAAATATTAAAATGGTTATAATTATGTTTATATTTTGGACAAGTAATATATTAGTAAGCTAGAATCAATTTTCATCCATTATTATTTATTAGATTATTATAATTTCGTTTATATTTAATGATAACCTTCGCTTTTAACATTAAAGTTGGCGAACCAAAATGGCTATATTGTCTCCTATGAGCAATAGCGCTAGGTTACTAAACTTTTTTTTAATTGGCATAATAAATTACCTGATTTTTTTCAAAAATCTTAATGGGCTTACCTTTAAGTTAAAGTATTATAATCACACATTTTATTGTATTGTGATTTGTTTTTATATACTTTAGGGGCAATAATTGGTATTATAAAGTATATATGCAATGTCATTTATCTTTGTAGTTAAATATTAACGTTGTGCACAAAATCCACCAATTTCATTATCAAATGAAAATCAAGGTAATAAATAATTTAAAATACATGGAGTATTTTTTTATAAATATTTTCTTAATGTATCTGCAGAAAATATATTTAATTATTGGATAATTTATTATTATGGTAAACTATTAAAATATTTTTTAATTTGTCTTAGTATCAATCATAACAAGTCAAACATTCAATCAAAGACTCAAAATAATATTATTTTATATAATTAAAAACATGGAACAAGGATAAGTTTGGAATCCGTGTGTACCCAATGTCATGCGATATTTATGAGAAAAAGATATAAAATTTTCTTTTTTGTACCGGGACTTACAAAACTTTATAATGTACAAATTAAAGATTATATTGGTATTATACATTGTTTTCGAGGAAAAATTACGCAAATTGCATGTATCACAATTTATAAAAATGTTATATTCAATAGGACTAATCCCCAGATATTCAGATACTTTAAAATTGGCTTGATTAAAGTTAACTTTTTACTTCTAGATAATTATTCATATTCACAAATTAGGCAAAAGTATAGGTAACAAATATTTTTAAAAAATATTTATAAAATTATACAATTAAATATTTTCGCGATACGATAATTTGAGAATTGATTTTAAGCAGTATACCTTGTATAATACTGCCACAGCAAGAAGCTTTCAGTCCGTGTCGATGGCTCATTCATTAAACCAACTTGAAATAACCATTAATTTAATTATGACCAAATGTAAATTGTACGTCACCGGGTCGCCAGAAGAAAAAATATCTTTTCTTATTAATGAATGTTATGCTGTTTTACTGCTAATACATTTAAAGATCAATTTTTTTAACACATTGTAAAATTTCATTTTTATATTCATCTTATTACAATAAGTTTCTTCACTCTGCCATCTATTAGTTTACTAAGCAAACATAAAATGTTTTTATTTTTTGTAAGACTTAAAATATCTCATACATAAGTTGTGATTCGAGGAAAATCACTGTTATTGGCTTACTTAGGGGCCATTGGTATGATAAAGTATATTGCAATGTCATTTATCTTTGTAGTTAAATTTTTATGCTGTGCACAAAATCCACCACCAATCTCGTTATTACAAAAAATGACGGTCTTTATAATAGTTTGTCCTCTTTTAATATATGACTAGGATATTTTAATACTTTTGCATAGCGTTGAATAAGATACATTCTTTTTCTCCCATGGTCTGCTGAATTTTTAAAAATTTTGAGTCTTTATTACAGAATTATTTTAAACTTGTCTTCAAGCTATTTTCTCACAAAGTTAAAAAAACATCTTCAGTACTACTAACTTTATCAATAATTAAAAATCTAATTATTAAATCCATAACCAAAAAGGAAAATTAAAAAAAAATACTGTTAGTTAACTCCAAATTCTTAACATTTGGGAGATAAGAAAAAATTGCCAAGATCATGTAATTTCTTTAATAGTACTACTTGACAATTTATAGTAAAACTTAAATTAAAACGTGGATTATTGTGCATATTGATATTAATGCAGAAAGCAGGGTGTTGCAATTATCATTTTGGGTGTGACAAATTTGTAATATTGTTTTAAAAGGTCATTATTTATGTTATATGTGAACCATCCATATCCATCATTACCTCAACTTTGACATCACAGAGCTGACAACGATGCCAAATCAACAGATCTAATATATAAATACCATAAATATGATCACAGTAGTGCGCTTACAACGCCGTCTCAGTCAATATATAATTATAACAGTTGTAACAAACATATAAAAATATACAATATGCTCTCAAAACAATCAGTCAGCGTTGCAGACCAATCTGAACACAGCATTTTAGCAGTGTCAACACTTGAAAAATCCGACCCTGTATATATCTAAATAGGAAAGTTTGTCGTTTTCATAATTATTACTCACAGCACCAACACTGCTCTTATAAGAATATGAGCTTACAATTAGACGCTTTATAAAGTCCATATAAATATTTTCACTAAAGTTTGATGTTCATCCAGATGCAATATAAACTTCACTGAAATCATCACGTGTGTAACTTATTAACAGCTAGTTCGGCATAAACGCAAATTTAAATGTCAACTTTTTAATAATTAATACAGTGTAATAATTAAGTCTAATATTATAATCCGACATAAATGCTTAAGACATATTTTAAATGTTTGAAATAACTAACTACCCGAATTCATTCAAAATACACACGCGTCTAATACACTTTTAATACCCTACACCTGTACGGGATTGGGAGCGTCTCCCTGTCCCTTATGGTCCGTATTCTTTTTGCAGTCTTCTAGTTTTTCGGTCGGGCTGGTAGACGCCCCATTTGTAGAGGCTAAAACATCATTGACTGGAACGTCTCTGTAAAAAAAATGCAAAATTATCACCGCATTCAATAAAGATAACGAACTTACATACCCACTATCAGTTTTAACGGTTAATGCCAGTCCCTTGGCTTGTTTTTCCTTATTAGATTTGTTAGTGTTGCGCTTTTTGTTTGCCTACAAGAAAATTATGCATATTAACACATTCAATTCTTTATTGTACAAACAGAAAGCTATATAGAGTAAGCCCAAATAAATAAATTCATATTCCAGGAATTCTAGAATAGTTTTTTTTCCGAAAAATAAATGTTTTTTTAATAAATATACTCGCTAGTGTAAAAGTCTTTAAATGAATTAATGCAAAGTTTTAGTCACTTGTGCCTTTTAATAGAAAGTCGGCAAATGCTGAAAACAAAAGACTAAAGGTATTGCACTAAAAATAAAAATAATTTAATAATGTATTTTTAGATACTTAATATAGTTTTTAAAATTTGTCTGATTTTGCTGCCTATCAAGGCTTTGCCAGCTTTATATTGTTAAAACAGTGTGGTGAGATAATTTAAACATATCAAAACAAATTGCAGCTGCATACGCAAATACTTTTTAATAAGCTTTCCCATTAGTGAACATGAATTTCTCTTAGTCAAAATTTTAAGATTGACTTGAAGAATTTTTGTTTTATGGATTCTCCAGAGTTTTTTTTGGACGCAGTTACTGGTACTTGTCAATAGCCACTTTTAAAATTTTAAATCGAAAAGCATTTTATACTCGTCAGTGTAACTGTCCTTTGCACCCGAGATGCTTTGATTCATATTGTTGATAGTTTTTGGTAGCACCTAGCCGGCTTTAGCCCTTGGAAGCTTTTTTAACTATTCAGGAGTATTGTGACTGGCACAATTTCTTTGCTCATAACTCTTTTAACAACAGTCTTAGCATTAGATGCAATTTCAAAAGTTATACTTATGTCGTCATCATTAAAGTTTTGGTCAACTCCTTTGGTGATAGTCTTGAAGTCTTACTTAACTCAATAGTAGTCTTAATTAACTATACAAGTTAGTTAATATTTAAACAAGTCTAAAAAGCTGTTTATAACGTTTTATTTTTAATGAGCAGAGAGTAAATTTACATACCCTAAATACAGGGTGTAATTTAATTGATGGCTGAAAATGCAGGATGTGATTCTTCAACTCATTTTAGGACTAAAAGTCTATATAAACAGATGCGCAAGGAGCTCATTTTTGAGATACAGAGTGTTAAAGTTTTTTTAAAAAATCGTGTTTTTATTAATTTCTAAAATACTCTTTTGCCGATTTTGTTGAAACTTGGCAGTGTTATTTTTAGTAACAAGGGGCTAATGTAACCTTAATTAAATTCGAATTATTAAATCCAGTGACGTGCTGGGAGACACCTTATCGAATATTATTGGCAAAAAAATTGTATGCCACTGACTTTTTTCCCATTTTGATATTTCTCTTGGGTTAAGCGACTAAAAATACAACTTGTTTATCGCTTGACCCTCTTTCGTATCTTGCTTCATTTTCGAGAAAAAAATCATTTTATTGCATGTCCCTAGATCGCACAAAAAGGCATTGTCGCGATGACTATTTCCCCTTATTTTTTACGCTACGTCACTGGCGGTTTTCGATTTGAGAAAATCCCATCCGTCTTTACGTTCTTTAAGTTTTGGGTACCTTTAATTATTTTAATTTACTGCGTAGGCTGGTGCCCTATTTTGTTTTTAAAATATTACTTTTAAGCGAATAAGTTACTGTCCTATTTTGACAAGTGTTCATAAACGTGGTAGTTTGTTAAATTGTGAAAGTTTCTTTAATCAATAATAAAAAGAAAATAAGTAAACTATGCCAAGATTTACAAATTCCGAACTAGCAGATATGCATTTTACCTACGGACTTGCTGACGGGAATGCGCTTATGGCAAGGCGGATATATCAAGGGCGGTATCCAAATCGCATCATTCCCGATGCAAGAATGTTTTCGAGAATACACAGGAGACTACATGAATCTGGGAGTCTTTGCATTGACAATAGTTCCAAAGGGGCACATCGCACGGTAAGTACACCAGAGTTAGAGGAAGCAGTTTTAAACACAATTGAGGAACATCCAGAAACAAGTACTAGGAATATTGCGGTAACACTTAATATTTCCCATTTTCTTGTTTGGAAAATACTCGTTGAAAACTTACCATGCCCCTATCATATTCTAAGGGTTCAAGCACTACTGCCTCGTGATTTTCCGTTGCGTTTAAATTTATGCCAATTGTTTTTAGAAAAACTTGCTGAAAATCCTTTATTTGATAACAAAATACTCTTTACTGATGAAGCTATTTTTCCCCGCAATTCCATTCGAAATTTCATCATTTATGGGCAGAAGAAAACCCACACGCAATTCCGGAGGCACATCATCAGGAGCAGTTTTCCGTCAATGTGTGGGGTGGAATAGTTGGAGATATCCTCATAGGACCGTTCTTTCTTCCAGGACGACTGGATGGACTTTCCTACCGCCACTTTCTTGAGAACGATTTGCCAATTCTGCTCGAGGATGTACCTGTTTTATTAAGGCAAGAAATGTGGTTTATGCACGATGGTGCTCCTGCACATTTCAGCATTCATACTAGGGAATTTCTAAATGAAGCGTTTACCGATCGCTGGGTAGGACGGGGAGGACCTCAATCTTGGCCTCCCAGGTCCCCCGATTAAAATAGTTTAGACTATTTTTTGTGGGGACACCTCAAGACTTTAGTATATACTACACCCATTCAAATTGAAGAGGATCTAAGGCAAAGAATTATAGTTTCTTGCGAAACCATAAGAAATACTCCTGGAATTTTTGAAAGGGTTTGCCAGTCCATGAGAAGGAGAATTGAATCCTGTATTCAAGCAGAAGGAGGGCATTCTCAACAATTTTTGTGATAATTAAATCTGCTAATTTCTTATGTTTTATTTCTTAATTCTTTCTTTCCTCAGTTTTAAAAGTTTTTTGATAATTTGTTTGTCCATCTTTCTACATTATTTCGTTGGGATCATTGCTTAAACTAAAAGTTTACATTACATAATACTACCATCTTCATTACGTATTTCTAATTATGTTTATTGTATTTGTATTGTAAACATGTATTAAAATTTAAATTGTTTCTTTTTTAATTTTTTTTTTGTGCGGTCTAAAGGACATGCAATAAAATGTTTTTTTCTCGAAAAAGGGTCAAGCGATAAAAAAGTTGTATTTTTAGTCGCTCAATCCAAGGAAAATATCAAAATGGGAAAAAAGTAAAGGCATACAATTTTTTTGCCAATGATATTCGCTAAGGTGTCTCCCAGCACGTCACTGGATTTAATAATTTTAATCTTATTAAGGTTAAATTAGCCCCTTGTTACTAAAAATAACACTGCCAAGTTTCAACAAAACCGGCAAAAGAGTATTTGAGAAATTAATAAAAACCCGATTTTTTAAAAAAAACTTCAACACCCTGTATCTCAAAAATGAGCTCCATGCGCATATCTGTTTATATGGACTTTTAGTCCTAAAATGAGTTGAAGAACCACATCCTGCATTTTTAGCCATCAATTAAATTACACCCTGTATAATTAATTATCTAATTATTTTGAGTTATATATTGTACGTCAGGATACAGGATGTTTCAAATTCGACTCTTACCATTAGGATCTCGGAAACGGCAACAGATACGCAAAGTTGCGTATTGGGGAGCCCAATAATACACCGGTGAAAAATTTAAATTATCTTTAGTACTTTCAGAAATATGGCGAAAAACTTAAATTTGCGATTTTAAGGTCAGTATTAAAACATAGAATTTCGTAAACGTTGTATAATTAGACGTACGAAACTTTTTCTTATTTTATCATATTAGGTATTATAAAAACCAGGGGCGTAGCTATGCTCGGGCAAACCGGGGCAATGCCCCGGAGCCCCGGGCGAAAGGGGTCCCCAGAGCCCCGCTAAAACTTTGTTTTTTTTGCGACACCTGTAAACTCGTTTAAATACTTATTAATATCTATGTAGTACTACACTACTACACTACTAACTGGTCATGACTGCCAATAATTATTATCAGTATAATTAATTAGGTAAAAACGCACCGCCATCTCCATCTGTCCATCTGTACTCTTAATTAAACATCAAATTTTTATACAGCGTGCTGTATGCAGTACACGCCACCTCGACACCGTTTTGGTTATACGGAATTACTCCCCGAATTTCTCAGTCTCTCAGTCTTTTTTACCACAAACTAACCACAACTAACCCTTTTTTTCCGTGACCACAAAATATGGCCAGTTAATCGTACTTGGTTGTGCTATTCAGCTATAATAGATGCAGCCTATGGTAAATTTTGTTGGCTTTTTTTCAAAATTTTCAATACATTGAGAACAGGCATAAGCAAGGGCATAAGAGATTGGAAACATTTATCATCTCGCTAAAAACTTGTGCAGTTTACGCGGGTCATTGACAGTAACCAAAAGCGAATTTTTTTGGACAAACCGTAAAAATCTATTTATTAAAACTAATGCTACATTAAAGTATAACATTTGAAGAATATTAAGTAAAATTTTCATGAAGGAATATTAAAAAATACGGAAATGGCAGCAATTATTTGAAAGCGTCTGGGAAAAAAATTTAATTGCAGTGCCTCTCATAACTGGGTACTGGATCATTTGAAATTAAAAAAAAAAAGTTTTTTTCCTTAGATACTCTCTTTACCCAGGTAACGCTGGAAGGGTTTTTTGAAATTTCAATTTTTCACTTCTTGGGAACATTTTGAAGTAAAATACGTGATTTTCGCGAAAAAAATTCGGCTAATTTGTTACTGTAAAATAAAAAATATTAACAAATTTGAAAGAAACTCTCCAGCGTAACCAACAACTGTTTAAATAATTCGTCTCTGGGATGAACAATTAGCTCTTTTCATAAACTAATAAACCGATCTGGCTGAAATTTTGCACCTTATTAATGCCAATGATCAATGATCCCTTATTTCCTTAATTTTTTAGCCATTTACAATTATTCCTGTAATGGTTATATACATTTATTTAATATTGCTAAAAAGCCCCATATTGGGCTTAATTGTTTATTGATTTCAATTGATAAAGAATAAAATTAAAGTTTTTTTCGTGCTTTAAAATTTCCAATAATTTTTTTTTTTTTTATTTAATTGGAAAAGTAGACAATCGAAATACTGAATTTCGAGCTTTTCCCATTGTTTATAAAAAAAAACAACGCATATCTGGCTGCATCTTTTTATGTATTTATTATAAGAAAGCCCCCTCCCCCTTCCATTTTAAACTTCCAGATACCTGATAAACTTTTTTACACGAAACACATACATTTTTGCTCCACAGCCTGGGCTATATTATCTATAGAGAATGAAGGAGCCAAAAATCTCGATTTAAAAGGGACAATTATTAAGTTTGCAAATACAAAAGCAAAAAAAAAGGGATTTTTATTTTTTTTTTTGTTTTACTATATTTTATGTATCTATTACTTAAATATATTTAAATTATTTTGTTCTATCATATTTAATTATCCATGTTTACTAAATATTTTTTTATTTCAACTAGGTATAAGATTTTACTGTTTGCTAATATTAAATATAAAAAAAATAAGCATATATTTTTTATTTTTGGCTAAACTCATATGGGGCCCCCAAAAATTTTTGCCCCGGTGCCTCATGACTTCTAGCTACGCCACTGATAAAAACATGCTAAGTAGCTAATGGGTTAGCAGATAAATGACTCTAGATGTTACTTTTAAAGTCTTGCACATAGGCTCGAATATTTAATAAATTTTTGTTCTTGTTTAGATACAATATCTCACCACACTGCCTATAACAGTATAATTTATTATAAGTTATATTATTTTTATTTTTTTAACAAGTCGTTTTTCCACTAATGGCGATATTATTCCAAAAGAATTCATGTTTAAACCTTGTTTTTAATGGTTATCTAAATGAAATGCTAATACATACAACTAAGCCATTTTATATTTTATGCTCTAATTTAAAAAAATCAACTTAAACATCCACTGTATCTGTAAATATAATTGTGAGAAAATTGTTATTAGTAATATTTCTATTAAAAATATTTATAATTATTAAAAATAATCCTAGGATATCAATGCAATTTGGGACTTACAATTTTTTAAGCTATGCAAGCAGTAATTTATAGTATGCATTAGACATTTTTTAATATGTGATAGCTAAGTGAATATCTACCAAGCACCAAAAAAGCAAAGCAAATTGTTAAGTGCATTAGGATTTACAGGATTTAACCGACAAAAGTTTAGAACTTTTAAGGGTAATTTGATATTGAAAATATGTCTACAAAAATGTGCCTTACTTAATTTAAAATGAGAAGTCAGAGGATTTGACATTTTCTGTTTTTGTTTAGATGTGTGGCTCCACTTTTTTAGAATGTAAAATCAACATGAAGATTTTTGTTTGAGTTGTAAAATAATTTTATTCTTAGTTTATTAAAAATAAAATAATTTTAAAAAAATCAAAAATGGCAATTTTTTTATTGAAAAAAAAATTGCAAAAATAAAAATGTTAAATCCAAAAATTAATATTTTTAAAAAACAAAAAATTTTAAAATTATCGGTCTTAACACGTAGAATATAAAACAAATCACTAGAAATTGATAAACTTAAAAATGGATGTATTTTATTGACGATTTTCGTTAAAGGCAAAATTTTCGGTACAGTACGTTCCACAATAATTTTGTTGGTTAATTTCTCGTTTTACCTGCTACTGTTAGTCGTAAAACTCAATATACTTTGGGTACCCGCATGTAGGTCTGGACTTAAAATTTTCTTTATTTATTATTGTACCTACTTTTTAGTATATTATGTAGGTTATAGGCAAATTGCAGGTGTTAAATATAAAGCAGAGTCTTCGTCTTAGTTCATCAGTCGTTTGGAGTTTGTCAGGGTAATTTCGTGTGTGTTATTGAGCATCCAAAATAGCTAACCGAAACTATTAATAATAGTAGATAATCAGGACCTGTACCCTTTTAAAAGGTGCGGTGCACACAATAGATATTTGTCAGGCAACCTATTCATGGTTGGTTTTTCCACTAAGGGTTGTAATTTAAATTTTATTGCGCCTAAGAAATCAACGAATTATTGTGAAATGTACCATGGGTCAAGTATCACGAATCCGCCGAAAAATAGAATATTTTCAAACAAAAATGGAAGGTATGTTGATTTTATAAGTTTTTATAGTCAAAAATAGGTGGAGCCCCGATTCTAAACAATTAGCTTTTATCTTTTGGACTACTATTTAAATATTGCTTTTAACTTCTGTAATGATTACGACATAAAATAAACTAGTGGTAGCATTTTTTATCACTCACGTTTATCACCATGTATTGTAAAAAAAGCTACGATTGCCATAGGACGTTTAATGTTTAATTAAAGAAAAATATGTAAAATTTTGTCGGTCGAACATTGTTATACTTTCTATTGCTGAGATATCTGTAACTACAAGCAAAGCATGCTCTTGCCTTAAAACAGTATTTATAGTTATTAAGTATTAAGGGCATTATGCAGATGTGTATGCCTCCGACGGTTACAATCTTACAAAGCTGAGAGCCTTTGGGTCAAGGGTTTGTAAGTTGCCCGAGGGTATAGACATGAAGTAATGCCCGTGGTACATACAACATTTTATGTCCTACTTCAGATAATTTCAAGTTAAATTAAATGAAAAATCAAAATCACGAAAGGTTTTTTACCCATATAGTTGCTAAATAAACAAAAGGTAATTAGTGTTCATTGTTGTGCTATGTCAAAGTCAAAACTGAAATTCATATAAAATAATGGATTTTCTGTTGATTCTGGATAGAATCATTGCTGTGAATGCTGCCAAAGCTTTGGATAGTCTTATCCCAAAAAAGTCCAAAGACTCCTATGATAAAGAATAAAAAGGTTTGGGGATTGGATAAAAAATAATGATGTAAAAAATTATCAACGACACAGTGCTACTTGGATATTTCCAGAAATTGATATATTAAAATTACTGTTGTAAATTATATTAAAATACTAATTATGTATATTGATTATAGCCTGGAACATTCACTCCTAATTCCCTATGGATGAAATTATCAATGTTAAAGACATTATTAATAAAAATATAGACACTGCAAAATATTGCAAGTTAAGACAGCATCTAAAGCAATGATCCAAAGAATATGAAGTGAAGAAATATAGAAATAAATAAGTTTTTTTGTTAATAAAAAGTTGTTACTCTGATTTTTCTATTTATTTCTCCTAATGTCGCCTAATGGGTATTATAATGAAATAATAATATTCGAGTAGGACATAAAATATAAAAGACCATTCTGAAAATAGGATATTTTGACTTGTGACACTATTAAGGTAAAAAAATTACAAAGTTGTGCCCCCAGAAAAAAATTTTAGAAGTACCAGAATATTATTTTGTTTAAAAATACTACAAGAACATAAAAAATTACGTCGCAACATGTCATAGGTCCACTTTTATTGAGCAAATTTACAGACTGTTTTAAATCAAGTATGTAATGACACCTTTTACCTAGGCAAAAATACTTAAAACGCAGAAATGAATACTGATATAAAACTTTATAGTATTGTGAAAGTAATGGTGCAATAAAAACTTTGTTTTTTAAACAAGTTTAGAAGACAAATCTCTAAATTAAAAAGTTTTAAGATTTGAAAAAGTCAGTAAGCTTTAATTAAATAAAGTTTATAATACTATTGAGTTCCTTCTACAATGATTTATGAGAGAATTTTAAAACTTACAGTTTTCCAAGAATATTAAGCAAAATAAATACAGATACTACAATGACCTATAAAAATAACTTTCTATCGTCTAACAGACTTATTTTACTGCTCTTTTTAAAAAGTTGTTTTAAAGAAACCCTAAATAAGATTTCACATATAGCAAAAAGGCATGTTTGCTATAAAATATTGAACTGTTTATAAAGTATTTATAATTCCTATTAAATAAAATTTTTTCTAAACTTTTAACCCAAAGTTAAAAAAAAAAATTGGGGCACAGGGTATAATGAAAAAATATTTTATTATTGTATTTTTGATAAGAAAATTTTACGCCATGTAATTTTCATTAATCAGATACACAGTTTACCATGTTGCTATGACAAAAACCTATTTTTTTAGGAAATTACCCTATCTAGCTGTAAGATTATCAAGTGGAAATCAAAGTAGGTAGTTAATCACAAGGTACTGTCATTTTTTCCCTTATTTTTAGTGGGCGTAAAATTGCCGTACTATATCTACAGTAAGCCTGCAATCAAATCCCGGAATTTTTTCCCTTAGTGCTGGTTAGTTTTCTGAACTATGATTTTTTTAAAAATATTTTCAAATTTTCAAAAAATTTGCACCTCGAAAAAATGTTCGGAAATAATTACGAGCATGATGTAATATAATGAGTCAATTAATTAAAAATACTTTTTTGCAGTATTTATTCTTTTAAATGTCATAAATAATTTAAATTTTGCCAAACTGTTAGCGGCTTAAACTAAGAGTTAGTATTATATAATTATTTAATGTACAAATACCTGATTTTTTTTATTACCAACGGGATATGTAGGGAGACCGGATTTCTGAGCTCGGCCTCTGCCGAATCCTGGACCATAACCTCTTCCTCTGCCTCTCGGAATCATCCCAGCAGGCATAATCTATACAAAAATAAATTATTAAAAAAACCTGGATAACAAAGGAAAGATAACCGTTATTTAAAAAAAAAGGTTAAGGATGTTTAAGATATTAAGTGATTTTTAGCTTTTTATGTTTATGTCTGAACAGTATGTTTAAGAATTACTACGACTACTGACTAATTTTCCAGGTATATCAGCAGTAGTGGTTCTTAGATCGTCCGTGGAATTTGATGCGAATGGTGTCAGTATTTCAAAAACGTCAGGATGGGTAAATGCAATTAATTGTTTTACCCATTTTTACTGACAAAAGGGTTACCAGTACAAAACTAAGAGGTTTCAAATATTAAGATTATAATAAGTTTTAAAGAGATGCTTATGTTATATTATACATTAATTATGTAAATATTTTAGAATTAAGAAATATTACAATAAAGGCAAAATAACCTTTAAGAAATTTTCTATGAATAACTTAACTCTTAGATTAACATGTCCTATAATAAAGGTAAAAAATATTTAAGGATCACAAAAAATACAAATTAACCCTACTTTTGAACCTTTACTAGAAGCATCCTGATTTCGATCCTTTCATTTTTAGCACAAAAAATATACAATACAAAATAAAACTACAGAGGTTTTGGTTAAAATTAAATAATAGAAAAATACCATGATTAAATATTATATTTATATGTCATCATTATCATAAATATTTTAAGCACAATTATATTTGGGCTTACCCTACTGGGTTAAAATCGGAAGTTTTAACGCTAAAAATTTTAATGTAAGGTTTAACCAATTAACACATTTGATTTTAATTTGATTTAAATACTTTTTAACTGTCTCCAGGTATAACTTTGGGCGTTCTTTCATAAACCCTTATAGTAAGTGCCTCAAAACTTAATAGGGGGACCAATATTGTCCCACTGCTAAATATGAATGAAATCGTTTTCTTAGCAGACCATACATAACACCCAACTCGTCAAAAAATGGAAAAAATATGTATGTTATTTATGTCCTACTTTATATGTAGTTATGTAACTTTTAAAGAACATTTTTTATAAACATTTGAAAACTAAAAACAATAAATATACAACATTTTGCTTTTTTAATGGTGATTTTCAACACGAAAAAAATGCTTCACCTACGAAACCTACCTGGGTATGTCTCATATTATTCTGGAAACCATAATTAGCGCCCCAAGACCCAACTACCACCCCAGCGACTTGTAGCTGTCCACCACGAGAGGGAATTGGTCTCCCTCTTAGTCCTGGAGCAGATCTTGTAGATGGTAATGGTAATGTAGGCAAATATGCTGGTGGAATTCCAGACCGCAGCAGCGGACCTTTAAAAAAATAAATATATATTTTTAATTATTCGTTTCAAATGAAAAAATGTAATGTACACTTTAGACTAAATAGAATTATCAGTACCTACCGGCTGCAAACTGAGGAGGCGGAATCTTAGCAAACTTTACATCTATTCCTTCCAAGATGGCTTTTCTCATGCGTTCTACTTTTACAACTCGTTCAATGTAGTTATCACAGACTTCAAGAATATTTTTAGCATGTGAAGATCTTGCCAAAGTATAGTGAAATAGTTTTCCATCAAAATATAACCAAGGGCAACACATAAGCCATGGTAGTGGGGCTCCGCATGCATCGTTGGCTAATATAGCCATGTCTACCCCTTTCATAAACAAAGCTGCTAACTGGACACCACGGCTTGTAACTACATTAAGCTGGAAAACAAAATTACTAGATAACCCATTTAACAACATTTTATATGAATATATAATGATCAGGCAAGTTGTCTGATATTTCTGCTTGTTTTAACAAATTGGTATTCTCAAAGAAACTATATTTCATAAAAAATATACAGGGTAAGTCTGTGAAGTGGGACCCCCCATTTATTGCTTTAAATATTCAAATTGGAAAAAAATGTTTTATACAAAAATATTTTGGTTTTTGCTGCTCTATATTTTGCGAACAACGTTATGAATACAGGGTGTATCAAAAAGCCTGTACAAGGACAAAGTTTATTTTTTTAATGACTCCCTATATTTTTTGTAACATTTTTGTTTCCTACATAAAATTCTAGGTATCTTTTATCTGGGATATCATATCCCTATATTCAATTGTTTACGAGATATTTTCATTTAGATACAAATTTAGAATGAAAAAATCCGCTCATCTCTTAATGTTGTTTTACGTTTCTATGGTTTTAACGGTTTTTGTAGTACTAATTACTTAGTAAAAATTACTAAGTAATTAGATTCCACATGACGAGTAGAAATAGGTAAAACCTTAACCAAGAAAAAAACGATTAAAACAATTTTTTACAGATTAATAAAACTGTCATTATGACATTTTTATTAATCTCTATAGCATATATGGTTATTATGCAACTCTCAAAAAACCGCTGAAACCATAGAAACGTTAAACAACATTAAAAAATGAGCGGATTTTTCCCTTCTAAATTTGCATTTAAATGCGAATATCTCGTAAACAGTTTAATATAGGGATATAATATGCTAAATAAAAAATATCTAGAATTTTATGCAGAAAACAAAAATGTAACAAAAAATATAGGGAGTCATCTAAAAAAATGAACTTTGTTCTTGTACGGACTTTTTGAACACCCTGTAAACATAACGTTGTTTGCAAAATATGGAGCAGCAAACACCAAAATATTTTTGTATAAAACATTTTTTCCCAATTTGAATATTTAAAGCACACTTCACAGACTTACCCTGTATATTTAACCCTAATGCGTAAATCTTTATACTCTTGTCTATTTTTTAAACAGCTAAGAAATAAATTATAAATAGCCTACGAAGGGTTGTGAGAAGCCTAAGTACTAGGTACTGTAATAAATTAATCTATTGTACAACAAATACCCTAAAATTTCATTGAGTATAAAAAGTATTTATGAAATGTTATGGTTGAATAAAAATAGTTTTAAATATACTTGCTGTTTATTTTTTATACTGTTTTAAATTTTTTGAAACCAACCAACAAGGTTGTTAATAAGGGCGATTAATGATCGCGGCCATTTAATGCGAAAGCCTAGCGAGCGCATTAAGGGTTACGATCATTAAAGCGCCAGTTAATGCCCGAGTTAGATTAAAATATTTTTTCTGCGATAGTTTGTTATTATATTGCGAAAATTATTGTTTTTTTTTATTTGTGTTAGGAATGTATTTTAATTTTAGGTAACCCATTTGATGGGTGCTTTAATAGCTGTTATTCGGGTGACAAGGGTATAAGTAGATTCATGTTTTAATTTGTGTATTTTTAGTTGCCAATACTATAATCGTTTATACATATGCATAAAATAATACGGGCTATAAATGCATAAAAAAATATTTTAAGGTACCTTTTAGGTAGATTTGCAAGTTCATAAGGGTTAATCGACTGTGCTTGCACAATTCTTAACTTTGAACTTGTTGCAAACTATGTCTTTTTGACAAGAACCCAATATATTTTTCAATAGAAAATTTTACGACGGTTAATTTTAACAACCCAATTTTTTCGGATATCACCCTACCTATAGCTTGTCTTGGCGAAAAGTCTTTTCTAGTGCGCAAATATTAGTTTAAATTATTATTCAATTTTACGTTTAAATAAATATTACCGTAGTGATAACTCCATTACTAAAATGTAGATAATTTTGATTGTAATAATTGTAAGTCTTAAATTATATTTAATTAATTTTAATTTACTTTAAATTTTGATGTTATGTAAATTATTTAACTAAGAAATATGGCAAATAAAAGACTTTTTTACTAACATATGTTTATTTTTTTGACTCCTTTTTAGTCCCCTAGACTTGTTATAAAATTAAAAAAGCATATTTATAAATTAATCACTTTATTTTAGTATTACATTTTAAGGTTCCTATAGGTCCTTTCTTATCGCTTATTTACAGGCATTTGACTAGCTAATTGTAGCTTGGCAGCCGCGAAAATATGAATGAGGTGAGTAGTTGTTAAACTAAGAAATACTTAGCAATGTTAAAAGTAACATACGTTTTAAAAGAACAAATTGGTCAATTTTACAGGTTTTCTAACAATCAGGAATTGACAATATTTTGTTAGAACATTCTTGTTGAGCTTTAGGATTGCTTAGCCATTGCAAATTTAACAACGATCATCTTCGGCCTTAATATTTTAAAATGGTTTTGTTTTAAAGAGTAATAAGTACTTTTGTTTATATTTTGATACGTCTACTGTTTACAAACAATTGTATCAAACCGTCATAAATAGTTTGAGGACATTTAAAGGATAGACTCCGCTTCACACTGCTATGTCCTGTGATGCAGTCCACGTTCGACTTAAAATGCGGGATTCACGCGTTGTCGCAGTTGCAAAGTACGCTTTGATTAACAAGTTTTATAGTTAACAACGGTTGGTAATATATCTGTCTTAAACAAGAACGGTCAGATATTACGTCTGCTACTAATTGAAGGTACCCCTCAACCTACGGTTTGTCACTACTTGTTTACTTTTACTAGTTTCAATTCCTACTCAATTGCTAGAACTGTTAGATCAACGGTCAGTCATTCGAGTGAAATTCTAAAAGTTGTTTGTAAATTACTATCAGCCTAATTTGTTTATTAAAATTAACAATTTTCTTAACTTGATTATTAAAAAGAGAACACCTTAAATTTCTATTTAGGAAATGCTTACTTAACGATAAATTAATCACATTTTTGGTTCTCACGAGTCCTAAGGAAATACGTGCAAGACTGGATTTCTGATACAAAAGCGATTTCAGACTTTTGATGTCGCAATGCCAAATAAAAATTAAAACCATATTTATGATATAGGTATGCAAGAACTATACTAAATTATATATTATATGTTATCTTTAAAACAAATATGTTTGTGGTACATTATCTACATACTAGACTGTTAAAGGACTATCCGCCTGATACTACAGGAAACAGCTACATTGTCTTAATTTTTTAAGATTTACCCAGTTACAGTGCATAACTATAAAAAGTTTTTAAAACCGAATTTAAAAAGTTGCAATTGACTTAAATACTAACCAAATTATGTTAATATTAAATTAATTAGATAAATAAAAAGAGAAAATTTAAATTAAATTTTAAAATGATATCGGTAGTTACGCAAACTCTTTTCTATATGACGCATTTCATTTTATGTTTATTTTATATCTAATTTGGTTGACAAATATTTTTACATAAAGAAATCAAAATATATAAATATTATATATTATAATTAAACAGGGCAATCATATCGATGCTAAAATTTTCTGCTGGGTTGTGACGTCACAGAAAGTCCGCTTCACCAGGCAAGCGCTGGAATAAAACGAACGGCCTTCTGGTGACGTCAAAATTGTGTCACAAGCCAACTCCTTTGACACTGACGGCCGAGTAATGATCGCGTTGTTAAATTTAGCAATGGACTTAGCAGTTTAGAATGTTTAACAAAACGTCATTGTCGTTGTTATTCAATGATTTTAGTAGGCAACCTGTTAAAATCGGACATTTTGTTAACCATTCTAAACCGTTGTCAACTTAGCAAATTGTTAAAAGTTAACAACGGTTTAGAATGTTTAACAAAATGTCAGATTTTGACAGGTTACCTACTAAAATCATTGAATAACACTGACAATGACGTTTTGTTAAACATTCTAAACTGCTAAATGCTAGATTTAACAACGCGATCATCACTCGGCCGTGAGTGTCATAGTGAGATCGATGACGTGTAAGAAAAACTTGATGACTCTTATTTTTTTGTTGTTATTGTTGTAAATTTGAAAGTTTTTTCAGAAATAAATATTTTATTGCTGTTTTCTCCCATAACGATGTTTTAGTTGCTTATTACTATTAAAAAATCTGCTATTTTAAGATTTAAGATATTTATAGCACGCCTATGGTTTCGCATTCCTGAAGGCGTTTCCGCTTTCCCCTTACGTATACCCCATAGCTTCAGACTCGACAGACGAGCTATAGCTGTAAGATTGTAAAAATCTCCCCAAGGTGACTACAAGGAACTTGTCACATTTGTCACTGTCAAATTAAGCTACCACCGATATTACATTAGCTTCGGTGGTAAAATGTTCGTAACAAAGCTCTTGCGAGGCTAAATTGAAATTCCGAATTTTTATTATCGGTACGCATTTTTTATTTTCCCTGGGCTGACGCCTTCGAAAATTTTGTAAACAATTCACACCTCGAAAAAATTTCCGGAAATAATTCACGCTCTAGGGAGATAATAGGTGACAAATATTACAGGAAAAAACGACTATACTTATTTAGGTTAATTAACCAACGAGAAGACGGTCCGAGAGGTGCATCAATTTATGGGCTCCCACTTTGCGTGCTTATAGTGTGGGTAGTCACCAACCAAACCCCAAAATTGTAGGTGCCAACTCGGCTTCGTTTTCCAGAAATCGCCAGTAAAAAAAAATGACATTCAATTCGTAAGAGGCTATCCTCCACCAGGTTTATTCTTTCCAGGTGCTTGTTGAGTTTACAATGTCCTGTTAGTTGACCTACCGTTATCCTGCTCTGTGTTGCTTATCTGTGCTCTGTGTGGTCAGCTCAATCTTTATGTTTTCTTTTTTTTTAATATTTTTTTTACTTCTTTGTATATTATATCTACTAGTTTTAAGTAATTTTATTTATGACATGTCCTACGCCCAATGGGCATTATTATTGTGAAATTGTAATGATTTCTGGAGAAATATAGACTTTTCATTTCATTTCATTTCTTACGCCCTTACGGCTGTGGCTCAGTAGGTCCGATGTAAACTTGGCCGAGCGGGTCTTAATGAACTGCTTTGGCTGTCGTTGTCCCGGTGTTTGTACCCACCAGCTTTGAAACTGAACTTCGATGGGACTCAAACCAGAACCGTCTGGACGCAAGTACGATTCTCATGCCGCTAGGCTACTAATCTCATCGCGTTGACGCACAAACTATTCGGTACATAAGCATACTCCCATCTTTGACTGGCGATTTCTCGAAAACGAAGCCGAGTGGGCACGTACAATTTTGAAGTTGGTTGGTACTACCCACCCTACAAGCACGCGAAGTGGGAGCCCATAACTCGATGCACCTCTCGGGCTGTCCCCTTGTAAAACTAGAAAAATAATAAGTTAAGTAAGGTTGTAGGTGTGGATTTTTTTGGCATGCTTTGGTTGGAGCTTTATCTTAAGGGCGGGACGGATATTTGATATTCGACTATAATATCCATAGTCCATTTTGATGTACTCTTATAAAAAGTTTATATTTTACTGTCATTTTATTATACGGATACTTACTGTCAATTCTTGTAAATGTTGTACATTCATTAAATTCGGATTAAATGCTTGGCACAAGAAAGCATCCAACTCATGTCTTCTTATTATGGGCCTTTCTTGGGACATAATATATCTGAAAATAGAACAATAAGTCAGAATAATAACACATTTTAGGAAACAAACGTATACACTAGAGATATTTATTTTATTTTATTATAAAGTCAAAGTTTATAAAAGTAAACTTTAAAGGAGAATCTATCTAGTAGAGTAATTCCCTACATTCTACATACTACATATAATAGTAAAAATATCTGGTAATAAGTGCAAAGATTATAGTTCTGTTACGAAAACTTCCACAGCATAATTATATTTTATTTTAAACCTTAATAGACAAAGAAAATAAATAATTAACAGTGGAAGGTGTTTATAATAAAATAAAACAGGCCGAATACATTTTGAACAGAATCTCAAGTGGCACATTTTATTTAAAAACACTACTAAACATAAAATATAGTTAAACTCTTAAAGGTTAAAATTAAATTATTTTAAATGTACTGGCAGACCCGCCGATCTTAATTCTCTGCAAGAAAAAAAAAAGAAATATACAGAGTAAATGTTTATATCTCATCAAAACACATATGTAAAATAAAGACCAAGTTCATATGATCTAAAATTACACTCAGAACCTACCTATTATGAGTTTAGTGTGTTAAATTAAAAGTTCATTGTTTAACTATCAAAAATGAAGTTAACAAAATGGGTATACTATATAAATTAGAATATTTAAGAAAGGGTTACGACAACCCGCAAAAGATCATAAAATCACATTCGCTTTCCAGAGGCGGCCCAAACTGAAGTCCCCAACAGGGTTGTCTGATCTTTACTCAGATGGACTTTTCTTAGCTATATTTGTTCACACTACCTCTTCTATCTCAGAAAGATTGGGTAAAAAGATAAATGTTGCATTTTTTCACCAAAAAAAAAAATCAAAATTGTCAAAATGAATTTCTACAACGTTTTTAAGAAAAAAAGCGCTCTTTGATCTATAAGACAAAAGTCTAAAATTAGAGATTCTAAAAGTTCTTAAATTAGGCGTCAGTCTTTTTAACCAATAGTAAATTGAAAAGTAGGTATTAATTAGGGGAAAGTGCATTTTACAAAAATAACCTAAAATGAAGAATTGAACCAAATATCTATATTTAGTATTTTTTAATTCTTTCTAATTTTTCATAGACCTTTAAAATAAAATATCATACATCTCTTTTTATTTATTATTTTTATAATATAGTGATTTAAACATTGACATTTTGTGAGTGGTTTGACATTGTAAAAGCTTGTGTCCACTAGGGTGTTGCATCAGGTCGCCTTGCAACGCATTAATCTGTCTGGACTGTAAACAAATCAAAGCTCGCCCATTAAAGCGTGCACTCTGGCCATAATGATGCAAGTGATTATTAAAAACATCCGTCTTACTCTGTCTATGATGAACGCAGATGCAAGTAATGCGGCCCGGGCCGACCAGTCTGAAGTGGACGCTTACTTTAAGAAAACAACTTGTACTTTTCTATAAAAAAAAATTCAATATGCGCCATTACTCAAATTACCATCTGCACTTAAACACAACTTGCATAAATTTTTTACAAGACCTTGTATTTTAATATCAGCAAAGTCAGAACAATGCTTTGCTAGATATGACTAAACAATTTCAAAAAAAAAAGTGATTTATTAAAAAAAAACGATACGTTTTACTAAATTTTAAAATTATTCCTGGCAACCACGAGTTGTTATATTGAAGTCAAAAACCCTTTAATAAGATTTTTTAAAAAAAAAAAACCTTTATTTCCATTAAGAATAATATTAGCTTTTTTTAATTAATTTAATTATGTCTATTCAATAATAGCCACAATAGACCGATCCGTCGCGGTGGAAGGGTTTTATACCCACTCACTTTAAACCTAAACCTAACCTATTCAATAATGATCCTTAGAATTGTCCAAGTGTACATTTTTTCAGTTTGGTTTGTTTCTTCATCTTTATGAATTACAAAAATTTTGTATTAAATTAAAAAACTGCTTTGAAACAATTTTCCCTGTCTATTCATATGATTAGTCTTATATGGAAAAAATAATGACAAACAATACAAGAGTTGGCAAATAATAGAACAAAGATAAGGTTAGAATATTGACTGAAATTTGACGTACTATAAAATAGTTACGAATATTGAATCAAAGTAGGCGCCAAAGTTAGGAGGCGTCCATTAATTACAAAAGGCGATTTTGACGATTTTTTGACTCCACCTTCCCCCTTTAGCGAGATATCGTGAGATTTGGCTCGACTCCTACCCCCTCCCTATTTCACTTGAAATTTTTCCAAATGCGTATTGATTGCCTGGAATTTATTAAAAAAAAAAAACAAGTTGCTTAATTAATTTTATTTTATAACTACTTAGAATGTAGTCTACCAAAAGTGTGTAAGGTTAGCTTATTGTATTAACTATATTTTAGTGGAGAAATGTTTTCATGATTTTAACCCAAGTTTCCAGCAATTTTACACTGTTTCTTGCAAAAAAATACGTGATATTTGTCGAGATGCCCCTTCTCTCTGTCTTACGTAATTAATGGACGCCCACTTAAGTTATTTCCAACCCAGCTACAGCGCCAACGCAGTTCAACGCTTTTTTATAAATAATTCACCTTAAAATGAATATTTTAACATTAAACGCCAGCAACATGTTTATAAATCCACCTTTAATGTTGTCCCTACCTCAGCACACAAGCCATAATCAACATATGCTGGGGCACATAAGCAGTATTTAGAATAAGTGGCGTGTCAGAGTTAAGACAGGACAAGAATGCACGCATACGTCTACGTTTATCATCTACTGCAGGACCAAACCAGAGCCTCTGCAAAGTAGGCACAGCCCAAGGCAACGGCTCAGCTTTGATCTCTTCTGCATGTTGGTATGGATTAGAACGACTATACACCCACTCCTTGACCACAACATCTGGTTGTGGAGCATTTTCAGGTAGCTCACCATTATCTGAAAAAATATTAAATGTACTATAGTTATCACCTTAGTATCATGCTACGAAAATTTTTATGGAATGGCTGGAATAATTATTCCGCACATCTGAATAACTTGATTAGCTGTGGCAATTTTATTTTGTCTCAAGATAACCCCGGTTTTTATTTGGAACCCCTTTTTTTGTCTTGTAGGATATATTTTTGATTGTGCAGTGACTTTATTTTTTAAGTATTCAGTAAAAAAAAGCATTTATAGATAATGCCTTATACAGGGTGTAACATAAAGAGATAAATTAACCAGTGGATTTCTTAATATTTTTTCATTATTATTTCGCTAACTAAAAACTCTATAAAAGCTGTTTAACCACCTTCCTGTACGACTAAGACAGATTACTGAGGAGACAAAAATTCATAGAGAGGTTAAGAGAGAGGTTGAGAAAGCCTATTATGATACTAGAGAATTTTATGACGATATATTGAGTTAGTGTTGTTCGTCCTTTTCTAAATTATTTGTCATATTAACCTAGTACCTGACAAATTTTATTATTTTTTGTACGTATTTTGTTTATGTGTTTTTTTTACCTTTAGTTTAATTCTAGGAATTAGTTATAGATATAGCTTATTGAAAATTAATATGATCTCTTAGATAAGAACTTTGCTTTGTGAATGAGAATTTTATATTCTTTACACAATAAAGCTTTATTTGATTTTATTTGATTCATACGTAGTTTTGCTCTACGAATCTTCATTTTTATGTTGCAAGATGTTATTATTATTATTTTTTAATGTTTTATGATAATAACTTTCCAATGCTAAAAGATAATGAAGCGAAATTTTAGCCAGAGCTTAACATAATAGTGCCCTATTAGAATTAAAAAATTGACTTTGTAGTTTAGTCAGTGGCTTGCATATCGATACAACCATAGGGTTAAAGGAAATGTGCTACGCCACTGGTATTTTTTTCATTTATTTATTTATAAGTACTTTATTGGTATTACCCAAAAGGCCATCGACCGAGGTCCTTCAGCCTATAATATTTACAATTTGTGTTTTATAATATTCAAAACAGACATTAACAAAAACAACAAAACATACGTTTGGAGCAAAGAAAAAAAATACAATAAATTAAAACTAGTAAATATCGGAATCTCCTTATTGTTTTTATTTTTTTTTTCATTTCCTTAGATTTGGTTTTTTGATTTAATTATACAAAATTGGCCTTTTAAGTTTTTTTTTGTATCTCTCGTCATTTTCCGGTAATTAGATGTTTTGTAAATACCAATTTTTCCATTATGTACACAGGAAAATGTGAAAACATAAACACAAACATTATCGGGTAAGTTTTGACTCAAATGATAAACTAGTAGCATGGTCATTTAAAAGAGATTCTTAAACGTTTGAAATAAAATACTAATAAATTAACAATAATAAATATACCATTAACTTACAAAGTTGAAGTAATTACCAATAATGACTCAGACAAAAAAATATTACAAAAGATGCTAAAAATGTTGTCCTTCAGCTGCAATACATTTTCCAATACATTTCCTTATGGATTCTATTACTCATGCAAAAATTCCAGGCATCTCTCGAATTTGCCCAACATGTTGACTCTGAAAAGTCAACATTTTGGGAATTTTAACAGAATAAACTACGTTTTTAGGTGCCCCCATAAATAGTAATCCAAATGATTAGGCCCGAGGATACGAGGAGGCCATGTTCTTGGTCCTCCACGGCCATTTGTTTCGAAACATGAGATTCTTGACACTTCGTCAAAGAATTAAAACGGAATGTCGGCAAATTCGAAAGATGTTTGGTATTTTTGCATGAGTAAAAGAATTTATTAGAAAATGGTTTGAAAAATGAATTGCAGCTGAGGGACAACATTTTCAGCATCTTTAGTGATTTTTTTTGTTTGATTTATTATTGATTATTGTTAATTAGAAATGACTTTAAGTTTATAAGTTAATAGTACATTTTTATTATTAATTATTAGTATTTCCTTTGGAATATTTAAAAATCTTTTTTAAATGACCATGCGAGTGGGGTGAGTAAAACACCCAATAATTTGTGTGATTTTTACATTTTTTTCGTGATTTTACAGTTTCCTGTGTATTCAATGGAAAAAGTAGTATTTACGAAATGCTTAAATAAAGGAAACTAACGAGAGATACAAAGAAAATTTAAGAGGCAAATTTTAAATCCAATAATCTTACGATAATATCTTTACACACGCCACTGAGTAAACTACAAAGTTATTTTTTAGTGTTACTAGGGCACTATCAAATTAAGCTGTTGCTAAAATTTTAATCCATAATCTTCTAGCGTTCGAAAGTTATTATACTAAAAGGTATTTTTTAACACCCTGTAACTTGAGAAACGAATATTCGAACAAAACTTCACATAACAATAAATATTTTTTACCACAAAATTTAATGTTTACTTTAATCCCATCCTTTTTGTTAGACCCTATATAGTAAGTGACCAACCAACCAAGCAAAATAATTTAGGGTGAATGAAATGGTCATTTAATTTTATTGTCATCGCCTGTCCGAAGCTTGTCTAGTCAGATAAAATCATTTACTTTATTTAAACTTACTGATATCGTTAACTGTTATCACTGTCATATTCGACAATTTTCAAAAAAAAAAACTGGAGAATGGGAATGTTTCTTGACATTAAAAATAAATATGTATGTATATATAAGACACTTGAACTTATTATAAATATAATAAAATGGCCTAAATTAAAACTTGGACTTTTTAACCACTTCTTTTATATAAACTAATTAACAAAAAAATACAATAATTTTAAATTTAAAAAACCCTATAAAATTGTTTTAAGATAAGTAAACACGCTTATAAACTTACATTTGTATTTAGTTATACAATACTTGGTGGTTAAATATATATCACAAAAATTTTAGTTATCCCTCTGCAAAACTGATTTCAGTCTCATTACCAAATAGAACTTAGTCGATAAGCCACTTTATTTTTAAAAGTAAAATAACAATTATTAAACAACATATCAAAGATATATGGTAATATCAGAAATAATTACAAATATTTTGAAGTAGTTTTTAGTATTAGATCTTAAAATGTCGCTTAAATCATAGAGAGAAGTTAATCTTAGGATTAAACAATCAATTACTGAATATTTATTAGTAATTATATATACATTACAGTATTTTCACAAGTCAAAATGAACAGGAATGCAAATTTTAAGAAACTACCTAGATTGTCAAAAATATTTATTATTTAAGTCTATTAAGTGTTATTAAAGTAACAATAAATCTGCTTTTTTTAAGCTTCAAACAATGATAAACCATTTTAAGATAAAAATTTTAGTTGACTTACCTTTTTTCTTAGCATGCACATATCGCAAATGATGTAAATTAAACAGTACTGCATACACCCTTTTCCTTAGTGGCAAGTAAATTTCATGAATTGGCGGAAATTCACGATTACTTTCATCTTCCATAAGGCATGGAAGTCTGACTTCTTGAGTACTTAGTACATGGAGGATTGTGATAGCCATCAGTCCCTTTTGATGGCGCAATGAAGCAGTACGAAGCACATCAGGAGAAACAGACGGTGTGACAATGTTGGAGCTCACTAAAAAATAAAACCAGAATTTCACCCCTATAATCGGCTTTAATTTACAATAATACACTTGTATTTGTTTTATTATGATGCAAATTGATTTTAATAAATAATAATTGAAAGGCTGTAGTTAACAAAGCAATGTAAAAAGGTAATTTTAAAAGATTTAAACCAAAAAAAAACCTTAAAATTATGAAATAGTATTTTTATATATACACCCCAAATTAAGGAGAAATTTTTCCTATACGTCATACTCTATTATTTAATTTGAGTTGAATTCCTTGTAAAAAAAAGCCTAATTTTGTATATTGAATGGATATTTTGGGTGTAAATTAATACGAAGTGACTAAAAATTAAATACAAAAATTACCTGATAAAAAACGTAAAAAGTCAATTTTTTCAAATGGAAACCCCCTACTTTTATATTTTTATTGTATTTAACATTAAAAAATAAGGTAACTTTGTATTAAGTGGTCTATTCCAAAAATTTATAGTTTTCAAAATAATTAACAATTTAACATTTTGAATTGTAAAAGTGCTATAAGGCTATTTAATTTTGTTATTAGTGGGCCATGACGACGGGACGTCACCCTGTATTAATTTACACCCAAAATATTCACTCAATATATAAAATTAGGCCTCTTTTTACAAGGAATTCAACTCAAATTAAATAATAGAGTATGACGTATAGGTAAAATTTCTCCTTATTTTGGGGTCTGCAAACGTCATTTTTGACATAACATTCAAGATATGTCGAAAACAGTTGGACGAAAAATATCTAGAATTTTCTGGCAAATCCAAAAATGCAATAATATATAGGGTGTTTCATTAAAAATAAGGAAGTTAGCATCGACTTCCGGTACAACCGGAAGTGCCACCATCTTGAAAATATTTTAGACGAGTTGCTCTCATTGATATTAGTAAACTACTAAAATTTTCCGTTGCTTAGTTTTTGAGAAATCGACCGCGTCGGTTCGTCGTGGGACACCCTGTATACACTAAATTATCTAATGCTTTCCCCATTTTATCCCTTTAAAGCGGAGTGTTTTCTAAAACATGTTCTTTGTTTGATGTTTTCTACCCATAAGCTATCTCCGTGCCAAAATGAATGTATAAATGAGTGACCTTTCGCTTTTTCATATATGAATGAATAAAAAAATGAATAAATAATTAAATAATAATATAAAAAAGGAATGCACACAATCCCATAAATAGTTTGAGAAATGCATGGCCGAACATAAATACATAACATACATAAACCTATAAAATTTTGTGTATTTCTTTGGAAGCCCTAATAGATTATCATATGTAAATATAATGCAGTTCCCTTATTATTACATACATACATATCAAAGTGATAACTTTTTTTTTTTTTTTTTAGAGTCGGTTAAAAAATAAAAGATTACCTGGCTTTGGGGATTGTTTACTAGATGTAGAGGAAGTCGTGGCATTTGAAGAGCTAGTTCCAACAGCTAAATTAACTTTAGTCCTGGAAGTTTTTGCATCAATCAAATCTTTTGAAGATTGTGCAGAACCATTGGGTACTCCATTAAATCTAGGATCTGATGATGTAGGGGAATCATCTGAAATAGAGGCCATGAAGTAGATTAAATAAATCAAGGACGAATAAGAATATAGCCGATTTTATTTACATTTTTACTTTATTCATAAGAAACTTGACAATATACAATAATACTAGAATGAATGTATAAATTTATATTGATAAAAAGCAGTGTACAAAAGAGAAGAGACGAACTGAAATTGAAAAAAAAAAATTAAACTCTGAAGTTCCTGAAGTTATTCCAGATGGACGCAGCTTTTCTAATGAAGTTCTTGTTATTGAAAGAGGTTCCATTAATGAAAGTTTGTAAAGTTGATTTTATTATTTTTTTGATAACTCTTTAAAGTTTTACCTAATTGGTTGGCTAGCGAAAATCTGATATAGAAGA
Source organism: Listronotus oregonensis (assembly GCA_019359885.1). NCBI lineage: Eukaryota > Metazoa > Arthropoda > Insecta > Coleoptera > Curculionidae > Listronotus > Listronotus oregonensis. Next base: position 113,647 of record JAHBCN010000141.1, read on the forward strand.
TGATTGGAAGAAACGTGCAGTGGGTTTGATGGATAGCAAACTTTAGTAATTGTTTATAGAGCTTCACTTTTATAAAAGCTAAAAGATGTCGGCGAAAGAGAACGGCTTAGAAAATCGCTCTCGTCAAAGTCGTGAAATTAATTAGATAAAGTGCAGTCACTGCCCAAAAAGGGTAGCCACCCCAGTGTTTTGTAAAAAGTGCTTTGATCCGTTTCACCCGTCGTGTTTAAATCAAGCGGCCTTGCTTAAATCAGCATCGTGTCGCCATTCTAACCGCAACTTCTAACCTTCAAATGGATTGTGCAACAACTATATCCGAATTAAGACAAATTATCCTGCAGATGCAGCACCAGTACGCCTTATTGGAAAAAAATTATGAGGTATTGAAATCAAAAGTTCATATTCTGGAGGAAAAATCAAATGAAAATCCTAGCAAGCCAAAAAAACCCAAACAAAAAAAGGTACAAAGTCCATCACAGCATTCAAAACAAACAGGCGATGTTTTCGACAGCAATCCGGCAACATCGCCCAATATCGAGAAATTAGCTGCAGACTGCGACCAGGTGTTCGAAGAAAAGCAACACCCAAATAGTGATGACCTGCCACCTGGACAAAGGCCCCCTGTCACAGACAATAAAGAAGATCCATTGTCGGAAAACCATAACCCTCAAATCCAAAACAATGACTTGATTGAAAACAATGACTGGATTGAAATTAAACGCCGGAATCGCAAAACGAGACCTGCTGTTAATGTTAAAAATAGTCGACCAGAGCCTATTCAAGGAACTAGAGAAGGCCGTGGCCCAAAATGGTTCAAACACTGCCTGGATTTTTGTTTCCGGTCTGGATCCCAAGACAGGGGCAGATGATATTTTAAAGTACCTTCAAGGATTAGATTTGGGTCAAGATTGCACTTGCGAAAAGATGGTTACCAGGAAAGACAAGTTTAAGAGCTCCTTTAAACTGGGGGTTCCCAAACAACAAGGAGAGGTTCTTGTCTAGTAACACGTGGCCAACTGGAGTACTGGTAAACCATTTTCTGAACCTTCAACGCCGCAACCCTCAAACAACAGGGCCCACCAGGGTACGCTAAGCTCAGCGCAGACAGAAGCCACACATAACAGTAGCAATAAAATTGTTAACTCCAAGGCAGTGAAGCTGAGGATGCTGTAATGTTCAATCCCTAAGAAACAAAATAAATGAGCTGGAAGCTGTAACTGTGGACAAAGAAATTGACATTCTCTGCATAACGGAACACTGGATGAAGGAAGACGAAATGAAAGCAGTGCACATAGAAGGATTTAAGCTGGCGGCGTTCTCTGCAAGGTTAGACTCAAGAGGAGGTGGCTCTTGTATCTTTATTAAAGAAACACTTAGTTTTAGTGTAATAGATTTGAATGTAAATTTTAATATTGAAAAGTGTCTTGAATATTGTTGTATATTTTTAAATGATTTTAATCTAAATGTTGTAGTCCTATACCGTAGTCCCTCAGGGCCGTTTGACACTTTTTTCACCTCCTTAGAAGGAGTTCTAAATTCTCTGGATACCAGAAATCAAAATGTTTTAGCTGGTGATTTTAAAGTTAACCTTCTCTCAGCTGACACGAACGCATCTAGATTGCGGGACACTCTAGAGGGATATAATTTGTGTCAAACAATATTTAGGCCAACCAGGGGGGAGAATTGCATCGACAACATTTTCCTGGATGCGGATCTTAAACTTGTATCGGGTGATCTCTGTGGATTGGGTTCTTCTGATCATAGAGGCCAACTAATTGACTTTATGACGTACAAAATAGAAAAATATAAAGAAAGCAAAAACATGTACAGACCAATAACACAAAGAGGTACGTTTTTATTTTATAAGAGTGTCTGAGATTGACTGGAAATTTGTGAATTATCTGGATGTGAGTGTGGATCAAAAGTTTGCTATTTTTATTGACTTACTAGAAAAGGCTTATTTAGGGTCATTTCCTGAAAAAAAATATTATTTAAGGTCTGATCAACCTCAACGAGTAAACTGGTTTACGGGGGACCTGAGGGAAATGCGAGATCATCTTAATTTCCTATCAGAGCTTAGTAGATAGTATAAGCAACCACATGTTACCGAAGCCTATAAGGAATTTAAAAAAGAATATATGCTTGCCATACGCCATGCAAGGATAAAAGCAAATGACAATATGATTCGAAACTCACATAACCCAACAAAATCTATGTGGAGAATTATTAATAAGAAACGGGGTATACAGAAAAATTTGGGAGATTCCCACACAATTAAACCAAACACATTCAATGACTTCTTCTCGCGAATTGCTACTAATCTGATCAAAGACATTCCAACTGTGAATCTCAGTCCAGTGGATATGATCAACTGTAAAGCTCCACCAGATCAATTTTCTTTTTCTAGGGTTAGTTTTAATACAGTGCATGATATTGTGGATAGCCTAAAAAACAAAAAAAAGCTGTGATATATTTGGACTGAACATAAAACTTATCAAAACTATAAAAAATCTTATAATCTCACCCCTTACTAAATTAATAAACTTATGTTTTAAAGAGAATATCTTTCCCTCAATTTTAAAGAAAGCTGTGGTATGTCCTATATTTAAGAAAGGAAATACAGATGCACCTGAAAATTATAGACCAATTTCTTTGCTCCCGATTGTTTCAAAGATTATGGAAAAAAGCATGGCCCTGCAAATAGTTAAATTTATGGAAATAAATAATTGCTTCAACAAACATCAATTTGGTTTCAGAAAACACAAAAATACAACAATGGGTATTTTGAATCTTTTGTCCCACATAGTTGAGTCATTTCACGAAATGAAATTTATTTCTGTTCTTCTGTGTGATCTAAGCAAGGCATTCGACTGTGTGAGCCACGACATTCTTCTACGAAAACTAACTAGGTACAATTTTTTTAATGAAAGTGTCAAACTAATAGGATCATATCTAAGTGACAGAGTCCAAGTCGTCAGGGTTGCCGGGGTGTCCTCAGCAGAAAGTGTTTTAAACAATGTTGTCCCACAAGGCTCTATATTGGGACCAATACTCTTTCTAATATATATAAATGATCTACCGGATATTGACCATAAAGCCAAATACACTCTTTTTGCTGATGACACCACGATATCCTGCTCGGCTGATACTGCTGCACAGGAGAGAGCAGGAGAGTGGTTTGCTGCAAATAGGCTCGTACTGAATAATGGTAAGACAAAGAGAGTCTTTTTCTCAATGAGGGATTTGGACGATTTGAATGGTGGGATTGATGAGGGTGAGATTGGGTTTTTGGGTATTAACTTGGACCCGAGACTACTCTGGAGACCACAAATATATGCTCTATGCAAAAAATTAAATAAAAATATCTTTCTTTTGCGAAGTCTTTCCAACTGTGTCTCACGGGATATTTTAAAGTGTGCCTACTTTTCTCTCTTTCACTCTCATCTTTCCTACTCGATTTTGGCCTGGGGGCATGCAGCGGATACAGGACGTGTTTTCGCTCTCCAGCGCAGGGCGCTAAGGGTCCTGGCTTTCAGGGCGCTCAAGATACTGACACTCCCTTCACAGTATATATTTGAAAATCTTAAATATCTGAAGAGAAATATCGACGCATATGTGAGCCATGAGGAAATCCATAATTATGAAACCAGGCACAGGAATAACATCCTACCCGCCTACTGGAGGTTAAAAAGGTGTCAGACGGGTCCAGGCTACTGGGCAATAAAATGTTTTAATGTATTACCTGAGGATATTAAAGGTTTGTCTTTTGTTGCTTTTGAAAGAAGAGTCAAAATATTTTTAACAGAAAACGTTTTTTATTCAATAGATGAGTACCTGAATTTTACATTTTGATGGACATTTTTTAGCAGTGTTTCTGTACAAGTATACTTTGTGTGATGTATTTCACTAAAATTATTCTTCCTTTTAATGTTTAGTTTTATGATTTTTTTTGTTGACGTGTGTAAAACATTGTAATATGTATTAACATGAATAAACAGTATGAAGTATGAAGTATGAAGCTTTAGCCTTCACAACTTGCGAATTTCTTAAGGGCTGTCTTAGCAAATTTAAAAATAAAGGTTGTCCATATTGTAGCACTAGTTAATATATTGTAATTGTTTTCCTGATATGGATATTTGCTAATACTGGTGTCGCCCACTTTTGTTTACATATATACAGATTAAATTGTTAATTTTAAGATATTAAATTCATAGTAATTCATTGGACAGTTGATTGAGCTCTGGTGCCAGTAGTCATTCACCATTCCATGCATTATTCTATAGCATAGCTAGTTTTCCGAATAGCAGATGAGTCCCAAAAAACTGATTTAAGTATGTGTAACAAACATTTTTTTTTCTTTATGCTTCGAAAAACATTTACTTTTAATTATGTATAATTAGTCGCTTGACAATGCCAGTCAATTTTTGAAAAATGTCAAAATTTTAAAAATTTAGGTATTTAATTGTTGTATTGCCATGACGACTTATTTGGACTGAGTCCGAAAAAGATTCATTTTACAGACTAAAATAAGTCCAAAAAATAGCCCTTTTTTGGAGAGAATATAAAAATAACTATATGACTACTATATAAGTTAAGTCTTTATAGAAGGAATATTTTTATGGCCAAGCGAGCTGGCAAGCAGGGCTATAAAATGATGAGTCAATAAAGCATGAACAAGTACATGCTGTACCTTGTTTATTTAGGTATTAATTTGTTGTTAAATATTTAATTAATTTTTCAAAAATTGTTGATTAGAATAGAATAAAATATAATAGCTTTGCAAAATTGTTCTATAAATACCACTGAAATGCTATTTATAGAACAATTTTGTGTCCATAAAGTAGCACTTAATTTTACTAGTAAAATAAAGTAACTTCAACTAGTAAAAAAAAGTAGTTTAAAGTTTTTAAGATTTTTAAAGAATTTAAGGATTTTTTTCCGTTTGTTTTGATATGTCAATTCCTTCTCGAAGATTTATTTTCGATCGCAGCATTGAGTATTTACTCCAAAGGTTGGTGTTAAAAGTAAACTAGGATTCTGTCTTCATCAATCTTCTGCAATTTTTTTTATCACACCACTGTCTGTATGCTTTGTGTGTCTCTTCTTACAATGTTCTTGACTTTGCAGGTAGTAAGGAGTCCTTAACTGCTGCTGCAACCGTCTTTATTTCTTCTAAGACTACTGAGGTTTCCATTTTGCCTTTTGATACTATTTTCATTATGGATTATTTTTTAAACTGATTTTAGCTATTTTTAGAAATTTTGGTTGTCAACTAATTTAACATGTTTTAAAAATGAACTTTTACATCTCATAGCAACTGCCGTGGTAACTTGTATGTCTTCACCTCTCGAGGTAAAACCCTGTACAGGTATACTCAAATTTTTATTTATTAATTTTTTTTTATTTTAAGTACATATAATTTAATCGCAGTCGTGCATTAAATCATGTAATTAACGCGTAAATAAACAGGCTTTATTGACTCACATTTTATAGCCTCGATCACCATCTCGAGCGGCCATAAAAATATTCGTTCAATAAACACTTAATTTATATACTAGTTATATAAATAGTTATTTTGGAATTTGAAAATCACAGTAGTGACTGAGTAGTCGTTCTCTTAACTTAGCTTCGACTTTGTTGTGAGTAAAGATACCAGCAAATTAACTTAGCTGTCATTGACATAAAAATAAAAATGTCCAAGTACTTACCAACTCTTTTAATTAAACTATCAATTTCTGCAAATTCTGGTGACATGATACTATTAGCAGTTAAAATGTTGTAGTTCTGCAAGGTTTCAATCTAAAACAAATTATTTTATTATAAGTGGAGTTACTATTTTTATATATAAGAAATAGTAACATACAAAATAAATGCATGAAAATAAAAGTCCGTTTTAAAGCATTACAAACTTTATTGCCATGATATATATTACATCAAAGGGCTAAAGTTTCACTATGGATAAAATCGGATGTCTGACGAAGGGCGCTGCTTTTCTAATAATATTTCTCACGTTAATTCATTACATTGTTGTTTAATTAAAATTAGCACCAGAAGATTTAATTGTGGAAACATCTTGAAAGTTTTATTCCCAAAAGGGGATTCTTTAAAAGATATGCTAGTTTCCTCTGTATTCTGTAAATCTTCCCAGGAAAAACCATTTCATACCAAAAACACAACGATTAGTGTTAAAATTTACCTTTGTTTCACACAAGAAATTTATGGTAAGCAGTAGGTTGTAAATAGAAATACCATAAAACAATATATTTTTTTATTTAACATATAAGCATTTTTTTAAAAATAAGTCAGTACCGTGCAGAATATTTCTTTTAAAGTAGAAAGAAAAATGTAATCCATTTTTCAGCAGCTTTAGTTATTTTCCCTAAAGTAAACAGTAATGATTTTTCATATTTTTTAATACAGTAGAGTCCCGCTAATCCGAACCAATTGTCCGGATTAGCAAAAATTCATTAGGCGAAATTTTGTCACATAATGCCGTATTATTGTCATTTTGAAGCATATTTAGCGTCTGATGTGTAAAATATTAAAGGTCAGACGCTAAATACACCTATATTATTTAACAATAGATGGTGTAACGCCGGTTTAGTGCATTGCGTCAGAAGAGTAATTGTGCTAGTCAATAATTTGTAAGTGTCTAACAAATAAATAAATTATGTATAAGATTTTGTTAATAAACGTACGACGTTACTTAAAAAAACTTGTTATTCTTTACTTTTCCTAGTTCTTAAATTTTTTTAATTATTTTTGTCCTGGCCCTGTTCGGATTAGGCAGATTTTCAGATAAGCGGGGTGTGGATTAGCGAGACTCAAGTGTATTTCGAAAACTGTTAAAGTAAAACACGTGGTATTTTCAGAAGAAATTAAAATACAATAATATATGTAGTAGTCATTTGGGAAAAATATTGTTTTCCTATCTAAAGCCCCTAAAGGCCAAAATAATTTTAAAAATTCATCTTCAAACATTTGTGATAAAAAAACACTGTAATATATAACTATTATACCTTATTTAAATAAGTTGTTTTTAACTTGACCCGCTGTGTTTATTACTTTTAACAGTCATATCTAAATTGTACAAATGTATTATACTTTTGTATGTAATATAAATATAAAAATAAATTATACCAAACATTACCTGCTGTTCTGAAGTTTCTGACGCAAAACCGGACTCGTCCAAGTCTTGTTGCTCCTTAGGAGATGGAACTTCCTTTTGCACGTGCTGTTTCTGTCTTGGTTTTACTTAAAAAATAAAATAAAATAATGTAATTTAGTCAATCCAGCAGTAAATTATTGAGGTTTGCACAAAAAGAATATATTAAATAGGTTTAAAATTATAGATAGATATTGTATTTACATTAAAACTGTTTAATAACAATATAAACCAGTCAGTACATCTGTTTTCTCTTTATAGAAATTTGCTAACACTAGTTTGACACAGGCAACAGCGCCCTGACCGCATAACTTCTTGAGAATCGAAGCGTCGTATGAAATAAAAAAGTTGCCTTTAGCTGTAGGCTTTCCAAACGAAACTAGCGCCAAACTTAATTGGCAGACTTATTTAATTCTGGCCGCTTTAACAATACCAAATTTAAACTATAGAAATATTTTTACTTTTTGAATATTAAATTGATCACTTTTTTACATAAATATGGTAAACCACAGCATTTAAAAACAGTATTTGTTTATGTTTGTATTTAAAAAATAATTGTCCTAATAATAGCAGTAAGTCCTTTGTTGTCTTATTGTTTTTTAACTTAATATGCATTAGATCACATTAACACTTACAGATTTACTTGAAAAAATCAGAAGTTGCAGAGGAAACATGATTGACAAGTGTCTCACACAAGGGATCTAGATAATTTCGCGGGTAGGTACCCCTGCATGCATTTGTTTTTAAGAGATTTCGTTTTATATTACCAAGAGGCTCACTTCTTACATTAAAAATAAAATATATTTTTTTAAGTGAATAGACGAAATAGGGCCAAAGTTCTAATTTAAAATATTTTATAAACATCCTACCAGTTTCTTAAATACAGTTTTTGTTGAAACCTTTGTTCTAAACAATAATTTATTTAAACAGCAGATTTAACTTCAAGTTTTTCTTGGTTTTACACTAGGTATATGTTACTCTATATAAAGTCGCATAATCTTTACTTATAACTAATAAAAATTAATGAGCAATCTTATTCTTGATAAAACCAAAATGAAAAGTAGTTTCAAAACCGAGCTACAAATTTTTAATTAAAATCTATAAACCTCCTGTTTAAACGATTCTCCTATTTAGACGATTCTCCTTTTAAGACAATATTTGGATGCAAAATTTAACCAATTTTAACGAATTTAAACATAACAGTTTCTAGTTTTTTTTTCATATATAATAAAAATTGTTTAATAAAATATTAAATGGATTGTTTTTATGTATGTGCACAGTGTTTTATTTTAATTGTTATTGTGCACACAGATTTGATTGGTTTTTGATTAATTGTATTTTTACTTTTTATGGTTTTAATATGTTTTTCGTAATTATATGTATTTTAAACATAATGTTTTACTTTTTTTTGTCATTGTAAATGATTTTGTTGGAAGTAAAAATTATTATTATTATTATAAAAAAATGTAAATGACGTCAATAAAAATTATAAAAATTAATTTACCGAAAATCATAATCCAGATGATAAATCAAGCGTCAAAGATTTTAGCACGGAGCCCGAGCCGCGATATATGATTTTAAAGTGCTGTAAAGTGCTGTGACTCTTAGACAAATTAGTTTTTGGTAAATATTCTCTAAATTTAAATGTTTGTTCTGAGATAAACATGAAACGTGGAAGAATGGCGTATCTAGCAAGATAGGACACTTTGTGCTGTGATAAAATGTCTAATAATGTTTAGTCAGATATATCAAATTCAAATATCCAATATATTTTTTTTATAACCGTTATGTAAAGTATTCATATCTACAGCTCTTGTTTAGGGATCTAAATATAAGTTATAAGTTATCTATATGTAGATACCAAGAAATAAATATACACTGTGTTCATAAATAACTAATAATTCACGTATTCTGATCTGCGAAAACTGCTCGGACCCGTCGACTTATATTTTCGATTACGCATTTTTTGACAATGAATGTATACAGGGTAATCCAAAAAAAAAAAGATAAACTATTTGTTTTTTTTAAATAGTACACCCTGTATATTTTTCTGAATTTGGATTTTACATGTTATGCAGATTATAAAAACCTATAACACTTATGGCCTAAACATGTTAACTTTTGAACTGCAGTCAATTAATACAAACTTACAATAGTTTACAAATTCGATTTATTTTAACTAAAATGATAAGAAAGGGTAAATAACATAGTAATAGTCTACTATTTAATTAAATTTTTAAACTGAAAACCCTCTTGTGTCTAATGGAAACCTAAGCGATTGATGAATTCCTCTTAAATTCTGCTTTCACTGATTTTCAATTCGAACATTTAATTAAATGGTAGGCTATACTTACCCTTTCTTATCATTTTAGTTAAAACAAATTGAATTTGTAAACCATCGTGAGTGTTATAGCTTTTGTAATCAGCATAACATGCAAAATCCAAATTTAGAAAAATATACAAGGTGTGCCATTAAAAAAAAACCATAAATAATGTCATATCTTCTTTTTGGATCACCCTGTATACATACATTTTATGTCAAAAAATGCGTAATCAAAAATAAAAATCGACGTGTCCGAGCAATTTTCGCAGAACAGAACATGTGAATTTTAATCGAATTTATCCGTACTTATGAACACAATGTTTACGCTACTTACACAGTATAGATATATAAATTAGTTACATACCAGGTGCGCAATATTTAAGAAAGCCACTAGCAGTACCATTAAGGTAATATTGGACTGACTGTCGGAATCTAGAAGCTCTTTTATCATCAAGGGAGCCAAATACTGCTGTAACTAAAGCATCCATATTGGACGGTGGGGGCAAACCACGTACAAAATCAGCTAACGTTTTAACTGTATTTTCGGCATTCTGTAAATAAAATAATTTTTAAGAAGAGTAAAAAAAATTACCTACATTTCTTAAGCTCCTAAGCAGAGAGAGAGAGAGAGAGAGACAATACCATAATTTTAGGTAAAAAATCAGGCAATAAGAAATATACTTATGGCCGAGTGATGATCGCGTTGTTAAATTTAGCAATGGACTTAGCAGTTTAGAATGTTTAACAAAACGTCATTGTCAGTGTTATTCAATGATTTTAGTAGGCAACCTGTCAAAATCTGACATTTTGTTAAACATTCTAAACCGTTGTTAACTTAGCAATTGTTAAAAGTTTAAAATATTACCAAATAAAAAAATAAATCTCATCTGTTGTATGTACAGTCTCCTACAAAAATATTATTTTCAAGCCTTTAGAACCTCTAACTTGTGCCAAAGCGTATTTGATCTTATTTGAAACAGTGCTAAATTTGTGGTCCATTTAAAACACTTTATCACGAATTAAATTAAAATAGGAAAAATTATAATTATCCGTACTGGTACTAGTTCCGGCCCGATTAACAATCAAAGATGGGCGAGTTCGGCGCGGATGGCATGAAAGAGACAAAGATAAATGATGTTCATCCCAATCTCGATTTGACTTGTGGGCAGACCGGGCAATAATTTTGTCTACGACAAGTGATCTACCTTAATTTAATTTATTTAAAAAAAAAACAAAAATTTAAATAGTTTCAATGTGTTAAAAATCCATTTTACAGTGAAAAGATTTTTATTTTACTTAAAAAAAAATGTTTTTGTATTTTCAGAATACCACTTACATTTTCTGACCAATATTAAAATAGTTTTAATTATTTAAGTGTTAGTACATTAATTTTATCTTGAAAACGATGGTAGACTTTTCACCAAAACGTTGATAGATGTTTTAGTTGTTAAAGTGTTTTTTCTTTGTCTCGAGTGAACTGCAATTTCATAAGAATAAATATTTTCTGTACAGATAATTGGGCCAGGACCGAAGAGGTCCCATCTTGGCGGATACCCAAAGGCTTTTTGGAGCAGTCAATAAGTGTGCAAATACTAACTTTGGGTTTAAGCATGTGACGAGACTAAAAGAAAAATTATATAACCACTAGTGCCTAGAAGTTAAAACAAATTGTTTTTTCTATGCGTTGTAATAATATGAGTTTATAATCTTTTAGGGCATGCAAAAAATATATAAGCCACGGACAATCCTTAATTTCTGAAGATGTCATAAATAAGAGAGAAAATTGAGTAAAAATTGGCAAAACACTAACTGCCATTCCTATAATATTCCATAAAATAATAAAAGCATGTAACAAAAAAGATAAAGAGCATGTATAAATTCCTAATAAATCTTATTTCCTTCTAATCTTATAACCACAACTATACACAAATAACCAGGATTTCAGGCAAAGTTCCTGGCTTAAGACAAAATATCGGAAGTCATTATTTCCAAAGAGACAATAATAAAATGACTTATCGACGGATTTTAAATCAAACTAGTTAGTGGTGGTTACGTTAAAGCAATTTAGATACTAGAACAGACAGTTAGTAAAATAAAGAAAAACGTTCAATCAAACCAGTAAAACTGTAAAATGTTATTCAATAGGCGGCACAAGGCAAATTGAACCTAATAATACCTAAATTTACTTTCTGGATCGACGTATTTTTATATTCGTCTTGGACAAAACAAGTCAAAATATCCAGTCAAATATTTTTAGTTTTAATATTTATTGAGATACATACATTTTCTTCCTTTTTAGTAAGATTGATCTTCTTATAAAAATCTTGCAAGTCACTCTCTGGTAATAAAAAGTTTCCAAGTAAAGCTGCCATAATACATATTTGTTCCTGTGTCACGTTCAATGCCTTAGTCAAGACACTAAGCATATATTCTTTTGTTTCTATTGAACTCTGAAATAAAATCAATGTAAAACTTAATCAAATTATTGTAAAAATATGAAAACAGTGACAGTCAAAAGACTAAAAATTTAAAATGTACAATATTTATCTGGAAAAATACAGGAATTTTGCAAACTGGTAGATGATTAATAAATATTATTTAGACAATTTTATTTGTGACCTTGTCATCTTTTAAATATGGCGTTCTTCTAAATCTTAGATTTTTTTAGCATTTATAAAAATAAATTGAAAATTTAGAGAGAAAAAAAATTCTTATTCAGGCTGTGGAAGTAATATAACTGTTCACAAATTTGGAGAAGGAAACATATAAAATTAGAAGGTAAATTATTTTAGTTCCTTTTCTTTCTGTCCCACCAATGATTCAGTTCTTGTAAGCAGAATAGCCCACAATAAAAAAATATGATCCTTTGGTTCAAGAGGAAAAATTAAATAACTATTAATTTTAGTTTTGATACATAGAGGACATTTTTTTTACTATAGCGGATCGCGCCAAAATCATAGTAGTATGTTATATTGAATGAATATTTACTAAAGTTACATGTCTGAATCTTCTAAAAACATGATTAATAATTTTAAATTCAAAACTTACTTTGTATGTCAATTTCAGATTTTCTGATGAGAAATACCGAGGTGGATCAAATGCAGCATATTCAGCATCATCTGCTAATAATCCATGGAATCCATACTCTCGGCAATAAGCAATAACTTCTTGGTGATGATCATCCATTGTGCACATCTATAAAAAAACAAAATATATATCTATTTAGCAATATTAACAAATTAATTGACACAAAACTTTTTTTAAAATTTGTTTTAAAATGCATGATAGTGTCAAAAAAGTTGTAGAGACTAAAGAAACTTAAATTTATATATCCCAATCCTATTTCCTAATAAATAAAGAATTTTTATCTTATTTATGATCATAACGTTTAAAATTTATGTTTTTATATTAAGATCACATATGTTAATATAGAGCTACACTAACAGTTACCAGTTAATATCCGGCAATTAAAAATTAATAAAAGCAACTATTGACATTTTTTAAGTAGTTTCTAATTATATAGGCGCAGGTTTGGCATTTCACTGTATTAGGACATAAAATATATATATATATATATTTTTAATGGACAAAGTTGATGATATCGTCGAAAAAATTGGCTTAAACATTGAAGAACTGTCTGCCACAATATTACTTAGGCATCAAGCCATCATGGGATGCCATAAAGATAAAGATAAATAAAAATAAAAAACAAATAACTATATCAACATACCACAGTAACTCCCAAATGTCTTAAGGCCATTCTTAGTGCAGCCCTTAAGCAAATAGGAGGTGTCCACCAAATTTTCGGTGGAGGCGTAGCTTTAGTGCTAATGTGTTTTAATACCATGCCTACTCTTTGACGGGTATTTGCCTGTTCCGCTTTCCACTCTTCCATACGGCACTGTTCAATAGTTCCATTAAACACCACTGCAATTTCTATGTTTCCACGTTCAATCGCACCATACAGCAAAGATAGAAATTGTACCATTCGATTCCACTGACCACCACATGCCCAATCTAAAAATAAGTTAACAGTATTACTTTTCCTTACACAAAATATAAAACATCATTGCTTAAATTATATCGGAACTATGCGCTAATTTTTGATGTTCTTTTCGATACTCTAATTCTGCGCCATAAATAAAAATCGAGCATAACTTTAAACTATTTAATTCAGTTTTCTTTAACATCGACACTGGACTACTGTTGGTCGGGTCACCCCATCTTTTTATGATCTTCGTCAATCTATACCTATTTTCTAAAGAAAGATAAACGAGAATTGATTCATGTGTGTAAAAAAGATAAAGGTTTTAAATAAACGTAGCTATGTATTACATAAGATAGTTTTTTTTTTGTAAATTAATAAACCTAATACTTAACCTTCTGATAGCTTATGAATATTGTATCTGGAACCATTAGAAAAAAGCTAAATTAAGTAGAGAAAAGATATTCACTAACTTATCACTTAAAAATATACACTGATATTGCAGAGGTTTAACTAAATTTAATTATTTCAGAGGATACTTATCCCATCAATATTTTCCGTCCATATTTTCTTACAAAAAAAAACTATTTTCCAATGGAACCTGATGTATATTGCATTTCTAAAGCGATATTTACTAAGATAACCTAAATTTAAACCCCATGATAGAAACTTTAACTGACAAGTACAACACTTATTCAATTAAGTTTTAATACTATACAACTTGTCAAATAAAAATTGTAGGTATTTTCTTTAATTCATAATATGTAAAACTACAAAATGGTTAAGCCCCTATGGCTTGGAAAAGTTTATTTTGTGACATCCAATCATAATGTCATAATCAGCACACAACTGTGTAACTAGAAATCTTAATTTTCCCAAGGAAAACTGGATATTGTTTTAACTGCAGCAAACATTTTTAGTGACTGAGCTAAAAAAATTTGTGAGACAGTAAAACTGCATGTCATATACAGGGTGTTTTAAAAAAGGAGATTGCTTAATGGATAGCAAAAATAGAATAAGAATATTGTAAAAACATAGCTCCAAAAGAGCCGCAAGATACAAGGTATGAAAAAAAATCAGAATTAAAATGTTCCTTTATTATTAAATCGAGTTTGGAACACTGACTGAAATACACTTTTTGTTACCAAGATGGGCATAATATGGCGTAGTTTTAGGCAATTTTATTCATTTTTTACTCTTATTTCGCCATATCTTTTTTGGTATTTACATTTTTGATAATTTGGAACGAGATACTTATCCTCTACTTAGATATACATAAAAAACTACTATTGAATTAATTTCATAACAAAAAAAAATTATGGCAGAATAATGACAATTTTTTTTAAGTGCAAGATAACTATTTAACAAACAAGGGAATTAATAAAGGCGAGTAATGATCAAGGCCATTTAATCAACGAGCCCAGCAAGCGCGTTAAGGGTTGAGATTATTAATTGCCAATAATTAATGATCAAGTTAATTACAAGGTTATAAATAGGCTTGAGGTTTGTCATGTGTATTTTAGTTGGCTATACTATAAACGTTTATTAATAAAAAATTATGTATTAATAGGGATTATTATTGAATGATTTTGTATACGTTAATAATGCTCATAAATAAACGATTGAAGGAAAAAAAGGATTTAAAAAATGAGTCAAAAAGTCGAGAGACGACTAAGATTTATTTTACAAAAAGGGCCTCTATACATTATCCTAAATGGTGTTCGAAAAATGCCAAATTTGAGGTGATTCCTCATAAAAAAATATATAAACAAAAGTATCTATAAAAACGTCTTCAAAAATGCATGGTTTCCAAGGTACAGGGTGTTAAACTTTTGAAAAAAAATATATTTTTTGTAATTATCTTAAGTACCCCGTAGCGATTTTCTTGAAATTTGACAGAGGTATTTCTATTAACAACGGCCTAATTAAATTAAAATTATTAAATCCAGGAGCGTCTCAAGGGACACCTTATTGAAAGCAATTTAAAAAAATGTACTCCACTTTTTGCAAAATATTAAGCAACTAAAAATAGAACTTTTTGGTCTCTTGATATTTTTTCCTGTCTTGCTTCGTTTTTAAAAATTAAAATTTAAACCAATTTATTGCAAGTCTCTGGACCCATTAAAAAAAACTATAAAAAAATACATTTTAATTTGCAACTTACTCACCTAATCATTAAGTGGTTCAGAAACTTGCAATGGATGGTTTTATTTTTTTTTTACTTAGAAACGAAGATAGTATATTTAGTTTCTTAATCTTAAAAAAAAAAATTAAAAATTGCAAAAGTCTGCGACGTACATTTTTTTCACAATTATTTTCGATAAGGTGTTCCCTGAGATGTCACTGGATTTAATAATTTTAATTTAACTAGGCCTAAAATAGGCCCTTACTACTAGAAATAAGACTGACAAATTACAAGAAAATCGGCTACAGGGTATTTAAGATTAAAAAAAAACTTTTTTTAATGTTTAACAACCTGTATCTTGGAAACTATGCATTTTTAGACCCATATTAATAGAAACTTTTTTTATATTTTTTAAAGAGGAATCACCTCCTGAAATTTGGCCATGCATTATTTGAACACCCTGTGTTTTTGTGTCTACAATTAACTGCTGTCCAAACCTTAAAATTAATCACTTTTTTTTTTCTTTGATAGATTTGTATCCCCTCAAGCCCAAAACAATGGTTTATTCACAATCGCAATTTAACATATTTTTTTTTATACATTGTTTAATGTGAATTGTATCCTTAAAATTTTATTTTAATAGGGAATGTAAAAATACATGGAATAACTATTTTGTGCGAATACTAAATTTCACTTTCCTAGATGAAGAGGTTAACATCAAGATTGAAAAAATCTCATTTACTAGAATTAACGAAATTTCTGTATATTTTAATACTTGTCGTATTTTATCTTTTAAACACCTTAACTCGTCAAAGAATTTGGTGATTCTATTATATTTTCCCAACCAACAATCTGATATCAAATAACCATATTTCCGCTTCCACTAACATGGAAGAATCTTCTACTACTACTACTACTTTTTAAGCGCCTTTTCAGGTGGCAGGTGCCCAAGCGGAGCTTTAAAATGATGTGGTAAGGGACAGTTTGTTTCATTTTATGAGCAAGTTATTTATGGTTTCCTGTGTTTGTTCTTTAATACTTCATTCTTTTGCTTTTAATGTTATTGATTTGATTTTTTACAGTCTACGTGTGTGTATATATTTTAAAAATATAACGTTTTGAAGACCTTTCGAAGGCCATACTGCGGCGCACAGCCAAGGAAGTTTAAAGGTGTATGGAAGCCCAATACTGTAGAACAAAATTGTCCAGGCGTGCAGGGCAGCGGGAATCGGGGGATTGGCCCCGCGGAGTTTGCGCAATGAATAGTAGGTCAGAGCCGGACTTCCATAATTCTTTGTGACTATCTATAAAGTTGACATCATCAAATGTCAAATTCAAGCATTCACCGTTTTTTTTTTTATTTTTTGCATAAAATTGTTGGTTATTAAACGATACTACCATAGAATATTTAAAATTATTGTGTAATATTGGATTTTATATCATCTGATATAATATGGAAAGAATAGATGGCGCCACTTTACAGCCTTCTATTTAAATGGTCGATAGTTTTGTATTTTTACCAAAAATCTTAGTAAATAAATAAAAACACGATTTTTTAAAAATAAATTTCAAACATTGTATGATAGTTTCATGTACTTATCACCAATTATGTGATAAAAGAAGGGCAAGATAGTGTAAATGAGTTTAATCTTATCCTAAGATTGTGGTTGTACATTAAAAAGTGAAAATTTTTATAACTGCTTTTTAGGCATATACTTTTCAATAATAACAAACATTCATGAGACAGAATAACAGTGGTTAATAATGTTTAGTAACCTTTGGTACCTAGGTATCCATTGTAACAGTAACCGTTAAATATTATGTGTCTACAGTATGTTAAGCTTAAAAAGTTGATAATGTAAGTTTAAGAAACCAAAAATATAATTTCTTTTTAAACAAATACAGAAAAAGCAAAAAGTAACTTTAACATAAAATTGTACTTTCTTTTATTCAATTAGAGGGACCTGTATAAATTAAAATTTGCCTGGTCTGCCCAGTAATTAATAATTTTGATCCTTTAAAAGAATGTACTAAATTATTAAATGAAATAAAAGTACCTAAATGTAAACCTTATTTCTTTTTAATAATCCACAGAAATACACAAACATTGTGGTGGAGCGATTCCGTAAGTCTATCGTGTCGTTTTTTTTTTTTGGCGTAGAACCAGATCAAACCTGTTAGGTTTTTTTGAGTATGTCACCGGGCACATGAAATCGTATTTTACGACATTTTTTGTGGTCTCGAACTTTTTAAATTAATAAAAATTGATTTTTTTTAACTTGTAAAAAAGTTGATTTCTTTTTGTTTCCACCGCCATAACTGTAAAAACTATCAAAGATACCGAAATTTTTTTTGTGTCAAATTAAAGCTCACACTGTAGCGCTTTTAACCTTATAAACAGTTTGGGCAAAATTCGCACTTTCATTCCTCTAAAAATCATATAAACTAAAAATAAATATTTTGGTATTGAAATTTTCACCAATCGATAAACTTTTTTATTTTTGAAAATATTTTCATACATGCAGCGAAGAAAATATAGCCAAATAATAACAAAAGTTTTTGAAAAAAAAATTTTTTTCCTAGAGCGTATCGTTTGGCAACAGCGATTTTTTTTTCAGACGAAAAAAAGTATTATCGGGACCCAATAGCTCCGCATGCGGATAGCGTGCGTAGTTAAGTAATACATTAGTAGTGGTGGTTGTCGAAATTTAGAGTGTGCTGTATGTATTTAAAATTTTAAAACAATGAAGCGAATTATTTGTAAGAAAATTGTGTATGATGGATACAAATCTGTTTTAAAAAGACCTAGAACAGCTATTCTCAACCGCTGGTCGGGCGACCACCATGGCACAAGTGATCCGCGGAGAAATTTTACTAGTCCGCGGACAATTTTCGATCCGCGAAAAAAAATTACTTATTAAAAAAAAACAATAATAACTATATTTTGGTCCGTGGGCCAAAAAAGGTTGAGAAACGCTGACCTAGAATACAAGGGTTGTTATCATTACTATTAAGTGCTGAAAAAGGCAGGACAATCTAGCAAAAAAAAATCTGTCAAAAAGATGATATTTTAAATGGCGAAATTAAAATAAAATATCATAAAGACTGTCGTAAAACTTACACAGATTCTCAAAACTATTATCATAATTTGCAATCAGACAGTGGCGCCGCGCCGGTCCTTCAAATTATTGTGACACTAAACTTAAATGCGATAGTTTTAATATTAGAAAAATGTGTTTTTTTTGCAGCAATAGTAGAAATAAAAAGAAGAAAAGTTATATAAAAAATCTGTTTAAACAAGTAATTTAAATATTATTAGGTACCTTCATATACTATAGTTGGTACCTTTATATTAGTTTATATTTTGTACTGAAACAAAATACGAATTTCAATTTTATCCTTAAAAATCCTGTTTAGGGTATTTATTTTTTATTTTTAGTACTGAATTTTTTAGGTAGTAGAAAAGCTACCTATCAAAAAAGTAATAAAGCTGCCAGGAACAGGAACGACATTAATATGATATCTAAATTACGTGGCTATAAAGATTTATTTGCGTTTGATGAGAAATATCATAAATTATGTTACAGCCACTACATCTCTGAAAGAAACATAAAATCGCACAAAAATAGGAGAACGGTTTCCGAACCTACACGAAAATAGTTCGACAATATCTACCTTTTCTGCGAGTATTGGTAGTGATGTTCAGATAGATCTTTTACTTCCCAAAGAAATGTCCAAAATTTAAACTTTATTAAGAGCTGCTGCCATAATACGTAGTGCAATGGCTTTATGTCAACCCAAAATTGAATTTCCAACATGTACTTGTGTGAAAGAAGAACTAAAATGTTGTAAGGAGTGTAAATTTCGTTCCTGCAATATCATTATTAAAGATTTTAAGGCAGAAATGGATTAAATTTACGTAAAATGCTACTAATGAAGCGCCTAAATAACTACTTACATATTACATTTTGGTCTGTAAAAAATCACCCACGGAATTGGACGATTTTTAAATTTGGTAATGTAAAATGTTCTTTAAGTATTATTATTTAAGGCAAAAAATGCGGATGATGTAGTTTTCACTCAAGAAAAGCGCAATAAAAATTCTAAAAATTGGTCATTATTTGACATTTTATTTTAACTATTTACGATTTACATGTAATAAATTCATGCATCGCTTCAAATATTATTAATTTATAATAAAAAACTTTGCCGTTACCATAAGGATAATTTTCATTAAATCAAAAATATTTGAATTTCAAGCCAGTTACAAATATAATTAGTGAAAATAAAAAGCCGCTTTAACTAACTAGCACTAATCATGACCGACCAGAACGGCGCATTTATAATAAAAAAAATTTACAATTTAACGAGGAAAACCTAACCGGAACTAACCAGAACTAGATCATAGTTTGAAAGTTGTTGTTTGTTAGTTCTGGTTAGTTTTTTATATAAAAAACAACCTTCAATAATAACAACATTATTACAAAAAGTCTGGCAACATTGCTTATTCAAGAGCATTCAGACATGTCAAGAATAGCTTCGTATCATCTCTTTATATGGAAAAGAATTATATATTCCTGTTTAAAAAAGACCTTTAACGAAGCCCTAGTTTATATTTAATGTAAGTATATTTTCTAAATTTAATTAAAAGACACAAAGCATCCGCAATTTTTTGTTGCTAAAAATGTTTAAAAATAATGAAATTTTGAATGTATAATCAAAAAAATAACGAATCCCGTGGGTGGTTTTCTTTACCAGCAACCAATAAAAAAAAGTTGAATAAACCTACTTATTAGGTGGGTAATTAATAACAATGATTGATATTTTTATATGGGTTTAAAAATCTACCCACCTGTTTTGGATATTTAAAATTTAAACCTGTTGATACAACTTTAAGTACCTACTACACTTCCACCGGACCGTAAGATCTTTGTAGTCGGCCGGCTCGCTAAGCCCAAGCGCGCAAAAATATGACTTTGGCCGTTAAAAAAATATTACTGACTCAATACTATAAAAGGAATCTAAAAAATTTTTGTTTTAAAACTTTTTTAAACATTAGCTACAATTTGTACGCAGCATGTATGTATAAATTTTCAATAATAAACTTTTTTCTCGATTGCCTAAAACGCTACTAAAAATAACAATTTTGAGTTTCGTACTATTTTAAAAATTTAACAAAAAAATATCAGCTTCAAGTGGGACGTTGTTTGAAGCGCTATTGTGTCTACTTTAATCTAAAAAAAAAATTAACTTGATAGCATGAATATTATTAAAGATAGAGCAGTGGAGAAGTTAAAATACGTGTTTTATTGAAAACCGATTTTTTTGGATTTTTCCGAAATAAAAAAACTCTCGACCACTAAAAAATGTCGTAAAAGTGATTTGTGTACACGATTACCTTATTAAAGAATCCCACTAAGTCTGGTTTGGTTCTACGCCGGTTTTTTTTTTCTCGATAACTAAGCGACTTTTCTTCCAAATTTTACTCCACTATTGTGGAAATCTAAAAAATAGTTAAGATTGCCTGCCTTGCTTTTCTCACTGCTATTTCCTATGAAATTTTCATTTTCTATAATTTATAATTGATATATTATTATTTATTCGGTTACCTAACGTTACGTCTCATAAGAAGCACCTAATTTAAATATAAGAAATACTTACCTAAAGTAAAAAATGCTGGGTTTGTTACCCTTAGATTTGCAAGACAAAACCATACAACCTCTAGTCATTTTGTTACGATATTATAAGTAACAAACAATAAACACAAAATTATAGTCACAATTTAATAAACATTAATCATTAAAATAAGAAGGTTTTTATCAATCAAAAACTTCTGCAACCACAAAATATAGGTACTCACACAAAGCAAAACAATCAAAACTAATACGGCTCTGATAAAAGTATAATGTGTTGCCTAATTACACATTGATTTATCAGTGTGTAAGTAGGCAACACATTAAATTATTTCGTGGAATTTCGTTATTGCGCAAAATCGGCGGGGCCAACTATGACAGTTATTTTCATACTGGGCAGGACATTTTTTGATCGAATGGGCCATAGCATTGGGCTTCCATACACCTTTAAACTTCCTTGCGCACAGCGGATTGAAGTATAGGAAAATACAGACATTAAATTTAAAATAGTTTATAAGTAACCTTGAAAATGAAAAATATTTAGTTATTTTTTTACTTAGTCTCGTTTTTAGTTTTTGCTAAAGTGCAAACATTTTGGAGTAACAATTTTTTCCTACATTAAAAAGAACATACAGTGTGCCCCACGACAAACTGCGGCAATTAATCTCGAAAAGTAAGCTTTGAATATTTTTGAAAATTTAAAGGTATATGAGCCCAGTCACATATGTATTTTACCAAAGGAATATTTAAAGGCAGTATCATATTTCTCACATAGTATTTATTGTGTATATAATAGGTTTAACAAATACAACTACATATAGCGCATAGTATCAAATAAACTTAGTTGTATTTGTTGAACTTATTATATACACAATAAATACTAAGTGAAAAATATGATACTGCCTTTACATTTTTCTTTAGTCCAATACATATGCGTCTGGGCTCGTAATAATGTTGATGGGGGCAACTTGGCTAAAATATGTTCAAGTTGATGGTATGTGTTAACTTGCTTATTTTAAATAAAACATCCTTTATATTATTTCATTTTTAAATTCTACACACAATTTCAGAGTGGGTGAATTTTACAGTGGTGGCCAAAAGTAAGGAAACTTAAAATAAAATACATACAAATTATTTTATTTAAGGTGGCCGTCTGGATGCGCTGGCGCAGGCATTTTAGTACAGTGGCTTTATACTTTATACAAGACAGTGGCGACAATAGGCATCTAAGCTCCGCCCAGCCGCCATGTTGTGGCAAAGGACCATGCGCACTTTAAATGGGTTTTTGGCGGTGAAAATTAACCAAATTTTAATATGTTATTAGGGACCTCAAAAAAAAACAATTTGTATCATTGCACAAAAACTCGAATTATCATCAAAAAACCAAATTTTCAGGATTTTTTCAAGATACACTTCTGGAAAAAAAATAAAAATTATTTTTGGATTTTCTTTTTGCAAATTTGAAGTGATGTGGGATTCAAATAAATTAATGTATTATAAAAAAAAATCCAAAAGTCACATGCTCGCATTAATAAAAAAATATTTTTTTCCTATTTTGGACTGAAATTTTTTGTCAAAATTACATTTTCGTTTATATCTCCTTTATTATTTATCTTATCAATAATGTTTATATATCTTTTTTCTAGACAATTTGAAAAGCTTTCTTTTTCTTTCATAAAATTCTTTGTATTTCTTATAGTTTATATAGTCGTAGTCCAAACATTCCGTGGTAGCAGGTTTCTGCCGGTAAATGTACCTGGTCGGTTATTTGGGTTTCTCGATTTTTTGCTATTTGACCTCAGATTCGTGTTTAGCGGAAAAAAATACGCCTGAAAATCCTAGTCAGACACACCACTTTTTTTGTGGACCTGTGTATTTATTTGAATAAAAAGTTCCAAGAACCAATTAAATTACTTAGTTTTCACAAAAAAAAAACTGCATTTAGCAAGGCTCTTAAGTGTAGCTCATGCAATAGGATTTGGAATGGAAAAAAAAACAAAAATATATCTAAGTATTGTTTATTTACAAAATTTTAAATTATGACATTCGGGGAGAGTTATTTCCAAAGTAATCATTTCCCCAAAGAAAAAGTCTTTCAAATTTACATTTTGAGAGGATACAATTGTTATGTATTTTCTAAAAATACTCTCCATTTCTACAAAAAAATAAAACACATATTCATTACAAAAAAAAAATGAATGCTCCCTAAATCGCTTAATTAATGTAAATTTTGTAAATTTTTTGAACACTGGAGATTTTGAACCAGCAGCATTCAAACAAGTTTTACATGTATTGGATGTTTTTTTTATACTTTGAAGTATATAACCACACACATTGTACATTGAATTTAATTCACTGTGACTTAGGTTATACACAGGTTCGTTTATTTCTGTAGGTAATTGAACAACATCATATTTTGGTTGGGTTCCTTCAATAGTGTCTAAAAAACCCGAAAAAAACTGCCTATCATCTTCATCATAACTGCCTGTACTAGAATTTTTTAAATATTGAGACACACAAATTAGTTTTAAATTATTTTTTACTTGCACAGCATTAGGAACAAGCTGTTTACTTCTTAATACACAAAATAGGTTTTCCAAACAATCCTGTGAAAAACGACTGGTTAAAACAAACTGATATTCTTTTTTCTCTAGGAGCTCAGCCTGCAATTCTAAAATTGATTGGGTAGAAATAAGAACACCACTTTGTGAAGGCTTCCACAGCTTTTTGTAGCCAACTTCCATGTTCGAAAATAAGTCCATGAAATCTTTTAAAAAAGTAATAGACTCATTATATGCTTCTACATTAAATTTACTAAGAGCACATGTGGGATGTCTTGAAGTCATAATTTGAAACCACTTTTCAATTTGGTCTAAAAACCAAGCTGTGGTTAGATACGCAGGCTTTTTTAATTCTTCTGATAAGAACTTTAAAGCACTACTTACTGTATGACTCACATCGTTTGTTGACGTAGATACTTTCATTTGGGTAAAATGTGTTGGAAGCAAGTCTTCTTCAGATAATTTAGGTGCTAATTTAAAAGTGTGCTTTTTTTGATAAGAGAGAAGTTCAAAAATATGTTCTGATAATACATCTCGCGTTGGCAAATCATATTTTTCGGCAATATTAACAGGTATTCTGATAATTTTGTTGGTAACTAGCATGGATTTAATGTTTTTAAATAAATGGGGTATATCAGCAAAGATATATAAATATTTGTCTGCATGGGATGGATGGGGATTTTGCAATTAATTGGTGAATGTCTACCTGCGGAAATTCCCCAACTTTTCCAAAGTGCCTGATTGCAAGAGCCCATATCAGATGTCACACTTAATATGTTTAATTTTAAATCTTCTGCATTTTGAAATATGG
Source organism: Listronotus oregonensis (assembly GCA_019359885.1). NCBI lineage: Eukaryota > Metazoa > Arthropoda > Insecta > Coleoptera > Curculionidae > Listronotus > Listronotus oregonensis. Next base: position 138,250 of record JAHBCN010000141.1, read on the forward strand.
ACTTGATTATGTTTTGGAAGACTGAGCCATTTACAGAATTGCCAGTAAAATAGTACGCAACCACCTGTTTCCAACGTGTTGTAACACCACCAAGCATAAAAACCAATACATGGGTTGCCATTCCTGTGTGTTCAGGTAGTGTTACATCTCCGAAATATTTGTTCAAAGAGGTATCAAATACCTTTCCTGGAGTGATTGCTATTTCATCCAGCACTAGCACACAATCTCTTTCATGTGATACAAAAGTTTCAACTTTTATTTTTAAAAATTAAAAACCTCATAAAGCACTCCAGAATCAAATTTTAAGTTTTGTAGCCTTCTTTGAAGAGTCCTTATGGACGGAAATGGAAAGCCCTGTTGTAGTAATTCTTGGTAACCATTATTTCCACAACTAAATTTTAATTTTAAAGCATTCGTTACTGTTTCATTGGACCATTTCATTAATTTTGTTGATTTTTGACTTTGTCTTTTCTTTAAAGCCATGAATTGGTCTTTGTTGAATAATTGCTGAAATACTGATTGGTAAGGGTTGGACTGAGAACTTGTCTCCAATTTCTTGACTTTCAATTTAGAATTCCTCAACAATTTTTTGTACTTTTTGACCTTCGCTCTTTCTTTAGAATACATTTTTTCATAACTATTCATACGAGCTAACAGCTCTGTTTGATGTGAACTTTGACTTTGAACTGATTGTTGCAGAGGGGCAACACAAAAGTCATTATCATGACTTGAGGTGGACTGTGAAGTAGATGACTGAGTGGCAGGTAAATCTGCAGTTGATGTGGATGGTTGGGCCCATAAATCACTGGTAATGTTTACCTCAGTATCCCCCCGTACTATTTCATTAAGTTCCATAGCTTCACCTAAAAAAAAAAAAAAGTTAAATTGGGACTACCTGTATTACACACCTAAAATATTGTATAATATATACACACAGTGAGTGGTAAAATATGGAACAAATTTATTTAAAATTCAGGCGTTTATTTTTTTTTCTTAGAGACACTTGGACACGTCGATTTTTATTTTTGGCCTTGTTTTTTTTTTAATGGTAAATTCATGTGGGCAGGGTCGCCCAAAAATAAGTTACAATCATCAAATTAATTTTTTTCAAATGAAAACACCTATCTTTTAATGCATTGAAATTTTTGTTACATACCTGGAATTCGATGCAGAATTCAAAAATAAAATAAAAAATAGGGGTTTCAATTAAAAAAAATAATTTGATGATCGTAACTATTTTTAATACACGAATTTGCCTTTAAAAAAAATCCATGTGTCTGAGAGTTTTTCCAAATAACAAACATTTGAATTTTAAATGAATTTGTTCTACCGCCGCCGCTTACTGTATTATATTTTACTGTTAAATATAACTAATTTTAGAAAAAAAAACAGGATATACACAATTTGATGGTTATATAAAAGTAGGGCTCCACTTTTTGGGATGTAAAATAAACATGATAAAAAAAGATTTACTTATATTTTTATTCTTGAAGTTCATTAAAAAGCCCACTTCTATATAAATACTAATTTGATCAGTTAAACTGACATATGTAGTTTTTATTTTATCACAACATTATTTGGTTTTAAGGGTCACTCTCTGTTTATGTTTTATAAAAAGTGGAGATTTGGCAAGATCAATCTTCATTTCCCTATTTATTGGCTCTACATACAGGGTGTCCCAGAATATGTGGGCAATCTCTCGGAATCCAATAGAAAACCGAAAAATATTATGACAAGTTCCCATAAACTTCTTTCCTATGAGCCTCCCCTACGGAGATACAGGTACATAACGGACGCCCCTGAAAATTGTTATTGTTTAAATAAGTTTTAAAATACTAGGCGTAATTTAATATTTAATTAATATAATGATTACTAGATAAGTCTTCTTAAAATGAACCCATTTAATCATATTTGGCTTATTTAGTTTGCCAGGGACGGACTAGCTTTGACACAATAATAGCAATTTTTTTAACACCCTGTATGATAAAGGCTCCACAATATTATTTTTAGATAGCTTTAACCTTAAACTAAAAAAGGTACTCTTGATTGACATCGATAAAATCAACTGTTTACGAGAAATAAAATATCATGATTGGTAATTTTTTTAAGTTATACAGGGTTTTTCTAATTGTACGTTAATATTAGGGAAATCAATTTTTGGGTCCATTTTAAGAAGAAAACTTCATATGAACGTATGTCCTAAACGTCTTAACTTTTGAGATACAGGGTAAAATTTTCAAAAATAAATCATTTATTATTAAAACCTGTAATACCACTTTAGATGGTTTAATGAAATTTGGCATATTAGTACTATGTATTAAGAAGCCTTTTTTAATGTACCACATTTTTTTTTATTTCCACCAGTGGCGTTGGTACAGAATTTGACCTGCCTATTTTGGCAAATAAAAAAAAATGTGGCACACTTAAAAATGCTTCTTGATACATAGTACATGTATGCCAAATATCATTAAAATATCTAAAGTGGTATTACAGATTTTAATAATAAATGATTTATTTTTAAAAATTTTACCACCCTGTATCTCAAAAATTAAGATGTTTAGGACATACGTTCATATAAAGTTTTCTTTTTAAAATGGACCCAAAAATTGATTTCCCTAATATTAACGTACAATTAGAAAACACCCTGTATAACGTAAAAAAAATTACCAACCATGATATTTTATTTCTCGTAAAACGTTGATTTTATCGATGTCAATCAAGAGTACCTTTTTTTTAGTTTAAGGTTAAAGCTATCCAAAAATAATATTGTTAAGCCTTTATCATACAGGGTGTTAAAAAAGTTGCTATTATTGTGTCAGAGCTAGTCCGTCCCTGGCAAGCTATAAATAAGCCAAATATGATTTAATGGGTTCATATTAAGAAGACTTATCTAGTAACCATCATATTAAAAAAATATTAAATTACGCCTAGTATTTTAAAAGTTATTTAAACAAAAACGATTTTCACGGTCATCAGTTATGTACCTGTATCTCCGTAGGGGAGGCTCATAGGATAAAAGTTTATGGGAACTTGTCATAATATTTTTAGGTTTTCTATTGGATTCCGAGAGATTGCCCACATATTCTGGGACACCCTGTATAGACATAGTCACACAGTGAGTTCTATTGTGTAGAGATTTTAAAAAATCACTATTACAATTAATACTTCTCTCAGTGAATGACTGAAATAAAAATGAAACAAGTTAAAAGTTTACATACCAGTTATGGGCTTAACCTCGGGCTCAAGTTTCTTTGGAGTTAACAATTTTCTCTCCAATGAAGGGTTGCATAGCTGTTTCGGTTGTGAAAAAGAAAAAACTGTTGGAACTGCATTTGCCTTCAGTTTACGGGTGCCATCTTCTCTAGTTTTCTCCCACATGTCAAAGGTAAAATGGACCTAAAATTAAAATATTAAGTTAGTATGTATAATGAAAAATCCATTGGTTGTTTAAACAAAAAAAATCCTTAAGCCTAACAGTCTAGACCAACTTATGGGAGTCATTTATCTACCCAAGATAAATTTTAATTTTCTTTCTTTCTCGAGCCCTACCCTTATACTGACTTTTCTTTACAAACACTTACCTCACATAAACACGAGAAATCAGTAGGAATCCAATTAGCTCTTCTCATTTTAGTTAACCACTCCTTTCTTCTCACAGGATCTCGCGGGAAATGTTTCATTATAAAACCTTTCTTTGCAGAATTGGTGCAGTTGACTGCAGCACAACCAGGCATTGTTTCTTTAAAACTGCAAAAAAATTATAACTATAGACTGTGGGCAAACTGATATAAGTAACTTTCTGCTTAAGTTATAAAGCCTTGAATACACACACAAGAATATAATAATCTCACAAAATGATAGTTTAATTTATTTATTTGTATTTTTGTAAGTAGGTACTTGAAAGAATAAATTGCCAGTTTCACCAAGTATTTTAAGCTTTTCTTAAGTTCCGTAAAGACTGTGAGTCCCTCAAGTTAAAGGAAGCTTAGAGGTTACTTGGTGCAACTGGCCATAAGTGCCATAAAAACTAAATGAATAAAATCAAAACCACGATTTAAAAAAATAACCCATAATTTTTTAATAAAAAATTTCTTTATTCCTAAATATGATGATTTCACTGACAGATTATTGAGGTTAGGATTTTTAAATATTCCCTTTTGGGTTATTTAACATGTTTTTTAAACTCTTTAGATATGTATTTTTGGGTAAACTGTGTTCCCTTAAGTATTGAGTAAAGGTATTTAAGTGAAAAAATGAAATTTAAAGCAATACTTGTAAAAATCCAACATGTAGAAAATAAATATTTTTTTGGAAAAATTTCTAAATATTCTCAAAAAATAACTTTAAATTCATGTTCTACGACCCAAAAATATAGAGTAAGAAGAGTTTTATTTAAAAAATCGGCATTTTTTCATGATTTTTTGCTATTCGGAATAAACAAACAAACAAAATACTTACTTTTCAAACGAATGTTTTTACTGATCCCAAATTTTGGCCACTACACAAACAAATACGATTATTCAAAAATAGTCACTTAAATATCACCGGAATTCAACAAAACCACAATATTCACATGAAAACACAACAAACAACCATAAAAGATAACAGCACAACGTAAATTAAACAGCTAGCTGTCAAATTTTGCCTCATCATGGCGGAAAAAACCACGTGATCCGATCAACCAATAAAAAATAAGACATTCATTGTCATCACTCTAATTTATAAAGCCACTGTAATAAAGTCACTGTACTCTCACCTAGTAACACGCAGTCTTCTGTCCTTCTTTGAAGTGTACGTTATTTGAATTAAGCTATCCTTTAATCCGCTCCGTTCTAAATACATCGAATATGGGATAAACAATTAAAATTTACAATAAAAAGAGCCACAGATATGAAAAAAGGCATAATAAAACATATTATTTTTGTTACTTGGTTACTACTAAATGTCTATAAATTACAGTAAAGAGTTATAATGCGAAATAAATGTTTTATACCGAAAATATTTAATTTTAACTACCGAAAAATCCAACTCAATTCTTAAGTGGTTTTCAACATTGTTTTTAAAGCATTAAAACTTAGTTTTTTTTTGATTATATGTCTTTACGAGAAAGATACATGTGTTATTTATGTAAATATAAGGTGATCCTTTATTTATTTTGCCAAGTTTTAGAGTACCGTGGTCTAAAAGACAGTAATGTTCTTATGGAGATTTAACATGGCGAAACGGCCACCTTAAGCAGTTTAATGTATGTGTATGCATGTATCAATTTTTCGAAGACTTTCTGGGGTTAAGAAACAATACATTTTAGAGTCAGTTTCATGATGTCCAATGTGTAAAACCTCTTATGTCTGAGTTCTTTAATGAATATAAATGAGAATAAGTCATATCACTGAACTACATTTATTACATGTAATTATTAGTCTATATTAAAACAAAACTATAAATTATTCTAAATCTTTATTGGTTTTATCTTTTTTTTTTTTTTGTTTTGTTTATATAATGTAGTTTAAACTTTGTGAATATATTGTTATAAAATGTTTAAATAAGATCTGTAGTACTTTTACCTCTAAGAGTTTATTTGTTTCAGCTTTGTCCATTAGAGTCTTTCTTAGACAATAAAGCATAATAATATTATTATTATTATTATTATCCCAGCAATATACCTATGACGCTTATAGCTTTCAATTCTTTCCAACCAAAATCTATATAATAAGAATTTTATAAACTTGCTTTTTTGATCTTTCTAAATGTTTGATGTAACAGATATAAAAACGACAGCATCTACTGTTTTACACATCTTTACAAGTACAACCAAAGATAATACTACTACGGATAGTTGGTTCATTTAAATGGGGCGCTTTGAATCAGTTCGGAGATATCAATGCTTCCGTAAATGCGAATAAAATTAAGTCGGTAACCCCTGCTCCAGCGAAACGAGGTACGAAACCATGTGCGACATTGCCAATGTCTGTCGCTTGTACCTTATTCGGAATACACAGTAGCGAAAGCGGGCGGCTAAACGGGTTGTGTATTTTCTAGTCGCGTTTCATCACGCCAATAGTAAAGGCCTGCCGGCAACACTGTTTAACTTTCGTTCAAGGATAGCGCGAAAATCTCTCAATGGACATCGGCTCGCGTTAGCCAAAGTCCATTAGGGGTATCAAAAATATAGCATTGAATGGTTTATCTTATCCGTAGTAGTATTATCTTTGGTACAACCCAAGAACCACAAGAATTGCTACAAAAAATACTGCCTAAGTCATGTAACACTATGTACAGATTTTAAAACATTATCATTAATAAAACATTGGTGATGGATCCTTGAATTTTTAGTTTTAAAAAATTGCATAATTTTATATTTAAATAACAATATTAATATCTAAAAGGTTCACATTACACTAACTGACTAGATTATTTAAGACTAGATCCATAAGATCCATAATATAAGTATGATGCTTACACACCATTTTAGCAAGTTTACACATGCTGCATTTTTTGGCAGAAACGCCTGGAAAATCCCTTAACGCTTTAAAAATCTTAAAACCCTTAATGTCTTTAAATTTAATTATTAACCAAAAATATCTATATTTTCATCTATCTGGAACAAGTATAGATGTGTCATGTTTTGACTGACATTATATGTAGGCATTGCGGCTATCATATAACACCAGCTACCAAGTATCTTTACCATGAGTTAGCTATAAACACTAGTGATATAAGTTAACAAAATAATAACAGGGTTCCTACAAAATATTCAAAGACATTTTTCCTGACTTTTCCTAACCAAAAACTGAACTTTTTCCTGACACACACACTATAAATAAACGAGCCAAAGGCGCGTAAATAATATAATAATACAACTGAAATTTTTGTAATGGTTTTTATTGCAGCCTCCACCATCCCCATCGCTACCCAACTCTCACCTTTTTAATTTTTTTTATAATACAACATATATAAAAAGTATGTAATACATAAATAACAAAATAGGGACTACTTCACTACAAATATGTGTTCTTATATTAAAACTTGTAGGACATCATACAAATTGTAAATCTATCATCATAATACAACATATATATAAAAACTAACTTTTTTAAAGTCCGACTAAACTTGTGAATAAATATGTAAAAAATATGTAATATATAGATAACAAAATGTACACTACTTCACTACAAATATGTTTCTTAAATTAAAACCAGTAGTATAAGAAACATGTTTACATAATACAAAATCGTATATCTATCATCTTCATTCCATGTGTTTTTTCAACACTTTGATTTTTTGCAAAATTTGCTCTTTTTCCACTTGGGATGTCATACGTAACTTTTTTCTTTCATCTTCAAGTTGTTTAATTTTTTAATCAAGTTTACGTTTTTCAGCCTTTCGTTTTTGTTCTTCTGACTGGTTTCTTCTTTTATCTTTCAACGCCACTTCATACCGCTTTCTAGCAGATCTTACTGAAGTAAGCATTTTGTGTGTAATCACTATATTCTTTCATCCTCCTGCAGTTATGATTGCATCATAGACTTTTCTTTGAGACACAATTGTTTCCTCATGATGATTTTCAACAAGTATTGATTTGTTGATGGAGAAGCCACTCTCAACAGCTGCATTACCGTATGAGAATGTCAAACCCAATTTTACATCCCACAGGTCAATATACTTAGGATTATTACATAAAATGGCAGAATAAAATACTTCCAACCTTTTATCAGACTCATTTCCTTCTTCATTGGTCAGCTCAAATATTTTAAATGTCTTTTAGAACCCCTTTAGCTTCAGAACACAGCCATGAGTACTGGGATTTGGCTTTTTCAGCTGTGTTGTCCACTAACCTGTTTGCATACATCTTCACAAGAAAAAGCGTTCCACACGTAACATACGCATTTGTACATTTTTCCTGACTTTTACCATAATATTGTTAATATTTCCTGACTTTATGCCATTTTTAAACAATTTTCCTGACTTTTCCTCACTAAAATCCAAATTCCTGACTTTTCCTGACTATTCCTGCACATGGGAACCCTGAACAATTTATAAAACCTGTAGTACATTACTTGCCAATGTATGTTACATGGTAAACATACATCTATCGATAGTTCAACAGACTCTGGAAAGAGTTTTCATCTATTACCAAAACACATACAAGCATATAATAATTTTATTTGAATTACTATTCAGTATTGAATAGTAGTTTGTATAACTTAAATGTTGTCATATCAGTCATTGAGGGATCAGCACATGATTTACTCCTACTCAGTGGAAGACTCTTTAGATAGTTTTATGTACTAAACTGATTTTAATTCTTAATTTATTAATTTTTATTATATTCTGGACTTTTAAAATATTTTTGTAAGAATACTTAATGTCTAAAGGGTGAACTTTCACATTTTACATTCTTCTATTCTGATGATGCATGTAAATACTTTTGAACGATGCAGAGTCTGGTAAAAATGAGTTATACACAAATTTTGTGTTTTTGAAAGTTTTAAATAAAAGTTTTGGGTCAATTGAACAGTTTAAAATAAAAAATTGCTGGATGAACTGCTTTGCCATTAAGAAAAAAACAAAAGATTTCTTGTTTTGTATACACTTTGATGCTAAAACTCCCCAGTATTTGACATCAGATTGGAAAGGTATTACAATGTTGCTAGTTTTTTAGAAAATCTGAAGACAGTCAATTTTTACAATTAAAAGTAACTAAAACTAGCTTTAACTAACCCAAAACTAACCAATTAGTCCTATACCAAAGCTTTTCAACAACTACCACAAAAAAATGTCTCAAAAAATTTGACACTAAAGAAAGACTACATAAGAAAGTACTAAAACAATTTAAAGCAAATTTTTGCTACCTAACCATGTAACATATTTACTTGTGCACAGCATAACTAACAGGCAGCACGATCTCACCCCGGCGACGTTTTTGATATTTTTAAGCACAAAACACGAAATAAATGATTACAATTCAAATAAAGCAGATATATCATATTTCAACAAAACACTGGCTGAACTTGCGTAAGGAAAATGACCTTACTTTCCCGCTAATTCATGAAAGCATGCTGCTTTCTGGTAGTTATGTTGTGATACCAGTATAATACCGATATGTTATGGTTACCTAGGAAAAATTTGGTATTAGTTAGTTAAAAATACTAGGCAACACTGCACAAGACAGCTTATGCTTAGATAAGAAAAGAGATCAATGAGATTCTCTTTCCTTGTCAAACTAGTTAGGTCAGTTTTGTTGTCATTAATATTTCAAATCGGGTCATTTATATTACTTTAAACACAGAAATGTTATTTTCTCATAATTTTATGTATGTGTTTTTAACAAATTCACTAAATAATATTGGTGACAAAAGTATTATACTTTTCATTGGCCTGTGATTACATAAAGACTGTGGAATAAATTGGTTACCTAAAAAGTTGGTAAAACCAAGTTTTTATATGAAAAAACTGGGTCCGGTGTAGTTTAGCTCCATTCGATTTGAAAAAAATAAATATTACAGATAAAAAGAACACATTTTGTTTAGTAGATTTCCAAAAGAAAAAATCCGAAAAAATGCATTTTTGCAGAGAAAAATGAAATTAAAAGTCGAAAAATACTATGTTTTAGGTTAAGTAAAAGGCCAGAATTTGCGCGTTGTCGGATCAAAAAAAAAATTTTTCGACGGCGCATTTATGATAAAGAAATTTTACAATTTAATGAGGAAAACCTAGACAACTAACCAAAAACTAACCAAAACTAGGTAATAGTTTGAAAGTTGTTGTTGGTTAGTTCTGATTTGTTGTTTCTATAAAAAAACTTCATTTCTGGTAAATGGGAAAAAAACAACCTTCAATAATAACAAATTATTAGAAAACATCTGGCAACATTGCTTATTGAAGGACGCAACCGTCAACAAAAATGTCTTTTTAGTGTATTCTTTCTCACTCTTTTTCATGTTAGTCCGCCATATTACTCAGCATATTTTATACGGAAATAAAGAAATTATTTTATTTTGTGATAATGTGAGTGAAAATTTCGTTTTTTCAGACCCTATGTGTTTTATTATGGTGTAACAAATATGTGAAAACAAAAATTATATTAAAATATTGCTATTTAGCAATGGAGCTAAAGTTCACCGTAGCCGAAAAAACTTATTTATTCATACTTTATCAGGTCAAAAATTTATAATTTAATAATTTTCTTGCAGTTTCCACAAAAAAAATAAAAATTCTATGGATACTTTATGAGAGTCATATAATTTTTTTTCTAGTTAGGGTACCTACTAACAAAAATTGTCAAGTTTAAGATCTAAAAGCAAAAAGAAATTAAATTTAATAGACTTACCTGAAAAATATCCACCATATAATCTATCCAAGCAATTTTCAGCATCCACAATAAGTTTTAATTTGTTTCCTCCTAAAGGTCTAATTTTGCGATTGGTATTGTGAGGCTGCTGTCGCTGACTAACATTTCGAGCAATTTTCAGCAAATCAACAGACACCGAACCACCTTCAAGATTAGCGCTTTCCAAAAACGTCTGCAAGTCTTGAACGCCCATTTTGGATTATTTAATATTTAATACTTATCAGCAATTAACAGATCATACTCCTATAAACATAAAACAAACCTTAAAACATTGCCTAAATATAATTTAAAGGGTACACAAAAGATGATTTCGTTTTTTTAAAACTCATTTTATTAGTTGTCTTTGTAAAAAATTAAAGAGAACATAATAACCTAATAGTAAAATTATCAGAACAGGCCATAATGGCGGCGAATATAATTAAAAGATAATCTACGGAAAATATCCTTTTATTATACCTTCTGAATAAAATTTTATAGGCACCAATAACTAACTGCTGCAACTTTACAAAACAATGTATCTCATTAGCAAGTTGTACCATCTATCTGTAGCAGCAGACGCCTTAAAGAATCCATGTTTAGCAAGGAAGTCAGCCGGTAAAAATGTAATACAATGTTGTTCTAAACAACAAACTTAGCACGAACTCTTTTTTTCTGAAAATGATTTTTTTTTAGAAAGTAATACACTGTTTAAATTGAGAGAAAGGCAAATCACCAACAAATCACCTATAAGTACAATAATTGGGAAATTGGGAAGACGAAATCTCAAAAAATTATGAGAGTGTTTACCGGAAGCGGCTTTCATTTATCGCGCATGACGGATAATCTATGTCAAATATCATTTTTCAATTATAGCGTATTCCATTCGGATAAAGTAGTGCAAAGTTTATCGCGGCGACCTACGGAAGAAAATCTCGTTAGTAGCGAAACAATCCCAAGTTTGCACTGGTTAAAATCTGAAATTTGGCAACACAGCCGATTTCTAATCAATACAATCCTTTAGGATTGGTACGCTCTTTAAACGAAAGGCCCGTGTGACGCCTCCATTGAACAATATTAGGCACATCCTTTTATTTCATTAATAAATTAACGCTTTTTTTCTACTCCTATATTAGTAAGAACCTAATTACACACCGTCTACTTTATCAGTAAATCTCTAATTACAAACACTATACTGTAAGCCAAACTGTGCGTAAGGGCAGTTACTATATATATATATATATATATATATATATATATATATATATATATATATATATATATATATATATATATATATATATATATATATATATATATATATATATATATATATATATATATTACGTAACAGTTCCACAATCGCATTAGCCGCGAACCCCAAAATCTTGAAAACTTTCAATAGATTTTACGTAAAGCTGCATATGAAACAAATAGCATCCTTGACAACACAAATGTTTGTATTATTATTTGTATTGTTACTTAAAAGTTTACATAATCTTCTGCTTTTATTTATAAAAAACTAAACATAAAGTCGTAGAAAAAGTATAGTACACAACTCGAGTGGTAAGCCCATTACACACTCTTTCGAATTACGGTACTCGCTCACGCTCGTACCGTAATTTTCGAAATCGTGTGTAATGGGCTTCTTACCACTCTCGGTATGTAATATACTATTACAACCGATGAATCGCAATTACGTCAGTAATAAATTGCGAATGAAATTTCGTTAAATTTAAAAACGCCTTGAAGAGGCAATAGTCTTTGTAATAGTTGAATTTTTTTTTTGTGCGCATGTCCCAAATTTCGCGATGTTTTTCGAACACTTTATTTACAAGTGTATGAGCAGTACATATGTTTATTAAAAATTAGCAATAAAACAAGTAATAATAACTATTTTCTTTATAAGCAGTTCAATTCAAATTATTGTGTAGACATAATAAAATAAAAATATTTTAATTAAAATATTTAATGTTATCTATCAGAAAAGGAACTAAAAACGTTTTCAGGAGAATTTATAATATTTTATTAGTATTCCAAAGTCTTGTTGAAGCGATGTGAACGAGGTGATGGTCGATTTCAAGGAATTGATAAGGTTAATAAAGACATATATTTGTTTACTTAATTTTGAAGTAGAATGTGGTCCAACAACCGAATACAATCTTAATTTTAAAAAAAAAAATAAAAAATAAAAATTTTTGGGTAAAAGCATTTAAAAATAAATTTTTTTTTTTTTATATTTTTTTATTATTATATAAATATAAATTTTATATATAAATTAATAAAAATATATTTAAATAAATTTTATATATTTTAAAATATATATATATATATATATATATATATATATATTATATATATATATATATATATATATATATATATATATATATATATATATATATATATATTTTATATATATGTTAGTAAAATTTCCTTATCGCATTAGCCGCAAAACCCCCAAAACTTGAAAACTTTCAATAGATTTTCGTAAAGCTGGCTTGAAACAAATAACATCCCTTTGAAACCCAAAAATTTGTATTAATTATTTGTATTGTTACTTAAAATTTACATAATCTTCTGCTTTTATTTATAAAAAAACTAAACATAAAGTCGTAGAAAAAGTATAGTACACAACTCGAGTGGTAAGCCCATTACACATCTTTCGAATTATGTTCGCTCACGCTCGTACCGTAATTTTCAAATCGTGTGTAATGGGCTTCCTCTCGGTATGAATATCTATTTTCTACTCCTATATTAGTAAGAACCTAATTACACACCGTCTACTTTATCAGTAAATCTCTAATTACAAACACTATACTGTAAGAACCAAACTGTGCGTAAGGGCGATTACGTAATATATATATATATATATATATATATATATATATATATATATATATATATATATATATATATATATATATATATATATTCGTAACAGTTCCACAATCGCATTAGCCGCGAGCCCCCAAAATCTTGAAAACTTTCAATAGATTTTACGTAAAGCTGGCTATGAAACAAATAGCATCCCTTGACAACGCAAATGTTTGTATTATTATTTGTATTGTTACTTAAAGTTTACATAATCTTCTGCTTTTATTTATAAAAAAACTAAACATAAAGTCGTAGAAAAAGTATAGTACACAACTCGAGTGGTAAGCCCATTACACACTCTTTCGAATTACGGTACTCGCTCACGCTCGTACCGTAATTTTCGAAATCGTGTGTAATGGGCTTCTTACCACTATCGGTATGTAATATACTATTACTTAATACCATGACAAGTGAAATACAGTTCTACTTGACATCCAAATTATTATCCTAACCTTTTAACTAATTTGGCTTTATTTCCTGCTTGAGAATGACCATGGCAATTTTAACCCTCGTCGTAACTGATTACAATAATTGTGGGTTATTTCTATAGTGGGATGTACTAATAAAGCACCATTAATTAATTTTCCATTTAATTTCAGTGATATTAGAGGTGATGATGCTTATTACCTAGCCATATTTATAAAAAGTGCCCAAAACTTTCATAAGACCGCCTTTTTACATGGCGGACGCGCTTGCGCTGAGCATACTCGCGTCTAGAGATACCCCGTGATCACGAGCTTCTTAACAGTATTGACACATGAAACGCTTTATTATGGAGGGACTCAGCTAAAAAATTACATTTTAATGTAATAATTTAGGGTCTTTTTTAATACGTCCCCGCATTTTTACGTCTGAAAAGAACGTAATGATAAAAGAATGGCTACAATGTCAGGGACAGAACTTTTGTCGGCAAAGGGCGCTACTTTTCAAGACGTACTCATTTAAAGTGTTGCGCGAGAAGTTTTATCTCTGTTTCTTTAGTGTTGATAGATACAATTAGACTGAGTAAACAATCATCATCAAATTCAATTATTTATCAATAAAAAACTTACAATTACATTTTTTAGTAGTTACAATTACAAAATTCATGTGAAAAAAATGTACTTTTAATTTTTTTTTTTTTTTTGTATGATGGCCTTACAAACTGGTGTTTATCTACAAATATTTTTGAGGTTACTTACTTTTGGTTATTTGAATACTGTTTTTTCACTACCTTTTCGACCACTTATGCACCCAGAAATAGCACAGCATCGTTCCATTTTTAAAATTAATCACTTAAAAATTCGGAAACAATTAACCATTATTTTTATTTCATTAAATTATTGTTTTAGATTAATCAACCACGTCAGTACGCATTTTTAATAAGTAATAATAGTAACGGTACATCTTACGCCACCAGTAACAAAAAAGTGCACCATTATCTGGGCTCATTTTTATATACACAAACACGAAGTATATATTTTTTCACATTAATTTTGTAATTGTAACTACTGAAAAATATGATTGTAAGTTTTTCATTGATAAATAATTGAATTTGATAATAGGGAGATTTTAAGCCACCTATTTGAACAGCAATATACCTTATTCGTTATACAAAGCATGCGCAGTAGCACCGAAATAAGCGACAACGTTATTAACTGACATTGATCAACCTTATTAAAGTTAAAGTTACGTTGTTTGCGTTGTGTTATTGCTTCTACACTGTTGCCGCCTGAAGAACATTAATAAAAAAGTTTTATCATAAAACACTTAAGTTTTGTAATAAAATAATGTCAAGTCATGAATTTTAACTATTTTGTTTACTATATTTATAATTCTTTCATTAAATAAAAGTAAAATATCTCACACAATTAAATGCTATGGCAAGGTCCCATTACAAATTTAAGGAAGGAGAATAATGTGCTAGCTTTGTGGAACTAACAACTTACCTAAAACCTAACCTTTGTAAATTGTGTTTTGAAAAATTGAGCTGTGGTTTTGATCAATAATTTCTGTTTTTAAAATGGAAAATCTAAAAAAGAGGTTAAGATTTGGAGATTTCGATTATGTAATTCTTTCATCTGTCACATAAATAACCGATTCTTCCCTTCATCGGGATGGTTTAAAAACTAATTTTTGGAATGCGTCTATTAGCGTATTGTGTTTACTTTATTAGCTGATAAAGGGATATAACGTCTGATGCTCAAGTTGTGGCCTAAAACCTATCTAATGATTGTTTAGTTAATCATATAATTTCGTTTATTTTCAAGTATATTTGTTAGTATCTAGTATTATTAAAGTAAAATATTCTGTTTTTATTAAAAAATGAACAATTATATATTATAGTATTTTCATTTTGTTTATCAATCATATAATTTTACTTAATAAATAACTGTATTTATTAACGTCCAAGAAACAGAGATAATACTTCCTGCACAACACTTTAAATGAGTACGTCCTAAAAAGTAGCGCCCTCTTCCGACTCCTGATTATAACTTCATGGTTTAAACTTTCAAACTTATACCCCAGAATACTGAATTATACAAGTATTCTGGGCGTATACTCCCATTACCCTAGAAGAGATAGGCACAGATCGTATTTTGTTTTAAAGTTGAATTTCTAAATTTTTTTGGAATTTAAAAGGTTTCGAAAGCGTTCAGGTAGTGTGCCAGCAATATCAATGCCCAGATGTACAAATGCCATTTGTACAATCGATTTTACCTCACCAAGGATGGAGGAAGCAATTTGGGGTTTCGGGAAGGACTTACCATCAAATTTTACCAATTTGAGGGGTTAACGAATTTCGTTACTGAAAAATTTTGCCTAGGGGGTTGTTGACAATCTACCCCGGGGAAATGGCATAAAATTGTCAGCAAATTATATAGGGGGTTGTACGGTAGACAAACCCCGATGATTTAAAAAAAAAATTTGCACCAAAATTTTTTGTAGCCAAGTTCCTCCAGTTTTACTCCAAATTTTTTTATACAACTTTAAAACTTGACAACTCTTCTGACAGCTTGACCACAATTTTCCCCGGGGAAAATTCCCCGGTTAATTTTTCCCCACGGGGGGTTTCCCGGGCACAAGGGGCCTAAAACTGATGGTAATTCACAAATAAAAAAAAAAATAATGTGGGAAATTTTGGCAAAAAGGGGATTAATTAATTTAAAAATTTTTTTAAATATATATATATATATATATATATATATATATATATATATATATATATATATATATATATATATATATATATATATATATATATATATATATATATATATATATATATATATATATATATATATATATATATTTTGGGGGGTATAGTTGCAAAAGTCACATTCTCCACCATAAATCTTTTTGGGGAAATTTAAAAAAAAAACGAAAAGTTTTTAAATGTTTTTTTTTTCCATACTATTTTTTAAAAAAAAAAACAGCAAAAAAAGGGTTTTCGGTGGTGTACACTATATTTGCTTTAAATTAGTAAAAGAAAATATTTTGGTTTTTCGTTTGGAGAATGTGGCTTTGGTTTATTTTTGGAGAATGTGAATTTTGCCACTAACAGTTTTGGAGAATGTTAGTTTTGCAAAAATGATTTTCAATTAAACACAAAAAAACATGAAATATATTTTTTTTTAAAGAAACGCTACATGTAAATAAGTAATGAAATTTAAAAAAAGTAATACATTTAAATTCGAGGTTCAATAACTTCTTCTTGAGGGTCACACGGGGGTCAAATTTGTAAAATTTCCCCAATTTTAAATTTGTGTCTTCACCCCCAAACAAGGACATTTTTGTAAAAATCAGTTTGGGTTTTTTGTCTCCCCAGTCATTTCCGTAATGTTTCAAAAAAAGTTTTTGGGGTTTATTTTTTTTTTTTGGGTTCAAAACATGTTTTTCTTCTATTAAATTCGGGTCTATTTGCTGTATGGGTTTTCCTTTCTTGCAGAGGTTTTTTTGGGTTGACCTTTTTCAGATTTATAAAATACCTCACCTTGAAGGAGAACTTTATTACTAGTATTTTTTTTTAAACAATATTCGCTTACATTGCTTCAGTCGAAAATGCCACGATCCCGGTGGTTTTATTACTGCATCCTTTTGGGCCCTTTCCCCAACTAAATTCTGACAGTCTCTTCCCCAAAATTTTTTCCCTTGCATAATGAGAAAATATTTCTTGGGGTTCTTTCAGGAAAAAAATTACTTCCTTTTTTTTTAAATTTTTTTTCGCTTAGACCAAAAACTCGATCTGGTGGGGAAAAAATGTGACCCCGGGTTTGGAAAAATTTTTTTTACCCTTTGATATTTTCTGGTACGGGAAAATTTTAAAAACATTCCGACCAAAGTAAATTCTTATTTTGGCCTGAACAGCCATCCGACATTAATCTTATTTTACTAAAATTTGTGAGGGGGAGTCGTTTGAAGAGTGTCATATCGCAGGATGAAATCTCATTTGATCCTTTTGGAAATTTTTTCTTTTTTCCAACAGTAAGAAGTTACTGTCTGAGGGTTAATTTTTTTCCTTTGGAAATCCCTTAACAACTGTGAAATTAAAATATATAGTTGCCGACTGTAGTATGTCGCCTGGTCCGGAATTTTGGGAGAAAAGGTGATTATTTTGGAAATCGAATGATAAAAAAATTAATTGGCTTCCTTGTCTTCCTTAAGAATGGGAAAAAAAAAGCTCTCAGCTTGTGCACTCTTGTTCAGTCATAAAGGGGGTTTTTAAAAACGCCCTTTTTATCCTGATTTGTTCACTAAGATGTAAGCATTTAGAAACATCAGTACGCGGATTTCCAAAAAAACCCAAATTGTATGAAGTTAAAAAATTTTCGAAAAAAAAAATTTCAGGGGAATTCCTCCCCCACATCCTATGCATCTTTTTTTTTTTTAGATCTGATGATAGATCATCCGTGATGAAATTCGGGCGAAAATGGCTCTTAAAATTAAAATTCAAAAAATTATAATCCTTTTTTTTTTTTGGTCCATACTCAGCAAAATTTTCCCCTCACCACCCCTTCTTTCAGAAAAAGGAACTGACCAGTAGCATAATATCTTTTTGACAAAAATTTTAACGAAATCTGGATACATGTCAAATCCTTTAAAAAAATGTTCAAGCAAAAAAGGGGATTAAGCGCATCTTTGAATCTGGCACAAGATATTTGGACCGAAAAGATGGTGTATTGTATCGTCCATTCTTTGGTCTCAGCCTTTTCTTTTTTGGGTTTTAAAGCAATATATTTAATTAAAAATCTATCCTGTTCAACTTTTTGTTACGCCAAAAAATTTTGGTGAAATCCCCCAATTTCTTTTTTCAAGGTATTACATTTTTTTAAGGACCTTTTGGGGGAAACTGCTTTTTTAAAATTGTTTGGCACCCCTGCCTTTAAAAAAAGAAGAAGTAAGGAAAATTGTAAAAACAGCTTAACCTACAACCAAAAAATTTCCTTTTTTTTTTTTTAATTTTTTCTTTTTTCCGTTCTCCGGATTTTTTTTCGCCCCTTTTTTTGCTGCCTTCTTGGCAGGGATAACATTGAATCCATAACACAATATTAAACAGAAATTTTTTTAAAGTTCTAAAAAAAACAAATAACAATAACGATGAAATGGTCTAATCGACTGGCGTACCTTTTTACAGATCTTTAACCGGGGTAATGTGTTTTTGGGAACAAAACACTTTATCATGTCTTTTAAAGGGGGAAAAGTGTTTTTGGGGACTATTTAATTTCGAAGAATCGGGGTTTGGATTTGTGAGGGAACAAACTGTCGTTTTCAGGGGTTAAATTTATATGGGATAATGCTACTTTTGGGAACCATTTTCCCCCTTCCATCTTTTGGTTTTTTAGTTTTCCCAAAAGGTAAAAAAACTAATTTTTCATAAAAATTGGGGAATGTGAGTATTGCAAGTACACGCCTCATATATATCACCCAACAGGCCTATTACTGGAAGGATTAAAAAAATAGGTTTTAAGCTACGCCAAAAACCCCATATATTTAACAGAGTAAGGCTTCTCATCATTAAATAGCGTTGCATAGACCGCATACGATCCTTGGGTGTTATTAACAAGAGCGGAAAGAAAAAGGCTAAAGGGATAAGAGATACAAATTAATAAATTTGTCGCTAAACCTTATAGCTTTCTTGTAGACCCTGCACCAATGAGTGAGCATCCGCCTCCAGCAAATGAGATGAAAGCTACGCCAAAGGCAATATACATTTACCAGAACAATGTGTTATTATAAAAAGCTTTAAAAAAAGGCTAGAGGGATAAGAGATTCAAATAAATTCATGACTAAAACTCCTTGATTTTCTTGCAGCCTCTGCAAAAACAACTGAAGGAAGTTTACGAGGTCTCAAAGCGGTTACGACGGGACAAACCTGCCTTGATTAGCTTTAGGGTCTATTGTAAGACTTGACCATCATAATAGTGAGCAAATCATGCCGTATTGGGTAAAAAGTGCCCTAAACTGTGTAAAAAACTATTCTGCACCTGGGCCGGATGGTATTACCAACTACTGGTGGAACAAATTTTCCAATATACAAATCCGGATTCACCTAGAATCTTTGATTTCTGGCCCAACAAGATGACTCCAATTTCGGAGTAACTTATAGAAAACCGAACTGTGTTAATACCAAAAGAAAGATATTAGACATCAAAAAACTACAGGCCGGTCATTTGCTTCAATACTTGCTACAAGGCTTTCACCAGAATCTTATATTCGAGAACATTGAGTGCAATAGATCCTATACTCTTTGGTATAAAGAAGAATTGAGGAGTAAAAAGAGCAATTAATGGTTGCAAAGAGAATCCCTTAATAGATAGATGCATCACACAATACTTAATCCATTACAAACACAACCTTAATATTGCATGGATTGACTATATAAAAGCATTCGACACAACATATTACAAATTACTATTGCATATGCATAAAGATTTTAAAGTTTCTCTTAACCAATTCGATGCATTGAAGGATTGATGTCACTCCGAAAATCAAAAGTTTCCATAACCTCTGAAGCACAATAAATTATTGCCGGGCCCGTTACATTTAAAAGCAGCTTATTTCAGGGGGACCCACTTAGTTCTTTTCCATTTTGTATATCGCTGCTTCCCTTATCCGTGTCTCCGGAAGACACAAGTAGCAGATACTGCTGCGAACTACCTAAAAGACGTGAGCATAAGGCAACCCATCTATTTAATATAGATGACCTGAAACTCCACGCAACTAGCGAGCGAGACCTACAACAGTAAAGTCCATACGAACTCAGTTGGTACAGCAAAAAAACTTAAAGCTGGGTTATAAGCGGCATTTTAAACGAAATGCCGCCTGAACCATGGGCGGCGCAGGAAATATAAATAAGTTTTACCATAGTAGGTGCGAATTAAGGTTGAAAGCTCTGTGTATTGACAGAACATTCCGGTAATTTTCCCGAAATGCGAGAACAAACTTTCAGGCAATGTTTCACTAAGAAAAATCAAAACCCTACTCTAAAATGGAACATTCCGATAATTTTCCCGAAATGCAAGAACAAACTTTCAGGCAATGTTTCATTAAAAAAAACCAAGCCCTACTTAAAATAAAAAATGTGTTGTCGCTTTTACCTCCGAAAGCCGACGTACCACCAGAGAAATAGAAGGGGGGAGAAAGCGCTTCGACCACTGCGCATCCAATTTTACGAGGACGGCATGTAAGCCGCCATGGTTGCTTCTACTTGTGAAATCAAAATTGACATTTGACATAACAAAGTTTTGTTTTCTTTGTTGTTCTCATGGAATAAAAAGGGTTGTCGTATAAACAAGAGTTTTTAAGTAAATGTTTTGTTTACTTTTTGGATTAGATTTGGCTTCAATGGCTTGGTATCTTTCGTTTCATTTTAGTTTAGTGTTTCATTTATAATATTAATGCTTTAATTTAGTTTAATGAACTATGTCTTGTTGCGTTAGAGGGTGTTCCAATTCTAGAAGATATAATACAGCAAAAGATATTATTTTTGTTTGTAAGTACCTCATTTTATATAGTGAAAATATTTTATTGGGTAAATAAAAACCTAGAAAAATTAAAGCTAAAATAGTTTAATTGTAATTTTATAAGATAACATACATTATAATAGTTTAGGTCTCTTGATTTTTGCATACTTGCAGGTGCAATAAAATTAACATGTAATATTTTAATTTTAGATTTACCAAAAAAGGAAGTTTTGGTTAAAAAATGGTTGAGTATACTTAAAATGAAAAATTGGTCAGCTAGCAGATACATTTGTTCAAAACAGTTCCTGGATAGTGAACATATAGGACAAGGAAAAATTTTAAGACATTTGGATGGCATTTCTACCCAAGTACCCACCAATTATCACCAATTCCATGGCGAAACACCATACCAAAACTATTCAAGGGGAAAGAATAAGAAATAAGTTAACCAAGTTGACTCCATTTAATGGTCAATAAAACCTATTAATAAAGATATCTTGTTTTATTGTTAACCCAATAGTTTAAGCAAACTAACCTACCGGATTAAGTGTAAGAATGTCACTTTTCTATTCCTCAGAGGGAGAGTGTGAACTTGCCCATGATTGTGTCTATATAACTCTATTATTATGGCATCTTAGTATTGACAATTGCCACATATTAATCATTCAAATTGTCTCTGCAGCAGCCTAAATATAAACTAATTATGAAATAATTTGTTCAGTTAGAATGTGTGTGTGATCTACAATATTTAAACATCGATAAAAATTCTCTTAAATTATGCAATACAATAAGATTAGTTTAACAGGAAACAGAAATTTATGTTCGCAATTTTACAATATTAATTCTCAAAAAAAACCTTTAGCTTTCAAGTTGCAGGAAATGTTTCTGCAACAGAAGTAACACCAAACAAGATTGAATGACTCTTGTCTGCAGAACTTGGAATACGTATGGGTTATTTTACTCATGTTTTTAATAGAACAAATGTTAAAATTTACCCTCTTTAGCAGGCTCAATGGGTAAACCTGCAGATGGAATCGGATATGAATAAATGCGACTACTAAAAGGGTTTAAAAAATTCTCGTCTTTGAAATGCAAAACACAAACCTTAATACGGTTCTGACATTGTTTTGGAACCCAATGAATCCCAAAGCACTTTTCCAAGCTTGACATCTGAATGTGTAAAATATTTTCAATACAAATATTAATAAAATATCTAATCTATATGATTTATATTAATTAATACCTTCCCTGGTCCTTTGGGCATTTAAAAAACCATAAATCGCCTTTTATTCTACTTTCACAATTATCCACTGAACAAATATTATTACCAGGCATATTCAACAACTTTTTAGGGACATGATATATCAAAGCACACAATTACAGCAAAACGAGTTCTGACGCACTGCGTATCAATCGGCTTTAAACGGTGGAGTGGTACGAATATACCAGACAGGCGGGAATAAGACGGGTGCGTTTTGAGGGCCGTCGCGAGTTACGCAACTTGTATATTGTATATTTTTTAAACCATGGTTTTGGTAAACTAATATAATTAGTTACGTTTTTATTGATAATTTTATTAACACTTAACTATTGAAAGGTTTTTGGTTTTAGAAGAAAATTGTCACGCTTCACTATCGGAGTTTTCAGAACTTGAGTTGTTATTTACACTAATAATAGTTGGAGTAATCGGTGGTAAAGTACAATATTCACTTTCTTTTTTTATTACATGAGATACACACGCCCTCCATATATCATCTACTACTGTCCTGATATTAGTTACTACAGATTCGCTTAATTCTGGTGATTGATTATATTTACGCAATTTACTTTTAATATCAGCCCAGACCATCTCAATGGGGTTAAAAACGCAATAATATGGAGGCAGGCGTAAAACAGAATGCCCGCTTCAAAAAGTTTATCAATAACATATTCCTTTTTGAAATTTTGCTTTCTGATCAGTTCCAATAAATCCTTTTTTGTCTTTTCCAAGTGTACTTCCATTCCTTTATTTTTCATAAATTGAAATATATCTGCCTTTTTTGTACTGGTGTTCGGAATTTTTGTTTCTTGACGAGAATGATATGATGCATTGTCCATAACAATTACTGAATTGGGTGGGATATTTGGTAAGAGCTGCTGCTCTGCCCATTTCTTAAATAATTCGGCTGTCATGTCCTCGTGATAATCAACAGATGATTGCTTGATATTTTTGGCAGACAACAACAACGCATTAGGAATAAAACCATCTTTACTTCCAGCATGAAGAATTATAATTCTTTTTCCTCAAAAACATGGAGCACTCAACTTACACTTTTTGCTGTATACCCATCCATATTGAACGACATCGTGGGTATCAAACCACGTCTTGTCAAGGTAAATTATGTTTCTACACGCTTCCGGTATTCTTTAATTTTGCGCAAGTACTCTTGTCGATGGTCAACTATACGTGCTGATTCCATAATAACCATCCGTTTGTCCAATGTTTTATACATAAAAGCGCAATCTAGTAAGGCATTTCTCAACGTATCTAACGATTTATAGTTATAAAGTGGATACTCTTGCAACTTATCCCGAATCATTTCTAAGGTTGGTACTTTATTTTGATAATAAAGTCCATACACAGCTTGACGAATAAAATCCTTATCTTTCGAATCAAGTTTATTAAGTTTTGGTCCAACTCTTTTCCGTTTAAGAGAATGGTTCACTACATCTCCGGCACTAATAATCCTATAAATACATGAACGACTAACTTTGGTTAGTTCACAAATTCTATTCACAATTTTGTTTTGTGAAGAATCACTACTTTCACTTTTTAGACAAAAATAAATATTTAAAATAACTCGTTGAGTTTGAACGTGTAAGTCTTTGTTTAAAATTTCCGCTTCAGTCGACTCTAAATTAGCATAATAATCCTCAGTTTCGCTGTCACTAGTATTGAAAGGTCGCCAAAATGCCATATTTTTTCAAATTACTAACCAAAACAATTATTCAATAAAATATTTAACAAAATATATTCACTAGAAATAATTGCTAGCGTTGCTACCCAGATGTTACCACACTGCGAGGTAAAAATCAAATATATTTTAAAATGAATCTGTTTTTAATCTAGAAAATAAAATATATCACCAATCAAAATCGGCCAGTGACCATCCACGGCACTTCTTGTTTGATTCCGCCCACATTTATTTATGACAAACTTCTCAAGTCCACGTTGACTCTGTTCGAGGAGCAATCCATATAATATTATCCGATACAGTGGAGTGTTTTAATGTAAAAGCCGGTAAATTGATAGTAACCTGTATAAGCACTATTTTCCATGCTGTACCAACTGAGTTCGTATCGACTATATCTTAAATTGGTTCACAATATACCACGGAGTTCAGCTTCGACAAATGAACAAAACAGGGCTGAAACGATAGTAAATTAAGACGGGTCCCAGAGAAGAAGAAGAATGGTTGATACGGGAACGATTTAAAAGTTGACCAGCTTGTTGATAGCGCGATCCTCTATCCTCTACGAAACAACAAATCTTATCAATATTAAGGTATTGATCAAAACGGTTTTTAGGAGATTAGGGCTGAAAAGAATTTGGGAATTTGAATTGTCTGGATTAAATAGGGTTGTTGCTAAATACATGTTAGCAGTACCTATACTGTTTACTCTTTTGGAGTAGTTAAGTAGACGCGGGAGGACTTGCGCGACCTGGACATCAGCACATGAAAAATGATGCATCATCATCGTAGCATCTCATCGGTCTCTTGTATTTACCTCCCACGCCAGCAAGGAGGTCGTGGCCTGTTAAGCTTGGAGTGTATGCATGATTGACTCGTTTTGAGTCTTGCTTTTGAGATTGCCATTTACACGAATCCTTTGCTGCAACTAATAAAACAACACGAAATAGCATGTTCTATATTGTTATAGCCGATAACTAATTTTAGACATTTTCCTCTTGCTTAAAGGTTAATGAGGATTACTATTCTAAAAAAGTGTCTATACATTCCTGGCTTATTAAATAAAATTCAACAAATGAAAATATATTTGACATTCGTTTCATCTTACAAAACATAACTAGTAGAACTGAGATTAAAAAAAAAAAAAAATCATACAATATAAACAATATGCATAAACTTTGCTCAAAAAGTATTAATTGTATTGTGCATCTGCCACCTTTAATTTGGATATCTGCTCCTATTGATTTTATGACATGTAAACGAATTAAATGTTGCCTTAATTTTAATCAAGAGTAATAAGTATGTTATTATTGTCTTGTTTATTAAACTAAATTATTATCAGTATATAATGATCACCATCTCTGTATTATAAAAATGGCCCTTAAATTGCAGTAAGTTAAGATGGCGCTAGTGTTCGAGAGTACAGTTTTTTAAAAAATGAATAGGTCCATATCTCTGCTAAAAACACGGAGCATAGAAATAATACAAGGAGTCCGAACGTAATGTTAAAAGAATGGCTAAAATTTCAGGGACAGAACTTTTGTTGGCAGAGGGCGCAACGTATCTCTGTTTCTTGGACGTTAAAAAGAACAATTATTTATTAAATAGAATTATATGATTGATAAACAAAATGAAAGGTTTATAATATATATTTGTACATTTTTTAATGAACACAAAATATCTTACTTACATAATACTAGATACTCCCAAATATATTTGAAAATAAACGAAATTTTACTAAGTAAACAATCAAAATTTAATTCAATTATTTATTACTGAAAAACTTACAATTTTATTTTTTAGTAGTTACATTTAAAAAATATACTTTTAATTATTTAGAAATATTTTCAAAGTTGCTTACTTTCGTTTTTTTAAATAATGCTTTTTTTCCACTACCTTTTCGACCACCCAGAAATGGCACAGCGTCGTCCCATTTTAAAATAATAACAATAACTTAAAAATTTGAAAACAATTAGCAATTATTTTTATTTTATTAGATTATTTTTTTGTATTAATCCACTACGTCGGTATGCATGTTAAGGAGTAATAATAATAATAGTAATGGTATGTACTTCTGACGCCACCAGTGACAAAAAATGTACTATTTTTTTTAAAATCACAAACACGAAGTACATATTTTTTTACATCAACGTTGTAATTATTGTAACTACCGAAAAATATAATTTGTAAGTTTTTCATTGATAAATAATTACATTTGATAAAGTTTGTTAAGTCAGTCGTATAATTTCGTTTATTTTCAAATATATTTGTAAGTATCTAGTAACATTAAAGTAAAATATTCTGTTTTCATTAAAATATTACAATTATATATTACAGACTTTTCATTTTGTTAATCATTTATATATTTCTTTTTAATAAATAATTGTATTTATCCACGTCCAAGAAACAAAGGGAATACTTCCCGCGCAACACTTTAAATAAGTACGTCCTGAAAAATAGCGCTCTCTGCCGACAAAAATTCTGCTCCATACTTCGTGTACACAAATTTCGTTGCAGCCTAAAGCGTAGTTCATAAGCTTGCGAAATGCGATTTACGAATTACGAATTCGCAAAATTTTTCCGCCGGTTTTTTTGGTATTTCATAGCGCTGCGACTGCGATTTTTTTAGGGATTTAGTGCTGGAACTGTTGGCAAGATGCAAGATGGAAATATTGACGTTCTGTATTGACGTTTTAATTAATTTCCCCTCTTAAAAACTTTTTTGTGTTATTCAAAATTATTTTTTTTAACAATATTGTATCTTATGCTAGGTTTTTCTCTGTGTATTGTTTTAATAAGCATTTATAATGCTTTGGTCGTCAGTGAATAATAAGGATCAAGTTGAATATTTTTACTGGTGAAGGAGAAGGGCTATTGCATTCACTGACCTTCATAATTGCATCTTATAAGGTGGATTTATTAAAACAAACAACAACAAAAAATAGAATATACTTTATTCCCATAAGGTCTTTATACAGGCAAATAACATAAAATAAAAATAAGAAATTACATTAAAGATCACAACTTATTTTAACCTTTGAGCATATACTTATAGAGGAAGCCTTGCTACTAGACAGTAAGCGAGAGCGACAGTAAGCGCTTTATTCCCCGTTCCGTCAATGCTGCCCAAGCATATAAACATGCAAAATTTGCATTTTACAGCACCTTTTAGACAACGCGGGGTAAAGCCACTACGGACCTTATGCAAATATAACTGATGGCCGGTTGCACCAAAAGTAACTTAAATAGATCTTTATTAAGAAGCTCTTAAAATTAAGGGTAACTTAAATTGTTTTCGCTTTCACCATTAGATTTTTATTGCAACTTAACTAAAAGTACTTAGAAAGGCGGCAACGTTACAACGTTCTTCTTTTTTATTGTTGGCCTTTACAATGCGAATAATCAGAATTAACTCATATTATATATTTCCTTTTCTAGCTTGTGTGTGATTAAATGATAGCAGTAATCTGAATTGAATCTTTGTAAATAATTAAAACTTTTTTTTTCATTTTATAGCCATTAAGGTGCGTACAGACCGGGCCAACGAACGCCAACGAATGAGATTCGGCGATGGATACCGAATGTTCGTTGGCCTTCGAAAAACCGTCCATATTGCATTCGCTGTCTGAACAAACGTTCGTTGGACACGAAACCGCAAAAATGGATGCGCGATTCCAGAGACGTGGCTTTTCTCTATAGAAATCTATTAATGGCTGGTTGCACCAAAAGTATCTTATGGCCGGTTGCACCAAAAGTATCTTAAGTAGACCTTTATTAAGGAGCTCTTAAAATTAAGGGTAACTTAAATTGTTTTCGCTTGCACCATTAGATTTTTATTGCAACTTAACTAAGAGTACTTGGAAAGATGGCAACGTTGCATCGTTCTTCTTTTTTATTGTTGGCCTTTACAACGCGAATAATCAGAATTAACTAATATTAGATCTTTTCTTTTCTAGCTTGTGTGTCATTTAAATGATAGAAGTAATCCGACTTGAATCTTTGTAAATAATTGAAACTTTAATTTTTTTTTCATTTTATAGACATTATAATACAAAATCAGTAGTTAGTTTGTGATTTTTTGTTGTAAAATTAATAACAATATGGAAAAAAAAGATTAAGGGCGCCTTTCTTTACGGCCATGGAAAGGGAATAATTATTGTCAATATGAAATATAAACACAAATACATCATTAAAAAAAATCGTTTATTATTTTATATAAACAAATTAAATATTCCTAATTTACAAGTAAATACTAAAAATTTAAAATACAAACTTGTCATGTTTAAACTAAAGCTCATCTTCGATTTGCTCAAGTAAGCTGAGCACTGTTGGTTTCGTTAATTTGAACCTTTTGAAAAATGTAAGATTATCCATCTCGTCAAAACAGTTCTTTTTAAAAATAACAGAATGTTGTGATCCAACCAAGATCAAATATAATATTCTATTATAAATGTGATAATACATTATAAGACGGAATTTCCTTTTATAATAATTACTGTTTTTTATAGTTTTTACGTATCATGATAACACATTTTTATTAGTTACTTTCATTATTCAGAATTATCATTATTGTCAAAGAACCCCAAATATTCTATAATCATTATTTACATTTCCCAAGACTTTTAACACCCTAATAAAAGGGTAGATATTTCTAAAAACACGTAAAAGTAATTTATTATCCTTTGCATAATAAATGTTTCCTTTAAACTAACAATCTATTACCCTACTCTATTAAAAAGCTTTTAGAACTGTAAAACCCTAAATAGGTTATTGTATACTTCGATCGTAAACACCCCAAATTAATATTTTAACACTTGATCTTTTCAAATAGTATTTACATACAAAGGGACAAAAGGAAATTTCCAATCTTAAAAATGGCTCCGCCCCTTATTGTTAGTGGTCAACACAACCCCCATTGTAGAAAAATAAGTGTCTAGCAGTATTTTTTCCAAGCATCAGTATCTTTAGGTTAGCCATACATTTAAGTTAGTCTCTAGCAAATCTTAGTATATTCAGTGACAGTTAATATTATAAAAAAAAAACTAAATAAATAATTTAAATAAACCAAAAAGGAATTTAATTTAAAAATAGTTTGAAAATAATAAAACAAAATTGTAAAACTAAGTGCTACAGCCATTGTAGCAACCAAATTTAATAATAATTTGTGTCATCGGTGACTACTGCATTCGGTGGCACACAACAAGAACAATGTCCAAAAGAATAAAAAAAGGTGAATAAATCTCAAAATTGCCATAAGTAATAAAAATTCACTGTTTCTACATTTTTCTTGGAAATCCAATTTACATTGCATTTATAAAATCACAATCCAAAACACAATTGTTTAAAAACTTCGTTTTTACATAATTTTTATCAAATTAATTATTTGAAACTACAAGCAAACGAAAAATAAATACACAATAAACAAAATATTTGTCAAATGTCAACTTCAAATTACTTAAGGGATCATTAAGTACAGAAAATCCTACACTTAAAGTTAAGGGACCATTAAGGACCAATTTCAGCTGGTGCAAGAAACATTTGAAACTTAACGGGCAGTTAATGCTTAAGAACAACTTAAGTGTCGCAAAAAGTGTTGGTGCAACCGGCCATTAAGCAGATCTTTATTAAGAAGCTCTTAACATTAAGGGTAACTTAAATTGTTTTCGCTTTCACCATTAGATTTTTATTGCCACTTAACTAAGAGTACTTAGAAAGATGGCAACGTTGCATCGTTCTTTTTTTTTATTGTTGGCCCTTACAACGCGAATAATCAGAATTTACTGATATTAGATCTTTCCTTTTCTAGCTTGTGTGTCATTAAATGATAGCAGTAATCCGACTTGAATCTTTTTAAATAATTAAAACTTTTTTTTTTTTTTTTTTTCATTTTATAGACATTATAATACAAAATCAGTCGTTAGTTTGTGATTTTTGTTGTAAAATTTATAACAATATGGGAAAAAAAGATCAAGGGCGTCTTTTTTTACGGCCATGGAAAGGGAACAATTATTTTCAATATGAAATATAAACACAAATACATCATTTAAATTTTTTTTATTATTTTATATGAACAAATTTAAATATTCCTAATTTACAATTAAATACTTAAATTTTAAAAGCTAATACAAATTTATCATGTTTAAACTAAAGCTCATCTTTGATTTGCTCAAGTAAGCTGAGCACTGTTGGCTTCGTTAATTTGAACCTTTTGAAAAATGTAAGATTATCCATCCGTTCAAAACGGTTCTTTTTAAAAATAACAGAACAATGAGTACGTTTATGTCTACAAAGTTAATCAGATATAGGTTTCATCTGATCCAAAACCTTTAATCCCAAATTTTAATCCACAGTCGTTTATGCCACAATAATTTAATCTTTAAAATAATCCCGTTTTGATCCGATAAAATTTTGACATAAAACATATGATCTTTTTTGGCTAAGAAATGTCAATTCACCCAAGTCGCTTAACCTCCATTCCATTTGTGTTTAGTTTTATCACTCATTATTTACTTAATATTGCAAAACAAATCTGAAGAAAAGCTCAAGATAAACAAAAACAACCACAAAACACAAAAAATGAAAATTTCTAACCCCAAAATCCAACCGCGTTAACTTAGGTACAAACTTCTGTCAGTCTGGTCTGAATCCAAATCTGTTTACACCGTCGTATACTGCAGCACGATCCGCCCGACAAAAGTCCAATCCAGCAAAACAAGAGAATTGACTTATACGACTATATCGGATGGAAATCTCAACCCGAAACGTTTATACCGGCCATTTTGAGCAGATAACAGAATTTTTATCGGATGCAAGAGTAGACATAAACGTACTCAATGTCCAAAAGAATAAAAAACGGTAAATAAATCAGAAAATTGCCATAAGTAATAAAAATTCACTGTTTCTTCATTTTTCTTGGAAAAATCCTAATTAACATCATTTATAATATCACAATCCAAAACGCCATTGTTTAAAAACTCCGTTTTACACCAATTTTTATCAAATTAATTATTTGAAACTACAAACGAAAAATAAATAAACAATAAACAAGATATTTGTCAAATGTCAACTTCAAATTACTTAAGGGATCATTAAGTACAGAAAATCCTACACTTAAAGTTAAGGGACCATTAAGGAACAATTTCAGCTGGTGCAAGAAACATTTAAAACTTAAGGGGCAGTTAATGCTTAAGAACAACTTAAGTGTCGCAAAAAGTGTCGGTGCAACCGGCCATAATAATAAAAATAGGTCGTCATTGGACCACTCTTTTTTTTTCATTCATATTTGGCAAATAAAATTTTAATTCCAAAAAAACCACGTGCATTGACTGCACCGGAGATATAAACTAAACGCTTTCATAGCTCGTTCGTACGTTGGCTGAACCCAAGGGTAGTAAACTTAAAGTTAAGAGACCATTAAGGACCAATTTCAGCTGGTGCAAGAAACATTTAAAACTTAAGGGCAGTTAATACTTAAGAACAACTTAAGTGTCGCAAAAAGTGTTGGTGCAACCGGCCTTGATACCTCTGAACTACTCTTATTAACATCTGTGTTTTCCAGCCCGGAACTTATAGTTTGACGTGAGTTTCGAACCACAACCAACGGACACGGTCTTCACTAGCGGCCACCTATGTAAATGCTAACCGTGCTCGGCGTGGCATCGCTTATATATATATATATATATATATATATATATATATATATATATATATATATATATATATATATATATATATATATATATATATATATATATATATATATATATATATATATATATATATATATATATATATATATATATATATATATATATATATATATAAATATTACATGGCCCCAGGAATTAAACCGCATCTTTGAGCAACGCCAAAATCAAACGAGTATCTATATCAATATGCATGCTCGTGATCTTTAATTTTTGCGGGATTCGCAAACTCTTAAATCAAAGTCAATTTTCCCGCTTCTCACATTTCAAATATTACGAAACGCAAAAAAAGTGATATTAACCCCTTGGACAACTGACATATTTTAAGTCGACCAATAAGAATCACAAAAAACTTAAGATTAAGAGCTCCTACAATTGACACATTTGAAATCGACCAATCAGAACAAGTTTCGCAATTCGCAAATCGCATTTCGCAAGTATATGAACTACGCTTAAACCGTTGGGACTCGTGGTTATAACTTCGTGATTTCGCTAAATACGCTGACATGGGAATGATTGCCGGCACTGTTTCGCAGTTTGTTTATTCCCATTTTAATTTCTAAACGATAAAAAATGATGTCATGGACGTTACCAATCGCATTTCTGAACGGATTTACAATTGCCTCGGTACCACAGAGAAGTTATTTCTGAACGCGTCCCAGGTTCGATGGTTATTACCTAACCTAAAAGCGGGGAATGAACGATTAAAAACAGTTTGTGTAATTTATTGATTTTTAACAGATGAGAATAAAAAACCGATATAACATTCTGACGTAAGACTTATACGAAATCCGCCATTTTTGTATACCAACGAATCGAAAATACGAGCTGCGTTTTGAATCAACGCTCGATAAATATCCTGTCATAGACTTAAAAAGGTAAAACTTGCATATACGGTTTTCTTCTATTTTTGGATTATTTGGCGAAATTT
This sequence comes from Listronotus oregonensis, assembly GCA_019359885.1. NCBI lineage: Eukaryota > Metazoa > Arthropoda > Insecta > Coleoptera > Curculionidae > Listronotus > Listronotus oregonensis. Next base: position 170,985 of record JAHBCN010000141.1, read on the forward strand.
TTTATATAATGATATTAATAATAATGTGAAAATGTATTCGGGTCAGGGATTGCAAATATACTGGCGGAGAGAAATTATGTGTTTTAATATTTTTATTTTGATTTTAAGATTTAAAATTACCATTGATTTCTCCATATAATGCGAAAACTCCCTTTATGACAAGAAAAGTCAGCGTGCAGTGTTGCCAAATGGAGGTCTGTTTTGTCGTCCCCAAATTTTCACGTCTGAAATATAATTGGGGAAAAAACCTTTAACAGGAGAAGCTATCTAGAGAAAGATATTCCAGCATATAAGCATGCGCGGTCTTTTTTAATAAATCCCCGAATTTCGGACAAATTTAAAATTCTAGTCGGTCATAGTTTAGTTCTGGTTAGCAAAGCAGCTTTTTTTATTTTCCCTATTATTTTCCCCATTATATTTCCAAGGAACATTGAAAATGCGGGGACGTATTAAAGACCGCTCCTGCTGTAACTAACCAGAATTAACCGCAGTCGACCTTTTAGACAAAATCAAACGCCTCAATCGGTCATGGTTAGTTTGGTTAGTTGTGGTTAGCATTTCAGATAAATTCAAAGCCCCAAGTTCTAGTCAGTCAGGGTTAGTTCTGGTTAGCAAAGCAGCTTTTTATTTTCCCCAAGTATATTTCAGACGTGAAAATGCAGGGACGTATTAAAAAGACCTCTCCTGCTTTAACTAAGCCAGAATTGCTTAGCGATCGACCTTTTAGACAAATCAAACGCCCTTAGTCGTTCATGGTTATGATTTGGTTAGCATTTCAGACAAATTCAAAAGCCCTAAGTTCTAGTCGGTCATGGTTAGTTCTGGTTAGCAAAGCAGCTTTTTTATTTTCCCCAAGTATATTTCAGACGTGAAAATGCGGGAGGTATTAAAAAATGACCTCTCCTGTTTTAACCAACCAGAATTAACCATGACAGCCTTTTATTAAAATTAAAATCCCCTTAGTCGGTCATGGTTAGTTTGGTTAGTTGTGGTTAGCACCTTTTGATTTTTCCCAATTAAAACCAGACATAAAAGAAATATCAAAAAATTTAAACACAGCAGTGCCCAAAATTATTAAATCCAGCAACACTGTTGATACTTATTTTAAATTTGACAGTAAGAAGAATTTATAATCAATTAGATATTAGATTTCTAACCTATATATATTTTTTTTATTTAACTTAAAAGTTGTTTTCCAGATTTTCTGCGTATTTTGTCAATGGATTTTTTGTGTGTGTGTGTCATGTTTTAGTGAGTAATTATTAATCTATACGTTTTTTACCCCGCCCCAGCACCCCTATTTACTCCGAGTCCGTAAGCTTGTTTAATTAATAAAAAAAAAATAAACGCATAATTTCTCTTCTCCGCCAGTATATTTTGCAAGTATCCCTGAGGACCCTAGAATGACTATATAAAAATTTTGCCAAAAATTCAAAAATAGGAGAAAACCGTATATGCAAGTGTTACCAAAAAAAAAAGCAATAAATTACTTGCACTAGAGAGAAAAAGGACGGCAGTCCAAAACTACCTTTACGAGGAGATGCCCCGCGATGCTACTCTGGCTTCGGTTTTTCTCTCGTTTTGTGGGCTCTGGCCAAGGGTAGTAAATTTATCACCCTTGGGCTCTGGCAACACCGTGTACAAGGACAAGATCACAGCATAACAAACAAATCTGCTGTAACAAGGTCATTTAAATCTATGCGGTACACTATAGGGTTATTAATTATTAAATTCAGAACTTAATTTACTTCTTCATAAGACTACATAAAAAACGATTAAAATAACAACCCATTTAGTCAGCTAGCTTTTTGTTTTTGGTTAATATGACCTTCAAATCGTCGAAATTAACCGAACATAAAGTTTAGGTGCTTGAGTGGTGCTTGATCAATTCATGCCGATTTCTACAGCCTGCAGCCTGGTAAAGACCTCGTAAAGTTTATTTCACACAGTCGGTGTTGAATTTTGCAATTTACGTGGAGTCCCAAATCATTAAAGTAAAAATTTATTAACAGGTGTAAATTAAAAAAGTAGTGTTATTTGTTGGTATTCATAATTCCTAAAGGTAAGCATTTTAAAAAAAATTCCAAGATAACCAAATATTTTACATTGTATCACGATTATGAAGGAAACCTTAAATATACAATTTTTTTATTGCTTACTTGTGCCATGCTGGAATATTTTATTTTATGAGCAGGAAAAAATAAAGTTTTAATGTGTAGCACATTGGATTAAGGTAAACCAACATAAAATATGCATGTTCATGTAATCAATTGGTAATGCGCACAAAATACGAAAGAATGCAGCAAATTCGAATTATTATTTAATATTATAGGGCGTGAATAACGATACGTTTGTGGTACAAGTATTGTAGGCATAAGATATTAGAGTATTTGCAAATAAGACGATTTTTCTTTAGCGACTTGCGATTAATTTGTTTTTCTTTATGGCATAGTTACTTTTTTGCGTTTGAGTGATGATTTAAAGAACCGCCTGAGAATGTTGGGAGATTTGAGCATATACCTTCTAGAGGCAGCCTTGCCGCTCCGCTGTGCGAAGAAGAAAGTGCAATAAGTCTTATAACCTTTCTCGCTCCGAGTGTCCGATTGGTTGGCGGAAGAGGTATATCCCCCCCTGTCGACCAATCAGGCACGCGGAGCGGGAAAAAAAAAAGGTTGTAGACTTATGTGCTTCCTCTTTTGCATGAATGAGCGACAAAGCTGCTTCAAGGATCGGATTTGACTGATTCTTCCTCGTTTTTTGGTTTTTGGGTGTTTTTCAATCAGCGCACAAAACCGCATTATGCCGCACAATGCTCAACATTGAGTGTTTCAGCTACCGCACTGCCTCGCATAATCGGTCTAGGCTGTTTCAATTAAGGCTCGCTAATGCGGCATTAATGCGCACTTTTCTCTGTAGTTGAAAAACACCCTTTAGTACTCAACTATACAAATATTAGCGTATTCCATTGGTGGAACTAATTAACCCATGTCAGTATTTATGATCTGTCCAAACTAACATTTTTTGGATTTGTAATGCGAGAATATCCCTACATGTTAGTAAATTTTGTTTTTTCAGATTTAAAGTTGGCTGATCTAAGAATTTTAGTCAGGACCGTACTGAGAAAGGGAGTTTCAAAATTTTAATATCTTAAAAAAAAATTGTGAGATTACAATAACCAAATTTTTATTAAAAATTATCATTTCGCTAAGATACAAAATAAAAGTTCCGTTTCTGCTACATGGAAAAGAACTTGGGAATCAACAGTCATCTATTTTTATTGCCTTACTGACAATGAACGAGCCTATATAGTGCAGATTAATAGTTATTTGTTAAGTGTTTATTATTTAGAAATAGTTTACACTATTTTACACATGTACACAATTAGTCTAAATAAACGGCTTCAATAGAACTTTTAGGTACGTAAAAAAGTGAAATAGTGTACATTATTTCTAAATAACAGACCTGTTATGTTTTGTTATATTTACCAGGAAAAACTCTTAATTTCACAATACGTTGAATTGAAATATCCTGATAAAATATCTCACTATAAGGGGGATATTTCAATATCCTTATTATGCAATTTACTATTTTTAAAGATACTTTGAAGATAGATCGATTTATTTCATCTGATATAACTTCTTTAGCTCTTCCTATATTAAATAATAAAATAAATAAAACAGAACATTAATAATCATTTATTTATTCAAAATATCATTAACAAACAGATGCTTATATTTATGAAATAAATTGTAACAAAAACGTTGAAGGTCAGTATTTCAGGCTTTAGAAATGGCAGTCAGGGTTTTTTATGAGAAAAGCAAAATCTTAATGCAATGACGAAAGAAAAACGTATGCAATCTGCACGACGCCAGATACTGATCTGAACCTTTTACAGATAAAGGGAGCTTGAATAAAGTGGGAGGTTTGTCGTTTTAGCAACTAATGGGTGCTTGTGAGTCAATATTTTTGGCAACTACGTGGACTGTTGATGTAGAAAAGCTTAAAAGTAGATAACTTGTAAATGATTTTTTGTACCATTTACCTTATTAATATATTAATAATCTGGGTCCCATAAAATAGGGAAAAAAAAATTGCAGTCGAAGCTGTCTTATTATTTTTTTAATTTTACCTAAATAATTATGTACCATGAATATTGTTGTTTTCATTGTTGATGCAATGGTGACAGTAACATATTTGTGTAAATACAACATCATATATAACACTAAAATATTTTGTTGCTAGGTCTCCAGTTATATTGAATTTACAGTAGGATAAAATCCTGCAGATATTTTTTATTATTAATTATAGAAACTTAAGAATGTTTTAAAAAGGGTTACTTTTAATACAATCTATAAATATGGGTACAGTGAGTTGTAGTTTCCAACAGAACAACTGTTTCTCCACTAGGCTAGCATGAAGAGTGTCTAATGTAACAGGTAAACCTAAGCAAAAACCATACAATATTAACTAAAATTACTGTGTGGCCTCGTATTCTGTCCAGGAATAATATTATTATTTTAAATTGTGCTTTTTAATTTTAAGAAGAAATAAATAGACTACTAACAAAACTGTGACCAGCACCCCTCCAAAAAATACTTGAATTATTTGTTAACTAATATTATATGTAAGAATATCATAATGAGGTAAAGAAAAAAATTAATTTTATATTCCAAGCCCAAAAGCTTAGCTGTCTTACCTTATACCTGTTTTAAAAATAAATTTATCATTTTCATACTTATGCAAAACCGTACAAGTAGTTCCTTTTTCACAAATCTAAAAAGAAAAAAACAAACTTTGCAGCCCACATCTAGGAAGTTGCCTTGTGTGGTGCATCAATTCTTAAGTTGAAGGCTGTAGAAATAAAATTTAAATTAAAAATAAATATTGGTTGCGGCAGTTAAATACCTACTCACTTTTAACATACATGTCATATATTTCATGACGAATTTCATGCAGCCAACAGAGTTGCATCAGTAGCTGGCTTGGTCCTTTTTCTTTTAAAATTATAATGTCTCCACAAGGTCCATCCTTATATTTTTTTACATTAGCAAGACTAACACCAGTTGCAGCAGAGCGTTATCTAAAATAAATAGAAGGTACTATGTATTACGTATGTACATATTTTATCTTATTTATTTATATTGTTACTCAAAACTCATTTAAAGATGTTTGCCATGCAAGTATAATTCAGTTTTAGACAAAATATATACAGTGAGAGCCTTATTTGCAGCATATGGAAAACAGCCAAATCATGCTTTTTTATGTAATTAGTTTAAATATGTACTATTTTCTGCTGCCCTAAAAACAATGACTTTGCATTTTTTACATTGTAGGGTCACATTTCATACTTTTTGAAAACTCTGTATAATTCACATGGCTCATACTATATGTGTATACTGGGTATGTCACAATGAGCTACTATTAAAACTCTGTGGAGAAGGATATTTAATAGATTTTAGATTATATCTTGTCTAGTGTGTATGTTCTTCATATAAAATAGAATCAGTGTGACAGGTTGCTGGTAGTTAAGAAAGCAGATACTACTGGTTATTATGATAACCAAAAACAAGCTTAATGATTTTATTTTATTTAGGTATTTTACTAGAAAACATAAAGCCCATTAGTATCTACATTCTCCTTTTTTCAATTAAGTTCCTAAGGAAGCTTATTGTGACAAATCCAGCATACTTAATAATATAATAAAAAAGTTAATCACAATTAACAAGTTACGGTGATGGTTTTCTTAACAAACAAAAAATTAAATAAAAATGAATTGCTAATCCTATTTCTGGTGTATTTTATATACGTAAATACAAACATAATTACATACATACAAAATTAAATATAATGGATTTTAGAACATAAAACAAACAAACTTGAAGAGCAACATTTTTCATCGCCCACAAAGTGAGTTTTAAAAAACTTAAAAACATTGTAGCATCTTCTGAGCAGTACTATTCCCCATTCCCCTGCATTACCAAGTGAGTTGCAGACTAAAACAATTTTATAAATCCCATTGTAAATAAACAGCATAGCAAACCTTAGCAACTCACAAGCTAAACTAAAAACTAGCAACAGCTTTTCACTGAGCAAGTAAAACACAACATCATTACTTTTTAAGGCCCCACTGCAGGAGCAGCGATATCACTGAAGAGGACTAAGCTAAATACGTAGTATCATGAAACATGCATGCTTTACTTTATTCTTTAATATTTGCTAGTTGCAATTATATTATCTTATTTCATACTTGTATTGATTTCACTTAGTGTTTGCAAAGTTAACGAGTCAAAAATAACCTCATTTTGTTGGCTTTTCTACAAAATATTAAGTAACACAATTTTCTGGTCTTTTGGCATTTTAAAACTTGAAGTTATTATAAATTTTATATTTTGCTTTCAACTTATTGTCAGCAGCTGCCAGTATGTTTTGCAAATGCAGAATTATCCTCTGTTGCATGACTAGGATCCTAAAAAAATACATACATAAATTTATTTACAACATTTAGCACATCTGAGGATGTCTTTTTGGATTATGATACTACTAAAACAAGTAATTTTACCCTATGCAAGATCACTATTGCATATATATTAAGTTATATTTTCATACCTTGACTAGTGCATCTCTGAAGTGGGTTTAAACTTTTCGAACTGGAAATACAGTAATCACTGTGATCATACTCTAAAAAATATCTATTCTAGTGGTTTTTTCTTTAAACCTATAAAAATAACTAAACTTACTACAAAATAAAATAAATTATGTAATATTAAAAAATGTCAAATAGTCTATAAAATATAAAAACACCAGAGTCTATTAATAAACTCTGAAAAACACTGTACAATAATCTTTAATCTGACTAATTACTTTTAAACACGAAATAACACAACCAAAACTACAAGAAAAATTTAACAAAGAGAATTATGAAACTCCTTTAATCCATTACTGGGGGATAGCGTCAATCAGCTGATTTTGACGCTGAGTCTGAAATTTTGTTTTTGGAACAGCCTGATTCATGTAAGCCAACGCAAAAATGTTAGCTTGGATAAACTATATCTTATGCCAGCTACACACATTCCGGAAAGCTTTTAGCGAAAAACTGCGCAGGCCTAGCATTAGGGATTTCGGGTAAGTGTAAGAAAGCCTTTGTTTTACCGGTCTGGGTACGGATACGTTTTTTTCTTAAGCATATATATATATATATATATATATATATATATATATATATATATGGCATATATATATATATATATATATATATATATATATATATATATATATATATATATATATATATATATATATATATATATATATATATATATATATATATATATATATATATATATATATATATATATATATATATATATATATATATACTGTATATATATATATATATATATATATATATATATATATATATATATGTATATATATATATATATATATATATATATATATATATATATATATATATATATATATATATATATATATATATATATATATATATATATATATATATATATATATATATATATATATATATATATATATATATATATCATATATTGATCAAACAGCTAGACAAATGACTTGGATCGATGACGTTCCATCACTTGCCTAGCCTGTTCATTTTCCATTTAGTTCCAGTTTCTGCCACCTAGCGCCATACCAACTCAAACTGTCAATATGAAAATCAAACAAACATCAAATTTGATGGGGTTTTCCAAAGTTTAATGAAAAATAATACAATGGAAGCGTGTAGTGACAATAATAATGTAAATTTAGCTGTGAGTGACTCGAGCAATTACATTTGGGGAATATTTAAAGTCACGCCAACTTACGTCGTTTGCACGACATCAGTTTAATAGAAAAACTGTTTTAAATAACGATAATTTTTTCTTTATACCCATCATCACTTGCACGACAATTTTTAAACAAATCAACCAAATAAATAGAATTTTAGCGACGGCTAAAAATGGAGATTGCACGACAAGATAATGCATTGCACTACAAAAAGACAAAATGTTATGACAAAAATGAAATTAGCCATTAAAGTGGTGTTTTAAACGTCAATAAAAGGCAAAAAATAGTACAAAAATGTATTGCACGACGTAAAAAAAAAACATATCAAATAAAAATATATAACGTAAAAACAAATATTTTGTGAAAAAATATTAATAAATAAAAAAACATATTTTTTAACAAAACATTTTCTAAATGTAAAAAATAAATAAACTTAATTTACTGAAAAAATGAAAGAAATATCTTCCTTTCAATTTTTATCGGACAATTAAAGTTTTCTTGGCCTTTGCTGGGCGTCCGGGTTTACGTTTTTGTCCCAGTGGTATTAGTTTGGCTGCATTCGGTACATCAACCAATTTTAATCGGATCTTTATACCCAAAACATGCTTACACTTCAAGTATTTCAAAAAATAAGGACATGCGCATTTTAATTGACTTAAATCTACATAGTTAATAGCGTTAATAGTAGGAATAACCCAAATGCTGTAATTGTATTTTTTAAAATCATCAAACGTTTCCCATTTACCCGCTATTTCTTTAAATTCAGAAATCAGCTTAGTGGTGATTAAATTAGCATTTGATTTTGAACAGGTATAAAATAGTTGATAAAACTCCATCCTTACTTTTTCTTGTAAAACTTTCTTATTTGCTGGCCGCTATGAGGACGTGCTATTAAATTCTTTTATTTTTATAATATTGTCGTGCTATACACTTTTTCTTATCGTTTATTTGTTTTAATTTTCTGTTGACAATTTGTATTGTGGATCAGATATTTTTACTGTTTATTTTAAATCATTGTCGTGCACAATATTTCATTATATTAATAAAAATAATATCTTGCCGCTTAATAATTTTATTTGTCGGGTAGTAATTTTTTACGTCGCGTAAAACATTTTTGGCAGTTCTTTATATTTTATTGGCGTTCAAAATAACATTTAAAACGTTAATTTCCCCTTTTTTGTCGGGCTTATAAATCTAACCCATTACATTTTTATAGCGAATTTCTATCGAAAACTGGTTGACCAAAACTAACCACAACTAACTACATCTGATCCCATGATTTCCAAACAACAGTAATATGTTACATTTTAAGTATATTTAATTAAAAATTTCTAATATTAGATGTTTCATCTTTTTTATTTCTGTCACATGGTTACCCTATCGTATGGTTGGCCTAAGCATTAGCTAGCCAGTTTATTAAATGTTGTAACAAACGTTACGGTTAAATATCATTTAGGCCGCTAGTTGAACGGCGCTGTTTAGTAAAGAGGCTAGGCTGTTGATTAAATGGCTAATTAAGCTAGTTGGCTGCGACATACATATTTCTAAATACATTTCGTTGTGCTGTTTTTGTACAATTTCTGTCAAATTTGTAGTACAGTTTTAATATATATTTTTTCTCTTTTTAAAAAAACTCATTTCTCCGAAAACTTGCACAAGCAAATCTTTTATGACAAGGACTGAAATCAAATTTTTACAAAAAACTTAAAGCATTTGCCGGAGTCAAGGCCAGCTAAGACGATATTTTTATTGGAAATAAATAATGTCATAAGCCTTTTAAAGTATAACATGGTATAAAATTTCAAAACACCATCAATTAGCACGGAAAAAGTGTCAATATGAATTCGCAATATATTTTAAAATCAGTATTGAATTGAAGCCAGGAAAAAATAAAAACAATTTCCCATAATTTAGGTTTTTTTCGAATTTCTCCGGAAATACTCAGAGTTTTAAAACTTTCTAAATAGCATATGCCCCACTTCAACCATCTTTGTGTATCCTATCCTATAGTTTCCGAGAACAGAAATTCGTAGCGGAATTTTATGAATAACCAAGTTTAATTTATCTATATCTAGATCGTCATCCAAAGCATTCATTTTCAATACATTAGTTAAATAAACACACAAAGGGTAAGTTGCAATATGGAATCACGAATGAAAGATGCCACCGGAGCAAGCAGCTTTTTTGTCAGGTGCTCTTGCAGCAGATGATATGCTAATAGAACACTTGACATGGTGGATGGATAAAATAAAGGAACGGTTTTAAGCAAACATAACAAAAAAATATAATATTGAAACTATGCCAAAATAGGTAGCCAGAAAATTATTTAAAAATCAAAAATCACATAGAAAATGACCGTAATTAGACAAAAAATATAAGAAAGAAAATGAAGAAACTTTGTATTTCGTGCAAAATTTTTATTGAAACCAATATCCTAGCAGAGCGCTTTCGGTAAAACCGCAGTCACAGCAATTTGAGCGTACATTATTTGCTGTGACTCCTGCTTGACGAATAGCACTGACGATTGTTTTACCAAAAGCACTCTGTTAGGATATTGGTTTAAATAAAAATTTTGTACCAAATACAAAGTTTCTTTATTTCCTATATTCTTACGTGCACACGACCACAATCAATTTTTAATTAAAAACATAACAAAATCTTTTAAAATGGCGAACCAACGTTAACATTTTGACAAACAAATACCCTAGAAAGTTACTAAATTTTGCAATGTTGCCAGTTTTATCCAAAACTTAGCTTAAGCGAACCTTTGCAATTTATCAGATCCTTAAAGTTTACTATTTAAGTGGCATTTAGCTACGAATTGAATTTATAAAAAATATGTACAATTGGCCTTTAAGGATTTATTTAAGGATACACAAATTTCTCTATAGCCTTCAAAATGACACAAACCCTCATAGAACTGTGGACTTAAAAATCCAGGATTTTTAGTTCACATGGAACGGATTAAATCAACCAATTCACATATTTTACTATTTTCTCAAATAATGATTAAACCATCATGCATCAAAGTTTTTTTTTATCTTTGTATTGACAATACTGACAATAAAAATGGTGTGTATTCATAAAAGATCGTTATTTGATTTGCGAACTTTCGCTTTTTTTTTTGTTGTTGATGATGATTGGTTTATTATATCACCAGCTGATAGGTATTAATTCCATTATAAAATCCTCCATGTTGGTATCATTTTTTCTTTTATAGGCGTGTATGGGCATTAAAAAAATAAAATAAGATAAATAAATATATAATATTTATACTATAAAAAAACAAAATTAACTTAACATATAAAATATAATACTGGAATATTCTCACCAAAGTAAAAACCACTTTTTATTACGTGTCCTATGTAATCTTTTTATACATTTTTTCCCATTAATTTTAACATTTTTAAATCTGGATCAAATTTGATCTAAGCCTTAAACTCTTTTAGAACCTCTTTGACAAATAATATTGAAGACATATTGTTATTTAAAAATATATTACGAATAGACAAACACAGCATTTGTTTTGCAAAATTAAAGATGTTTTAATAGATGTGATAAGCTTACCGGGTTCCAGAACTGTTTAATATTATCTGACAGATTACTTGCATTGCTACACGAAGCAAGAAAGTTTGCTACCCTAAAGTTTAGTTTCATATTAGTATTTATTATCAGATCATAACAAAAATATAAAATGCATTAAAAATCTACCAAATGTGGCAATGCTAGGCGCAGACGTCAAGCTTTGTATAGTCACGACTAATTACAAGTCGTTTTGGTCTAACGTTAGATTGATAAATACGCTGGAACTAAATTTTACCACGAACAGATATTTAGCAGGTGGCTCTTAAATTAGCAAAGGAATGGATTTAACGAGATTTGATACAAAAAAGTATTCAAAGAGTCTATAATCTCACTTAGCTCATTATTAATGGCTTGCGTTATCACTTATTTTAAGGAAGGAAATAAGGAGATTATTTAAATTTTATGACATATTCTTGTTATGTATTATATTGTTTATAGCAGCTTTATTGTCAAATGGGATATTATTTTTGACAGTCCTAACAATTTAAAGCACCGACGTCTAGTTTCAAAGCTTTTTTACCTCAATCATTTATTCTCCATCCAACAAAAAAATATCCCACCATGTATCCCACTGTAAGCTAAGATACAAAACAAGTAGTATGTTTTAAAAATATCAAAATTAATGTGAGGATACCATCACTCTAACCAGAATATATATTTCGTCATGCAATCAGCCTCGTATTCACTAGAAGCTTAAACTGCTTAAACCGCTGGCATATTTAGAGATTAGAACTCGTTATATCCTAAACCTTCTGGTAATGAGTAAAAATGATAAGTCAACTGTAGTTGTGGATTAGATCCTAATAAAGAATTTAAATCACCGAGGAACATATTGTCCAGTTTAAAGGCACAATCGGTACCGGTAATTCCTGGCTAAAAGAAACTTACCCAAGTGCAGACGACAAATTTGGATACTAAATTTTGTCCCTTTACTTTTTTGAATTCCTTTCTAGTGATACTAAAGTAGCAATCACTTAGTAGTTACTCTCGACACCATAGGGACAGCAAAGGCATAGATTTTTTCTTGCGAATCTTCCACTGCCCTTAATTTACTTGACAACTAACATCGCCAACATAAACAACCTTTTATCCAGAGGCACAACAAAAATAACGTCCGATTTTGAAGGGTTAAGCCTTAATCTATAATATCTATATCTATATTACTTAAAAACAAAGCAACCTAAAAACTAATATAAGATACTTATTTTGTTATCTTTAGACTCATATTTGTTTATCTAATCACATTTTTAAGGTCTGTTTTAATATCTTTTTCTCTGAGTAATAATCCATGTACTGAAATTCTTTATGGTTAGACGGTTGCCTCTAAGCCTTAGTTGAGTAAAATTAATAAAATTAAAGTAGTTTAAATTTGTTTCATTTGGGGAGGAGAGCTAATTAATCAACTGCCTTTAAATTTGGCACTTAAAATATAAAAAAAAAGAAAATTGCTTTTTTTGTCTAGTTCGAATATAGATTTAGCTACTAAAGGAGGTACTGAAAAATGGGGCGTGCTAGACCATGTACTAAAAAAATGTTCTAATAACTATCTAAATAAAACGCAAGAAGACCATTCTTGTTAATGTAACAATTTGTATTGATCTGTTTAATCGTGAAGTTACTACTGAAATTCAGATTTTGCAGATTTGCACTGAAGGTGCGTCCACACTATGCCGAAAGAGGCCGTTTGGCATGTGCCGGCAAGCACGTTCGGTTCGGGTTGGCTTTACGACCATATTGCTTTGTAATGTGGACGTCTCGATCGCTGCCAAACCAACCTCAGTGCACCCGTAATGCAGTAGTGTGAGTGTGTGAATTTTGATTTCATTCGGTTCGGCTTTCTTTTGATGAGACCGACCGCAGTCGGGTTGAATTCGGCACGATTCGGGCCGGCTTTCGGCAAGTCGGCAAGGCCGACCGGTACGTTTACACTAATTCGGTTTTGTCGATCGGAATAAGCCAAATGATGCTGATCGGCATAGTGTGGACGCGCCTTCACATACCTATCGAACTCGATACGCGGTATAGATCGAAAATTTTTATTATTATATATTTATTACCTATTATATATATATATATATATATATATATATATATATATATATATATATATATATATATATATATATATATATATATATATATATATATATATATATATATATATATATATATATATATATATATATATATATATATATATATATATATATATATATATATATATATATATATATATATATATATATATATATATATACCGGGTGACAACGAAATCACTACCCAGCCCTTCATTTTCTTAAATAAAAACATATGGCTTTCAAATTTTAGAATGACATATTATATTATAAGATGCCGATTTTGGATATTATAAGATGTGCCTATCACTTCCGGTTTAACCGGAAACGACATCAGCTTTGATTTTTTTAATGGAACACCCTGTATATTTTTCAAAATTTGGTTTCTAAAGATCATTCCTGATATAAAATCTAAATTATATCCTATACCTATCTCTGCTAGTTTTTAAGAAAATGGCGATTAAATGTGTCCAAACTTTCGCACATTATGCAGTTTAATGGAAAAACAAATAAATGATATAAAAAAATATTATATTTAATTTAATTTTTTTGGAAGATTCTATATGTGGAGGTCATAATAAAACTACTTCCGGCTTTACCGGAAGTGCTGTGAAAATTGTCTTTTCTAATAATGTTACTTCAAAAATTTAAATGCAACACCCTGTATATTTTTTTAAATTTGGATTCTACTGGTTATTCCTGATATAAAATCTGCATAATATCCTATACCTATCTTTATTAGTTTTTGAGAAAATGGCTATTGAAGATGTCCAAACGACTGCACATTATGCAGTTATAGGGGAAAAAAATAAATGTTAGAAAATTAATAAGCCTAAAATAATTCAGGCCGTCTCTTTGAAGCAATTTTATTTTTTTAATATAATTTTTGCATTTAAGTACTTATTTAAAAAATAATTTAGAATTAAATTAAAAAATATTAAATGTTTCTAACGTTTATTTGTTTCCCCTATAACTGCATAATATGCGGTCGTTTGGACATCTTCAATCGCCATTTTCTCAAAAACTAACAAAGATAGGTATAGGATATTATACAGATTTTATATCAGGACTGACCGGTAGAATCCAAATTTAAAAAAATATACAGGGTGTTGCATTTAAATTTTTGAAGTAACATTATTGGAAAAGTCAATTTTCGCAGCACTTCCGGTAAAGCCGGTAGTAGTTTTATTATGACCTCCGAAGATAAAGTTTTGAGAAAAAATTAAATTAAACATAATAATTTTTTATATCATTTATTTGTTTCCCCATAAAACTGCATAATATGCGGTAGTTTGGACATCTTTAACCGCCATTTTCTCAAAAACTGGCACAGAGAGGTATAGGACATAATATACATTTTATATCAGAAATGATTCGTAGGATCCAAATTTTAAAAAATATACGGGGTATTCCATTGAAAAAATCAAAGTTGATGTCGTTTCTGGTTAAACCGGAAGTGATAGAGACATGTTTAAATATTCAAAATCAGCATCTTATGATATATTATAGCATCCTAACATTTGAAAGCTATATGTTTTTATGCAAGAAAATAAAACGCTGGGTAGTGATTTCGTTGTCACCCGCAATATAAATAAATATATATATATATATATATATATATATATATATATATATATATATATATATATATATATATATATATATATATATATATATATATATATATATATATATATATATATATATATATATATATATATATATATATATATGTATATGTATATGTGATATTATCTAACAAATCCAAACCCCTAGTAATTTAAGTTTGTACTCCGCCGATGCGGATGTGGTTATAAATTGTTTACAGTAGTTTACACGATATCAAAGACAATTGTAGTTATCACTATAGACGCCCAGTCCCTTTGTATAAATACTTTTTGCCGACAATCGAATTTTGATTAGAATATTTAATTTTTACCTGCTGAGGTACCTCTCAGCGATGCCGTTTTGACTTCTTACTGTGTCATAATCTATTTAAAGCGTAGGCTCCCTTCGAACATATTTATGTTGCAAAAACAACAAACTCCTTTTTACACAGATATTAGTCGAGGAAACGAAGTAATGCACAAGGGATTTTTTTGTGCAGTAAGATGGATTTAAACCTTTACAAACTTTGTAAATAAATTTAATTAAAGGGAAATGAAAAACTGCCCTAGTGCATTAGAAAAATGACTTTTCGAAATGCCTTCCAAAGTTTTTAATTATAAAAAATATATAACTGTAAACTTTAAAATGCATTTTTTTAATGCACAAATCCAGTTTTTAATTTCCCATTAATTAAATTTGTTTACAAACTTTGTAGCCGTTTATACGAATCGAATGCAAAAAACCGCATTAAAGTCCCTCTTACTGCAAAAAAAATTCCCTCGTAAGGCCTATTTGAAAGGCTGGTACGCTGGCCAGTACGCCACTGCTCTTACTGAATAAATAATTATTGTTAATATAAAATAACATTAGAGTTTCTGTTGAATTTAACTTTTTTATGTAAATAAAAAGGTAATAAATGTGCAATTGGGCATCATTTAATATGAAATGTAAATACAGAGTGTTTCAAAAATCCTGAATGGAACTAAAATTTTCCTATAAGTTGGCTAGAAAGCCCAAGGAGTTAAAGAAAAGCTGCTAAAAATATTTAAAAATTATTAACAATAATATAAATCAAATTACAGGTACTATAATTTAAAAAATAATGGTCACATCACCTCCCTTTTATTTATTGTACTTTTATTGTAAATCTTTATTTACGTATGTATACGTTTAAAGATATAATGGATTGTGAATTTTAATCATTTTTTTTTTTTGATAAATGGCCTCGGCGCTTAGGGGTCACGTGGTTATGACTGTTAAAATGGCGATTTCACCAGTATAAGGGTTGCTGGGTATAAACTAAATAGTTTTTAAATAATACGCAAATACATATTTATTAGGAACAATATAAAAGACAAATATTTATTCTAAAATTTTGGTAATTGTTTAAAATCACGACCCCACTTTTTTGGGATGTAAAATCAACATAAATATTGTTTTTTATTTGACAAATATTTTTATTTTTAAAGTTTATCGAAAATAAAGTAATTAAAAAAAAATCGAAAATGTTAATTTTTTGATTAAAATGTTTTTTAGAATTTTTTTGTTAAATCTTAAAATTGATATATAAAAAAAAAAGAAATATTTGTCTTTACACGTGGAACTTAACCCTTTCGCAACGACTTGTTTCAGAATTTTTTAGTCCGTAAGATACTATTGGGATATACATATGTGTTCCAGATACATGCTTTAAAAAAACTGTTGGTTAGTTAGGCTATTAATTTTACATATTAATATGTCCCATTCGTATTTTATGCTTAATAGATGGTCTTTGCATAAAAGCCTGGGGAAGAAAGTAATCAAACTTGCAATTTCAACAGACCATCTCAAAGTATTGGTTATTAAACTATATTTTAATACACCAAAAAAATCAGAGAAAGCGAGCAAGACCTACTACGTGAACGATTTAGTCCATTGTCTTAAAGGTACTTTTTTCAAGGTAAGATTGGAGAGTCCTTTTCAATGCATAGACGAGAGTATGACAAAGTTCAAGGGAAGATCAAGTCTCAAGCGATATCAATTGGCTACGTGTACGACTTCGATATATACAGTAAAAGAGAAGAAGCAGGTGCTTTTGAAGGAACCTTAGGAGAAAGAGTTGTAAAGAGACTGACAAGTACAGTTAGAAAACAAGAAGTCTCATTCTGCTTTGATAGGTTTTTCACGTCAGTAAGTTTGATAGATACTTTACCGTTGGTTACAGTTGAAACTTGCATTTTTACAAGAAAGAATATGCCGAAATTTCCAAAGAAAAAGCGTACTGGTGGAGAAACTAAAAGTACATGTAATGAAAATGGTACACTTGCATGCTTATGGATGGACACAAAAGAAGTCGTCGTACTCAGTAAATGCCATGGGAATACACAGACTGAAGCAAATCATAAGCAGAAAGACGGCAGTAAAGTTAGTATCCCATGTCCCAAAGCCATAGAATTCTATAACATGCATATGGAAGGGATAGATCTGTCAGACCAGTTAACTGGTCTGTATGATATAGATCGAAAGTCCCTAAAATGGTGGAAAAAAGTATTTTACAAGCTGTTATCAACTACTGCCGTAAATGCATGGATTACTTATAAAGAATCACGCCAACGTGCCAACATTCTTTTCTTGGCGTTTTTGATTGACCTAGCAGAAAATTTTGTTGGTTTTGAGCGCCAAAATGCAAAATTTGTAAGAAAAAGAGCATATGGTCGATCAACAAGCGCTTCCCGAACACAACATGTTGGAGATCATCTACTATTAACTACGAAAACCAGCAAAAGATGTCGACGATGTACGAAAAAAAAAAATAAAAAGTGCACAGTGACTATTTGTAGCGCCTGCGCAATACCTTTATGTGCAAACTGTTTCACAACATAATCATTGTTTCTATTTCCCTTGCGTTTTCTTACAAATAATACTAAAAGTAAGTTTGAGTTTATGTTTAGTTTTTAAAAAACGTTGTACTGCTGGTATAGATATGTCCCAGAGAAAAACACTATTGGGACATATGTGTCCCGACCTATTTTTTTTTTTTTTAATATAAGTAATTTGGCATTATTTTTCTAAGGCTTAATTGCTTCTAAAATTGGAGTTCTTCGGAATTGTGAAAATCTCGTAGCCTATATCATTTACAAAATAAGCGACCGGTTCCATAGGTTTGCGTTAACATATTAAAAGGAATATTGTAGTTTTTTATTTATTAAATGAATTTAAATATAAATTAGTCTCGCATTTTTAAACCTAAACATGATAAAGCGTCAAACAGATGATGATAAGTTATCTTAATTTGCTAATAAAAGATTTCGTCAATAAAAAAATGTTTTTGGTAAAAAATTAGAGGTTTATGGAATATCAGATATAAGAAAAGTACGTTTCATCGATAACCAGACCAGACTCGAATCTACCGTTTTCCTTTTGACAGGTCAAAACAACCTAAAAAAAAGTAGGTATAAATGTTGTGCTTATCAATTATAATGTACAGGACACGGACAAATTGTAAGTTTAGTGGTAAAAATGTTCTTCGGAAAAAGGCATTGGGAGTCATCTGAAGTCCCTTTAAACTTTGAAGTTAAGTAGACAAATAATCCTGAAGGTTTTTTAAATCTTTAGATATTAAAGCACATCTTAAGTTTGTGTCTATTATAATATTGGCTAATGTAATAGAATACTTGTACAGTGGTGTAGCTACGCAACCAAGGGCCCTGGGGCAAAAAGGTAACTGAAACCCCTGCACTGTAATGCAGTAGATAATATTTAAATTAAATTAACACAATTTATAGCAAGGACTAAAAAAATCTACTTTGCAACAGGGATACCGTAAATGTCTACATTATGTAGCACTAAAAGTAAATCCCAACGTAATCTGGAAATATTTGCACATTTGCCCAAATAAATGAAAAAAGTAAATGAATTAAAATATGATTGATCATGATTGATTTCTTTTACAGTAATTACGTTTACAGTAGTTACTTAATCCATGAAATTCAGAGTGCAATGAGTTACAAGACTAGATAAAAAAAAATGAGAGTGTAACTCAGGGCCGTATCTAGGTACGGCCGCGCCCTTGGCGGAGCTTAACATTTGCGCCCCCCACACTCACTGGGAAATTTGGGGAGTATGGAATACCCCCCAACGAAAACGGGAATTCCAGGGTTTTTTCCGGAAATTTTACGAAATGAAGGTTTTTTGAACCGAGTATTTCGTTTCTTTAAAACCAATTTTGTGGTGAAATTTGTGTCAAGTTTTATATTTTTTTATATAAAATTATTAGCCTACTATTTTAAAGACACATAATTCACATCAAACAACTATTTGTATTTGACCGAAAAAAGTGACATATAAATTAGCTATACATTCTCATTTGCGGATGATTAAACTTACAAAAATACTGTGCATAACAGGCCTACTAAAACGTAACATTTATTCTTTATTAAATTAAATAACATGCAACAATATAAAGAACTAGTAATGCCCCCAATTTATAAAATACCAATTTATCCGCAGCTTAAATATTAAAAAAAATTAAAGGGTTACATTCCTGCCATAGGCATCAGGATAAATCAATATTGTTACGGACTTTAGTTAGTGTTTAGTTAATAGACATGTAAAAGGTTAGAATTATTTTATTTAGGTTAATAATTTAGTAAAAATAGGTTACCTTAGTTTTTCCCTTTTTCGACGGCCATTGCGGATTATCCTGAGGGCGCTGGAGACATCCATTTTACACTTTTCTTACATCCTGTAGTTAAAGAATTTTTCCAGCTAATTCTAGACTTTTCTAGACTTTTCCATTCTTTTTCACTTTACTATAAAAAGCGCGAAGGAAGTCCGCACGGGCCAGTTAAGTTTTGTCTTCCAAAGAGATAAGAAGTTGACAGGTAAAGGTTAAACAGTTGTCATTATTACGTTACGTTGAAGTGTTACCATAGAAACGTTTGTAAACCTGATATCCAATAAAAAGCTGTAAAACCAGGATCCGTATTTTTATACGGGGTGTCACGGAACATTTGGTGTCAGAAGTGGAACGAGATCCCCGAGAAAGCCCAAGTGGTTAAAAATACCAGACCGCAAACAGCAACTATGGAAGAATTAAGTGCACTAATAAAGCAAATGATGGAAGAAATGAAGACCAGCCAAGAATCCATGACAGAAGAATTAAAAAAGAAATGAAGAAAATGAGAAGTCAAGAAGAAGAGAAGTCAAGAAGAAATGAAGACCAGCCAGGAGTCCACGAGGGAAGATCTGAAGAAAGAAATAAAGACAAGTCAAAATTCCATAAAAGAAGACCTAAAAAGAGAAATGCAGATAAGTCAAGAATCCATGAAAGATCTTAAAAAGGAAATTAAGACCAGTCAAGAAGAAACAAGACACGACACACGACAGCAAATAGAGAAAATCCAAAAAGACATTAAAAGAAGCCAAGCAGAAATGAAACAAGAGCTAAAAGAAAAGATGGTAAAGATCCGGAAAAACCTAAAAGGACAATTTTATCAAAGCCAAGACGAGATAAGAAATAAATGTTGCTTGAGGTAAAACTTTCCAAAGAAGATGTTAAAGAAGAAATAGAAGAAATACAGCACACCGTACAGTCAGTTGAAAGTCAAGTTCAACAAGTTCAAGGCCAAATACAACAGGAAATACAACAATTAGTGCGACAAATTAAAAATATGACTAAGGCAGGTGTCGTGTCAGAAAGTGGTACTGCAATTACCGTTATGAAACCACCAACTTTTGATGGCAAGGTACCCTGGGTAACGTATCTCCGCCAATTTGAAGCTGCTGCCAATGGTAATAAATGGAGTTAAGAGAAGAAAGCACGTGCCCTAGTACTTGCTCTTCAAGGTGAAGCTATGGAGGTTTTAAGAAACATTCCCGAAGCAAAATAATGTGACTATGAATCCATTGTGAAGTTCTTGGAAATGAGATACGGTGAAGCCCACTTACAAGAAGTCTATAAGGCGCAGCTTCAAGGACGAAAACAAAGATACAATGAAAGCCTCCAAGAGTATGAAGCGGATATCGTACGTCTAATAAATCTGAACTATCCAGCCTACCCAAAAAAAAATTAAACAAGAATTGGCATTATTTCATTTAAGGCTTGCGTGATCCAGATATAAACCAGGCGTTAAGAATGGCCAGACTTAGGAAAATATCTGAAGCTCTTGCCTATGCACTTCAGTTTGAAACAGCTAAACAAACATCCAGGGGTCAGACAAGAGTTCGAAGGATGAACTTTGTTCCAGAAGATGGAAATTCAAATAATGATTTTGCAAGAGTGATGAAGGAGTTGCAAGAGATATTCCCTAAAAAACAAACAGAAAGAGACAACAGTATGACCGACGAAGAAACAGCATCCTTTGCTGGAAGTGTGGCAAAGAGAGGCATGTTCAAAGAAATTGTACCAGATCAATTGCCCCTGCAAGTAGGCCTGAAAACTTTCAAGGGCGAAAGCTGGCTAGGTGCTACCAAGCCCCATCAACATCAATAATTAAAGTATCCCGGCTGCAAAATAATGGTTTCAGCTTGGTAGTACCTGGAAATATATGCGGTCGGGAATGCGAGATGATACTAGATACTGGTTCCACACATACCATCGTGAGGCCGAACATCGTAGCCCATTGCAAAATATTCCGCCCTGATAAGAATTATATTTTGGAAACTGCCAATGGAGAAGTCATTCCAATTAAAGGCCTACATGAAGCAAGAATAAGACATAATGGACGAAGTTATCCTTGGCCTTGACATTATGGAACATCAGAAGTTTGTACTCGACCTTCCACTACGAATACTGCGATCGAATAATGAAGAGAGTGTAATGAGACTCCCACGGAATGAAGCATCAGTTCGAGAAGTTATACTTACAGAAGATGTCATACTACCCCCAAATTCAGAAGTCATTATTAAAGCAAGGTGTGAAGACTCAGAAGAAAGTAAAATCCTATTAGTCAAACCAATTGAAAATAGTCCACTAAAGGTATTTTACCCGCAAGAACTCTGACGCAAAACAAAAAAAATACGGTATTTGTCAGAATGATGAACCTAAAGGATTACTCTCAACAGGTCAAACAGGGTGACAAAGTTGGCACCTGTCAAACTGCTAATATGATAGTTACCCATACCTATGTTACACCTGTAGAAGTTGCCTCAAGCAAACTACCTAATGGTCTGCAAGACCTGGTGAATTCATTAAAAGCCCTGCTAAATCCAGTGCAGGTTACTAAACTGGAAGACCTTCTAAGAAGAAATCAAGACGTTTTCTCTCTCCCTAAAAAGGATTTGGGAAAAACAAACATAGTTCAACATCGAATAAATACGGGTGATGCAGCACCGATAAGGCAACCACCACGACGAATTCCTTTGGCCAAAAGAGACGAAGTTGTGAAGTTAATTGGAGAAATGCAAAACCAAGGCATTCTAGAACCATCCCAGAGTCCATTGTCATCTCCAGTAGTCCTGATTAAGAAGTTGACTTCAGAAGACTTAATGACGTCACGAAGAAGCATAGTTTTCCATTACCAAGAATAGACGATACTCTAGATACGCTGTCGGGTTCAAAATGGTTTTCGACTTTAGACCTGAAAAGTGGCTATTGGCAAGTAGAATCATCCTAAAGATAAGGAAAAATCTGCCTTCTCGACCGGAACCGGACTGTGACAATTTAATGTTATGCCATTTGGTCTGTGCAATGCCCCTGCTACCTTTGAACGATTGATGGAGTTAACATTGCGGGGACTAACTTGGAAAACATGCTTAGTATACCAAGATGACATTATTATTATGGAAAAACATTTGAAGACCACCTTAGAAATGTCGAAGAGGTTTTTCAGAAGCTAAGATCTGCCCAGCTGAAGCTTAGTCCAAAAAAATGTTACCTTTTCCAGAAAAAAAGTTAAATACCTGAGGCACATAATAACTGAAAAAGGAGTGAAAACAGATCCAGATAAGACGGAAGCTATCCAAAACTGGCCTACACCCAAAAACAAGCATGAAGTTAGAAGTTTTCTGGGACTGTGCACTTAATACAGAAGATTTATACATGGATTTGCTGACATTGCGAGACCATTACATCGACTTACCGAGAATAACAGAAGCTATGAATGGACCACAGATTGTTAAGCAGCCTTTATACAACTGAAGAAAGCCCTTTGCAATCCTCCAGTGTTATCATATCCACAACCAAATCAAACATTTATTGTGGACACTGATGCAAGCAATTCTTCTATTGATGGAATTTTGTCACAGGTACAGGATGGCCAAGAAAAAGTGATAGCGTATTTCAGCAAAGTCCTTTCTAAACCTGAGCGAAATTATTGTGTGACTGGAAAAGAACTTTTAGCTATCGTCAAATCCCACTTCTGACACCAAATGTTCCGTGACACCCCGTATAAAAACACGGATCCTGGTTTTACACCTTTTTATTGGATAACACTTTAACGTAACGTAATAATGACAAGTATTTAACCTTTAACTGTGTGTCAACTTCTTATCTCTTCGGAAGACAAAACTAAACTGGCCCGTGCGGACTTCCTTTGCGCTTTTTATAGTAAAATGGAGAAGAATGAAAATGTCTGGAAAAGTCTAGAATTAGCTGGAAGAATTCTTTTACTACAGGATGTAAGAAAAGTGTTAAATGGATGTCTCCAGCGCCCTCAGGATAATCCGCAATGACCGTCGAAAAAGGGAAAAACTAAGGTAACCTATTTTTACTAAATTATTAACTTAAATAAAATAATTTTAACCTTTTACATTTCTATTAACTAAACACTAAGTAAAGTCCGTAACAATATTTTATTTATATAATTTATACATTTTTTCAGTCTTAATATAATAAAAATAATTAAATTAGGTATTTAAGTTAAAAATTTATTACAACATTGTTCTCTTGTAATTTACCTATTTATTTAAATAATTTTTTCCATAAAAATAATAATAATAATATGACTACGGTACGGACACTGATGAAAAATAAACCTTTTACATGGCCAATTTTGCGCCCCCCAAGCAGCAGCGCCCTTGGCGGGCGCCCATTTCGCCACCGCCTAAATACGGCCCTGGTGTAACTGTGCTTTGAGATGTTTTGTAGGAAAGTAAAATTGCATTTTGCTTTGGAATTCGTACTAAAGCATATTTGAGATATGTACTGTCATACTTATAATTATTTAATTAAAAACGCGCTCATTAAAATAATGTTCAATTTTGAAACCCAATAATTTCCTTGTTATTATTTTAATGTTTTGCCGATTTCATACCAAGATATGTTTTACTTTTTCTAGAGACTGGAAAGGAAGAATATATAAACTTCTTAGCGTGATTTATCGTGCATAATAATTCGTTAGGGACACTCCCAACAAATTTCAATTTTTTTAAACTAAGTTGCCATACTTAAAGCCCTGTTGCAAGTTTAGTTCAAGCTATAAGAGATTTCGTGGCAAGGAGCTAAAAAGTCGAAAATTCTTCAGATGATTACAATATTAATTTAACTTTTTCGAAGGTAGCTTAAGGGACCGGGGCACTGCACCGCCTAGCACTCCGATAGATACGCCACTGTACTTGGAGTTAGCCAGATGACAACACATAACAGATCTAAACAGCACCAAAAACTTAATGATTCACACTGCTATTGTTGCCAACTATGTCTAATGTGAATTATAGCTCTGGCGAGATTAAAAAATTGATGCATTAGGTACTTTAACCCTATGTTGCGATTTCCTTTAAATCAGTTTATTATCGATTTTTAGAGATTTTTAATGGTAGTTGTTACCGAATCGCTGGATGGAGTCTCTCTATAAAGTAAGTCGACTGACGTAAAATGGAAAATTTATATTTAAATTTACGGGTGAACCATATTCTTATTGCCAAGTTGCAATTAATAATATATAATAGTGGGGATCAAGGGTGGTAAACTTAACAAGGAGTGCTCGATTTTTACTATTTGTCCGCAGATATAGGTTATGTTTAGACGTCATCCGTTTGCCCATTTTTCCCAGAAGGTAGATTTATTTTATTCATTTTTGTTAAATATTCAACTTTTAAAAACGGTTTTGGATATGAACTTACTATTAGACCTGTAATGTATAACATTTAAAAAAATTAAGACTTTTTACCACTTGTAAACAAAACAAACAGGCATTACGGATTACGTCACGTCACAAATAACGAATTGACATTTAAATTAACTTATATGGGCTTAAATGGGATCGAGCACTCCTTGTTAAGTTTATTACCCTTGAGTGGGGATATGTGTTTACGAAAGTAAATGCGTTGATGTAACCTACGATTCATAACTAACTACTCACACTGCCTGATGCAATAGCAGAAACCGTTTCGTCTCATTAAAGACCCTACCAAAAATAATAATTGCATCATATTTTTTCCTCATATTTGCGATATCGTACAGAGTGATTTGAACTAATGAGAACTTCTTCTTAAACAATAAAAAAAATACCAATATGCTACTAGAACCATGACAATACTTTAAAAACCTAAAAGCCAAAATCATAATATTTAAATATGCTGCATGCGCCACTGAACACTTGGCGACTTTTTTTTCTACAAATTTAAGCATCAGCAGACCAATTAACTTTACGTATTAGAAATAAAATTTAAAACATGTTTTTATTAAATACAAAATAAAGAACCTAAATATAATAAATGCCGCAAATGTCCTTCGGCTTAAAACTGTTAACAATAATGTTTAGGCGATTTTGTAAGTCAACACTTGGGTCTACTTTAGTGCAAAAATCCTTATTTTCTTAAAAACGAAGCAAATAAAAATCACATTTGTTTAAGTCGCACTATGTCCGCTGTGAGGTGGTAAAAGCGGGAACCATTTTTTTTTTAAAAAAAAAGCTAAATAGCAAAAAAAAACAAACTTTATGTAACAAATTTTTCCCAAAAATTATTTTCTAAGTTAGACCACTAATGTACTGACAGACTGTCCAAAAGACCGACAGAAATAAAAACCCATTTTCTTTGTAACCTAAAAAAAAGTCTGGAGCCTATTCTTCTGGTTAGTATCCACCATCGGTATTTCGGTTTTTGTGGAATACCTCTAGTGTTTTTAGTGTGGGAAGTTTGGAATTTCTCCACATGGACTTTAAAAGGATGCATAAGAGTGGCAATCCGTGTTGTTGCTCTATTGCGCTTGCTGCTGGAGGAGGAATTATATTGTCCTATTCCTTAGCCTTAGATTAATAGCTCTGAAATTACTTATAAAAGTGCGACAATCTTCTACAGAAAGTCGGTGGACAAGAAAAGGAAGCTTATCTATGAAAGTGGATCGGATAAGCTAAAAAAGCTCTTTTCAACTTAAATCTTGCCCGTTTTAGAACTAAGCAATACATTGTTTCTAAACGAGTAAAGTCGACGAATGACAAATTACTGTTTTATTTAAAAAAGTAAGTATAAGTATATAAAAGAGTTATTATATTTTCGCAGATTATACAGGGTGTCCCAGAAGAAATAGGACACAGAGCAACAGCAGATTCCTTAGGTCGAAATAATGCAATTAACGTAAACTTGCCTTATCCCAAAGTTGATAATAACTAAGATACAGGGAGTGAAACATTTATTTTTGTTTTCGTTTTTTCGTAATAATTTATTAACTAAATGACATAGCGGTCGAAAATAGGGGATTTGGGGGTTCTTTGAGGCGGGAAATTCAAATTCGTCCATGCTTTTGATGTTTCTTGTAGAGGGCGCCAGCTACGGCCTATGGCACTTGTTTTAGATGCCATAACTTTTTTAAGCTTACTATATTGACCTGTTTATTAAAAAGGAGTTACTATAATTCCCTTTGCGTCGAAAATACTACCTCATTTAGGTCTCTAGGAACAACTGTTTTCGAGATAAACGCACTTTAAAGGAACCTGCAATTTTCCCATGGAAAATAGGTTTCGGCCAATTGTTTTTAAACTTTGCAAAGTAATAGTTTTCAACACGCTGATCAAAAGTCTACACGGGCACAAAACCCGGAAATCCCTCTAACAGTCCCAAAATCACCCTTAAAGTTCTCCAAATCCTCAGTGACCTTTAAGATTGATTTTGGAGGGGTTAGAGGGGTTTTTGGGTTTTCTGCCCGTGGAGACTTTTGATCAGCGTGTTGAAAACTATTACTTTGTAAAGTTTGAAAACAATTGGCTGAAATTGCGGGGTCCTTTAAAGTGCCTTTATCTCGAAAACAGTAGCTCCTAGAGACCTAAATGAGGTTTACATTTTTGACGCAGAGGGAGTTATAGTAACTTCTTTTTTAATAAACAGGTCAATACAGTAAGCTTAAAAAAGTTATGCCACCTAAAACAAGTGCGGTAGGCGGTAGCTGGCGCCCTCTGCTAGCAATATCAAAAGCATGGACGAATTTGAATTTCTCGCCTCAAAGAACCCCCAAATTCCCAATTTTGTACTGCTATGTCATTTAGTTAAAAAATGATTCGGAAAACGAAAACAAAATTAAAAGTTTAACACCCTGTAGTCTTAGTTATTATCAACTTTGGGATGAGGCAAGTTTAGGTTAATTGCATTATTTTGATCTAAGGAATCTGCTGTTGCTCTGTGTCCCATTACTTTTGGGACACCCTGTATACAGGGTAGCCTCATAAAAATGATGACAGCAATTATATGTGTATTATATTTTCTTAATCATAAACAAAGTGGTATGTTAATTCCATTTAGAGTTTCCAAGCTTTATTATGTGATAACCAAACGGAACCCAATCTATAATGTCTATAAAAATAATAAACTACAAAAGAACTATTATTTGTCTAATTTTTAACCAAAAGAAATTAAAACATAATTTAATAACTATCTATATTACTTAACATATAAAGGAGTCTCAGTAAAAAGAAACCCAATGGGTTACACTTTTTTAACGGAAATCCACAATGAAGCGTTGTGCTACTGTTTGATATTAGGACAATTAGGAGCGATAGTTCCTGAGACGGATGTCGGATATTTGCTGGGGCAGAATATAATATTAATAATTATACTAATAAGATGTTAACCATCAAAATGTAAAGGTACGTAAAAATATTGGTATTACAAATTAGACATGCCAAGAGTTATATGGCCTCATTCTCATTTCAACTTCTGATATGTGAAGTATATAATATTACCACAGCAGGTGATGTTAAAGCATGAGTTACAAAATACTACATCGAAGATCCTGCGAGGAAACTCTATCTTTTTTAGAAATATTAGACTTCCTATTACTCTTACACATATTAAACGGATTAAATAACTTACTAGCTAAACAACCAATTTAACTAATCAATAAAAACCTACGTAAAAAACCTAACAAGAAAATTGCAAAGTACAGAGCTCTGTAGACTTAAACAAGAACACAGCAATTGTAAAGTTGGATAGTTTTGGTTATAGTCCAGAAAACAAAGCTGAAAAAAGTAAAGAACCCGGCAATTTTTTTAAAATGCATAGATTTGCATGCAAATTTGGGATTAAGCTTAACTTAGCCTTCTCTTTAAAATCTGTTTTATGTCGATGGACGCTCTTTATTTTTTAGGGGTAAAAACTACCCTTTATTGCTAAAACCTATAAAACTATACATTAAAGCTAAAGTTAAGTAAAATTTGACTCAAATAAGTTGAAAAAGTAGTATTTTGTTTATTTGAAACATTATTTGAAATATTTTAGCCAATAAAAATCAGCTTTTATTATAATTTAAAAAAATATTTACCTTACAAAATTTATATATTATTACAGTGCTTTGGATGCAAATTTGGATTTAAGCTTAACTTACCCTCCTCTTTAAAATCTCTAATATGCTGAAGGTAGCTTTTTATTTTTTAGGGGTGAAAACTCTCCCTTATTTCGAAAACCTTCAAAACTTTCATATTAAAGCTTAAGTCACATAAAATTAGGCTCATATAAATTGAAAAATAAGCATTTAATTTTTTGAATCATTATTTAATATATTTTAAACCCCTATTATAATTTAATTAAAAAAATGTTTACCTGAGAAAAATTAACATATTGTCACAGAGTTGTAATTAGAAAATCTGACTGCCCCAAAGAAAAAATGCATCGAATCGCTTTTAGAATGCGTCAAAAATTGTTTTTTTAAACATAACTTCTTCAGTTTTTGGAATAAAAAGTGGTTTAAAACCCTTACTTTTTTTTAAAGGGGTGAGTTTAAAGGGCTGAAACAAGGTACTGCTCGTCTATACACACACGTTTTAAACGTTTTATCTCATCTAATTTTCGTCTTTAATTTTTTTTTTTAATTTAAAAATTTACAATTTGATACCTTAGTAATTTTTAAGTATCTCCCTTAGTTTTCGAGTTATTTTCTAAAAAAGGTCATTTTTTATTATAATTTTAAAATTTAATTTTCACTTGCAGCTCCATTTTTTTTTAAATTAGGCAATTTAAATTGGTTACAATTTTAGAAGGCATAGATGATACATAGATAAAGAGAATTGAAAAAGAGGGCTACGATTTATTTTAATTAGGAGAGTAATTAGAAGGTTGTTTTCGAAGATTTTTGCACTCAAAAAATTTTAATCATAGCTCACTCAACTTTTATGATACATACCTTTTAAAAAAAGGTCTTTGCAAATGCTTCAAAAAAATTATTATTAGTTTTCTTCGAAAAATACGTAGATTTTGCGTTATTTGCCTTTGAAACTCTAAAATTTTGAGTTTGATGAATAACAGCTAACCTTTAACAAACCACACCTTGGTTTGTATTGGTTCCACAGCAATTACAAAAAAAAAACATTTAAATCGTTTTTTTAAAAGCTAAAATTTTATTATTTAGAGTTTTTTTGATAAAATGCATACTTATCGAGTTATTTGCAAAAAACCTATAAATAACGTTAATTTTATCAACGAAAAACTCTGACTTTCGATCGCGAAACTAAAAGTATGCATTTTACAAAAAATATGCATAGAAGATTTTTTGCTTAGAAATCATTTTTCTATTGATTCCTGTGGTCCAAATATAAAAACCATTCCACCCTTGAGATAATTTGGCAACCATCCCTTATGTAAAGGCGCCCTTCGGCATGATATAGATTTTGATTCTTGCACTATTCCTTACCTACTGTCAAAATTTCAAGTCATTTTATGCATTTTAATAAAAAATGCTAGGCAGCATGGTTCGCTTCCTGAACTATTAGTGTCCAAAAGGTTGTGGGGAATACTACCGCGTTACAAGTGATACCCGGGAATGAATAACGTGGTGCGGCAACCTCAAGAAGTTATAGGTGAAGTTGCAAAAAAAGGGGGATATGTTGTGTATAAGACATCATAAATCTCGTTTTTTTAATAAAAATAATATTAAGTAACAGAAAATAGAAATTAATTGGTAGAAGTCCCTTTTGTAAGTTTTTACGTTTTTTCGAGTAAACTTTTACTTGCTCACTCAACAGAGGCACAATTGGAGGGAGCTAAATTCCCCAAGCCAAGAATTAGCCCCCCCCCCTCGAAATGCGCTAAAACTACTTTAATTTTAAAAAAGATCCTAAAAATAAGGTTAACAAATTACCATCTTAAGATAAAAAAAATGTGTTTATTATATAAGTTTTTAAAAAATGCTAGCTGTTAGCTATATAAGCTAGGAATTTTCTACTAACGAACGGATTGAAAACCAGAAAAATAGCACTGTTTATATATCACTACACTAGAAGAAAAAATGACATAACTCAAAAAACTTAGTTTTAAGAAAAAAAAAAGAAAATCTCAAAATGTTACTACGTAAGCAGTAATTAAATATTTATAAAATTTTTTTTAAGCAAAATAACGAATGGTTCACATCGGCCGGCATGTAGCGTTACTGGTATCAAGTAATGAGTTGGTGACTGGTTAGGTCAAATGATTTGGTCCCGCATGCAGGGTTGATAGTTAACCCGGAGATAAAAAAAAAAGAAAATAGGACATTTGACCTCCGTTCGCATTCCTGTCATAGTGAGAGTGATTTTTGGTGATGTTTACCGCATGCCTTTTAAACAAAGTATAATGAACTGATTTAAGGTTTAGTAATGATTGGTATGCATCCCGCACTTGCACAAATAGTCAAAAGGGTCGCTTAAAGATAAAAAAAGGAGAGTAAATTGAAATGATTTGAAATTGCATGCTAATGGAAAGGATTGAAGTTCTTCAACTTTGTCAAAATAATAGTCTGGGAAAATTGGCATGCACCGCTCGTTGGAGCAAAGGTGGAAAATTAGGGAAAATCTTGTGCAAATTATTAGCAACTTTTGGTAATTTCTAAATGTGAGCTATTTGAACAGTAGTTCATTAAAATATTTATTAATTGCAGAGCACATTAGCATACATTTTAGGATATTACAAAATATAGGCATGCGTTAATAAAGTTTAAAAAAAATAAATATTTTGTTTAGCATGCCATTTTGTTATCCATTAAACAGTTTTTTTTGCATGCACGTGTGTGCTGCACAAAATAGAAAAAAAGTTAGAATTAAATAAGTTCTGTTTTCAAAGTTTAGTATTTACAAAACAGGAAATTTTGTGTGATTTTGTTTTGCATGTCCTTTGTATTTTATTAGAAAATAGCATTGTTATTTTTAATAAAAATTGGCTGCATGTTACACATGCACTTTGTATGTTAAGCAAATATAAAGGTTGCATAAAGGGGCAAATTTTTGTGATTTTCTTTTGCATGCATGTAGCTACTTACTGCACAACATATAAAAAAATGGAAAATGTTAAAGTATATTACGCTTATATGGGCATTGGCTAGACTAAAGTCCACAATGGAAGTGCATATGCAGCATGCATGCCCTTTATTTAACTCGAAATAACATTGCTTCTTTTATAACAAAATGGCTTACAAAACAAAGTCACAAAAAATTGCTTTTTTTGCAACTTTAATTAATGTATATAATACGAAGTTCTTATGCAGAATGCATACCATTTTTTATAAAATAACTATTAAACATTATTTAATGTGGTTTAAGTTTACCAAAATTTGTTAAAAATTTGCACAATATCTTCCAATAATTTTCCACCTTTGTTCCAACAGGCGGTGCATGCCAATTTTCCCGAGCTATTATTTTGACGAAAACATCAATTCTTTTCATTGGCGTGCGATTCCGAGTTATTTAAATTTATTAATTCAAAAAAGTAGGAACCATTATTGTTTTGTGTCAGGTGTACACTAAATTCCTGCTTATTCGAACAGGGCCAGGAATTTTTTTTTTAAATATAATTTAGGAACTAGGAAAAGTAAAGAAAAACAAGTTTTTGTTGATAAACGTCGTACGTTAATTTTACCAAAAAAAGTGCCTTTACAAGATATATGTATGTTTTTTAATTTAAATCATAGATACCCATTTTTTTTTTAGTTTTAGAACACTTGCCAGGTTTTTCAGTTTTGGTAGGCCCATACTTACCTAGGGGAGAGTTGGATAATACCGCGCGTCTAATAATTCCGCGCATCTGTTATCTCAAAAACTATGGACTAGTTACGCTATCCAACGCCAATATATTATATAACCCAACACAGTTACCCTTCTTTGCGCGCACAGGCAGTTCGTTCTGAGCGGCTAGGAAGTGAAAACGCGTCGCGTAAGGTTTGGCGCTCATTTTGTAGGATTTCGCGGCTTTTTTATAAGAGGTAAGCCATACAATATTTACATTGTAACACATTAAACCCATACATTTTAAATGCAGATATATTGTAGTAAAATGTGAGTAATCTTCTGGGTACACAATTTGCCTTAATATATTATTCTGCGATTATAAAATAAAATGATCAAGTTTACCACTTTGGCGCTTAGAGCGGTATTATTAATCTAGGGCACACACACATATTTTTGACGACTATATCATTCTAAATTCTAATTCTATTGTCGATTATGACCCTCGGATAGGCCAATTACCTAGCCTGGAGGTGATAATATTACAGATATAGAATTAATAATTATCCATGATAATTCCACTTGTAGCTTAATTTCATTACCGTCACCTTATATTTTTAGAAGACAAATCAACCAGCACCAAAATTTTGAATTCTTTACTAAGGAACTATCAACAGACAAGCAGTCTATTGGCAATAATTACCCCTGTTTTGTTGGTGTAATAATGTAGTTTTTATAAATCAAACTTCCTAGTTACAGGCGCTTAGTATTATCCAACTATACCCTTATATTAAATTGTTCTAAAAACATCAAAAATGTTTTTAAAAGCTGACGTGGACCCTCGTAGGGGCAAGTACTCCATAATTTTACATTTATATAGTATATTAAGAACAACGTTATCGTACTAAGTGATATGTACAAAATCCAATGTATTTAGTAGTTCCCTAATACATAACCAACCGTTATCGCAATAAGTAATTTTTACTCGTCATCTAATAATTATTAGAGTTTGTTTTAAAACAGTCGGTTTTTGCAGTCCTCCAATAATGACTGAGCAAAACGGATATCTACCTTTTCCAAAAGGTTTTGCAACTGCGGCCATTCATCATAGTCAAGAACCAGAACAATGGGACTCCATGGCGATTGTAGCGCCGATTGTAACATCGACAACCTATAAACAGTATGGACCAGCAAACTTTAAGGTAAGGATAGTAAAATTTACGTCATATTTTTATTTAATTTTTTAAATTATTTTGTACTAATTCAATATTTGTTTTTGATATTCATGATCTATATTTTATGCATGAAGTAGTAAAAAAAAACACCTAGGTATTTCTTGAAAAAATATCTAAAGAAAAAGTATATAAAACATTTTCTTTAGATCCCATTTATACCCAGGCAATATTTTATATTCGGTTTTTTATAATATTTTACGGATATGCTAAGAAAAGGCACAGATAAATATTGTAATTATTTTTGACATTTAGTCTTTCTCTGTATAAAGATACTGGCTAATTATGAAACTTGAAATAGAAAGAAATGTAATATAAGTCTAAGAAATATTTTTGGTAAACTGTACTTCAAGTTTACACGTTTTCAACATATGAAACAATTTAGATTTTCTTACTTTTAAAATTTATAAAAAAAAAAACGACAAAAAGAAATGTTATTTCTTTGTTCTTACGTTTAAAACCTTTCCACTCAAAGCATTCTCCAGACTTAATCGGAGGTTAATTTATGTACAAGTAATTTTTATGTAATTTAGCTATTTCTTCCTAAAAAAATCTTAGGTTTATAGTAGCTGTTATTAGTTTTTTTTAGTAAAAATTTATGTTTGTACAAGCTTTCATCTAATGGTCCGGTTCCAGTATTTTTTTGTCTCGTCTGTTTAAAAATGTTTCTTTATTTTATTCACAGCAAAAACAGATAATTCTTACGCCTTCCATTATTTAATTTCTGATTTTTTTTGCTCCAAAATTTGTAAAAAAAAATTCCATTAGAAGGATGTAATTGCATATTTAAACATTTTTTAGGTAATTGTCTCGAAAGTTGCCTCCTCTCCGATTTTGAACAAATTTGGTATACGGGGGTTTTTTGGGGCGCTGATTAGGAATATAAAAAAAAAATTCGGCAACGTTTTGTTTTCGAGATATTCATCATCAAAGTTGAAAATCAAACTAACCTTATTTTCACTAAATTCCCCCTTCCTTTTGTACACAATTCTTGATTTTTACACTAAAGTGGCACACAATATTTTATAAACACAGTTTAAAACCATCTGTTTGTATTTATTTTACACCTTTTCTTTCAAGTTCAAAGGCAGCAGCCATATTTGTTTAAAAAAACCCTAGTGTATACATGGTTGCGTCCACCTTGGGGCGTGTGAAAGTGGAGGTTTGCAATTAAATGGAAAAAAGGTTTAAAATAAATATAAAAATAAGTTTTTAAAATGTGTTTGTGAAATATTGTCTGCCAATTTAGTGTAAAAATTAAGAATTCTGTGCAAAAAAAGGAGGAATAGTGTAAATAAAGTTAGTTTAATTTTCAACTTTAATGATGAATATCTCGAAAAGGAAACGTTGCCGAAAAAAATGTTTTTTTAGATTCGTAATCAGCGCCCCAAAAACCCCCGTATACCAAATTTGGTCAAAATCGGAGAGGAGGCAACTTTCGAGACAATTACCATTTTTTAATTCCAAACAACTTTTCATAATAACAATTTTTGATATTGTAAAATATAAAGGTACTTTACTCTTGAGCAAAATTCATATTTTTCGACATACCTTGTAAGAGATTGATAAAATTTAATATCTGTTGATTGCATTTTAGATTTCAGAAGATGCAAAACTTTTTATGAAGAATAACATTTTTTCGTAAAATTAATAATAAGGAAAGTTTCCCACTTAAGAAGACACACTGTATATGTATCCCATTTAAATATCAAAATTTGAATTTACTTCCGGTATGACCGTAAGTCGGGAAAGCTTGTCATATATGCATAAAAAAGACGTTTCGTTTGAGTCACAACCGTACCAAGTTTTGTTGATATCGATAAATAAATCAAAAATAACCACCGAAAAGTAGCCTGGACACCCGGTATTAAAAATTTCAGTTGGTTTTATTTGGGTTACTCGCCTTTTTACTTTTTGGAAAATAGGACCCTCTTGGTCCGGGTCCCGGGGTATGCGGGCTAACCCTGTCCAGGCGAGTAACCCAAATAAAACAAACTAAAACATGGATCCGCCACAAAACTATAGAACATATTAAAAATTTCGTTTAGTCCTAAAATATGAGAAAATATATCAATTATCTAAATTATGATATGTGTAATTTGTTTACCATTATTAATTTAATTGCATAGGTGCTATTAAATCCCATTTTAAAAGATTTTTTTAATTGAATGTTTTAAATCATAAAATTATCACTAAGCTGTATATGGTAAAAGTCATTTATCTTTTATAGTTGTTTTTGATGATTAGCAAACAAATTAAACAGCATTATTATTACGCAACTAATCTGTGCTAATCGGTTTTAAGAAACTTATGATAAAAACATTTTGATGTCCTTTTTTTGATCCAAGATATTTTATTGTTGTTCTGATTTAGAGGTATACTAATGAACTTGATTAAAAATATTGTTTAGTACAATGTTGGTAGTTTGAGGTTTTAAATAACTTAACTTTATATTCTATTACGCTACCGACTTATTTTTAAAGTAGAATACTCAGATATTGTAGTTTTAAGTATTAAAGATATATTTAAATTATTCTGGTGAATCCCAGATCGTTGCTCTTGACATATCCAAAGCTTTCGATCCGGTCTGGCATGATGGGCTTCTTAACAAACTTCCTTCTTACGGTCTTCCACCCAAGCTTTGCTCTTGGCTTTCCAGTTTCCTTTCTAATCAACGTATATCAGTTACTGTATATGGTCATTCTTCCAGCTTCTACCAAATTAATGCTGGGGTGCCCCAGGGGTTAGTGCTGGCACCCACGCTGTTTCTCCTACACATTAACGATCTTCTTTCTTCCACAATCAATCCTATTCATAGTTTTGCTGACGATAGTACCCTCAACTCTAGTATTCGATTTCTTAAGCCACCATGTAATTTTGTTTTTGAAAACAAACCCTGGTCAATGCAGATATCTCTTTCACAAGACCTCAAACTTATCTTGGATTGAAGCGCCAAAAATTTTGTTCAGTTTAATGCCTCGAAAACACAGTCATGTTCGCTGTCGCGAAAAAAGTCTGCCAATGCTCATCCCTTACATATGAGCCTCCAAGTTCTGCAGAACAAAGAGTCGTTTAATCTTGTCGGCGTCACTTTTGAGAATAACCTCAATTGGCACAAACACATTACATATATAGCAACGGCAGCTTCAAAAAAGCTTGGATTCCTCTTTCGAGCCAGAAAATATTTCTCTTCTTCCAATCTGTACACTCTTTATGTATCCCAGACCCTCTTTAGAATATTGTTCTCATGTCTGGGGAATGGTGTCCCCTACAATACTTAGCATTATGGACTCCATTCAAAGAAGAGCAGTTCGTCTTATTAATGATCCAATGCTCACAAAAAGGCTTCCTCTTCTTGCCCACCGTCGAGATGTAGGGGATCTGTCGCTTTTCTATAGGGATTTTCACGGCTTCTACTAAGAGGAGTTGGTCAGTCTAAATCCTTCTCTGGCAGCTCCCAACAGAGCAACACGTAGTGCAACTTAAATGCATCATTTTACAGTTCAGTTAGAGAGGCCCCGAACTTCCCGCTTTCTTCGTTCCTTCATCCCTAGAGTATCAAGATTATGGAACCTACTGCCCGCAGAAGTTTTTCCTTCTCCTCACAATCTCCAAATATTTAAGTCCCGTGTGAACAAACTCCCTCTCCCACGGTAGTACTTCGGCATGAGCCTTCGTGGACTGTCCCAAGATAAAAAAAGTAATATTTTATTATACACTGCTTTCCAGATATGAACTATTTAAGTATCTGTAGAATATCGTCAGTGCAAGTTGAAATAAAATAGCTTGCACATTTTAATCTTATGTTTCAGTATTTTTATTATTGACTTTAAGAAAATATACAAGCCCGGAGGCAATATTGTACGTAAAAGTAAATCCATTTACACACAGATTATATAAAAAGGAACTAAATACTAGTCCCTGTTAAAATGACACTAACATTACATTTTTTAAATCATTATTTACCTCCTCTCAGTCACAGAGAGCATTGGCTTTTAGTATTGTTTGGTTTACGCCCATGAAACGCATTTTATAGTGCCAGATCAAATTAGGAGATACAAAAATATTGTGGTAAATTGGTATAAATTCGTATCTAATGGTTTTAAGATATTGTATTTTTATTGAAAGATATTTTGTTTTAAACCAAAAGTTCAAAAATAGGGGAGAAAATACTACAAATAGCGTTTTCTATTACTATAACTTTTTTAAATCAAAAATAAAGTGTGCAGGTGTTAAGAATAATTGAAATCCTCTGAATTATTAAGTTAAAACAGTCCTTATTAATCAAATCCATATATTGCGCATAAAGTATATTTATGTACAGGGTGTCCTGATAAGGTTGTCCTCCTGCGATATCTCGAAAACCCCTTATCGCATAGCTTTCGGAAAAAAAAATTATGGTAAAACCAGCCTCGAGAAAATGCTGGAAATTATTTTCAAGTTTCTAATTCCATCGTTAGAGGGCGTAAAACTAAGAACAAAATTTAAAACACGGATTATTTAAAATTACTCCATATTAATTGTAAGTTATGTCGTTGATAGTTTTCTCGCAAACTATGTAAAATAAGAAAACTTTTTTCTTTTAATCGTTTTTCCCTAAGATGTGAAATATGGGGAGGGGGGAGGACCGAATATAGATTTGAAAAAAATTAAATAACTTTTTTTCGGCTTAACCGAATTTGATAACCCAGGTTTCGTTTAAAAGAGCTTTAACCAGGGCTTAAGATAAGACATTGGCAAAAATATATAGTTGTATATCTATAAGCCCAATAAAAAGAGCATAAAAAAGTAAAGAAATTGGTGAAAACCGCATTTCGATATCTTAATTAATTCTCGAATTATTGCCGAAAAACTGCATTACTCGTATCCTTTCCTATTTTAAGCTGTCAGATAACGCTGCGTTTTTATCGAGAGTACCGGGACGTCAAAAATCACAGAAAACAGGGACGTCAAAAATGACCAGTGCATTGTTTGTCACACCTTATAATTTTAAATTTAGTTCTTGTTTATCGCAGTAATTTTAAATTATGACTTATTCTACCACGGAAGCACACAATATGCTCGCCGTTTTTTTTTGAATATTTTTAAAATGCCTTTATTGCTGCAAGACAATATGCCATAAGATATTCCAAAAGACGGCATTTTAATAAATATGTCTTTAGACGTTTGGCAAGCCGTTTAAGAAAAAGCCAGAGCCTGTAGATAATAATAAATCAGCTATTATTATCCACGAGCCGCGTAATTATAAATGCTGTTATTAAATTAATGATAAAGAAATAATAAGGATATTATTGATATTATTTAATATTTGTAGAAAAACAAATGGTTTTTGTTGCCATGGCATTCTCGATAAAAACGCCGCATTGTTTATCTGACAACTTAAAAAAAGATACCAGCAATGCAGTTTTTCGGCACTAAGTCGAGAATTTATTAAGATATCGTAATGCTGTTTTCACCAGTTTCTTAAATTTTGTATGCCCTTTTTAATGGGCTTATAATAATAATACCTTTGCATTTAAATTTTTCGAAAAAATTGACCAAATTTATAACATTGACACAAACTATAGTCTCTAGGCATAAAACAAAAAAATAAATTAATTATACCAATATTTTATCTTAAGCCCCGGTAAAAGCTATTTGTAACAAGACCTAGTTTATTAAAATCGGTTAAACCGAAAAAAAGTTATTTAATTTTTTTTAAAATGTACAATCGCTTCTCCCACCTTTCTATATTTGACAGGTTAGAAAAAAACGCTTTTAAGAAAAAAGTTTTCTTATTTTACATAGTTTGCGATAAAACTATCAACGACATAACTTATTATAAAATAATTTTAAATAATCCGTGTTTTAAATTTTGTTCTTAGTTTTACGTCCTCTAGCGGTGGAATTAGAAACTTGAATAATTTTTCGAAGGGTCTCATGAACCGACGTCGTTCGACTTGACTCCATGGGATTTCTTTTTCTGGGGAAATTTAAAGAGTCTTGTATATTTAACACCAGTTCACACCACAAAAGACCCGATAGAAAGAATAACATACCATTGCAACGATACTCGAGCCAATCCTGGAAT
This sequence comes from Listronotus oregonensis, assembly GCA_019359885.1. Classification (NCBI taxonomy): domain Eukaryota; kingdom Metazoa; phylum Arthropoda; class Insecta; order Coleoptera; family Curculionidae; genus Listronotus; species Listronotus oregonensis. The sequence continues at coordinate 210,679 of JAHBCN010000141.1, forward strand.
GTTGTTTAGAGTACAACGAGAAAACATCCGTCGAATAACGAAATGTATAGAGGTACAGGGCGCCCATTTCGAAAATCAGCTTAAGTAGGCAAGAAAAGGCATAGCTTTTACATTTTTAACATTCTTGCGTTTAATAAATAATTTCAATTTTTTTTTGAACCTCTTAAACATGTTATCAAAACAAATGTAGAGTACCTTTTATAAAAAGGAATAACCGAAGTATTTAAAAACCAATTTTCACCTCTGTAAAATAACACCTGTCAAAAATATGGCCCAACGAGTGTGGTGGCAAGTCCGTTCCTGTCGACGTAAACTATCTACTATGGTTTTATGTGTCTTTATGGCTTTTACAACATATTAAAATTTCAATAAATTATACAAGTCGGTTAAAGTTAGAGCCAAAAAAGTAAATGGCTAAGTACCCCTTTGGGACGTTGAATCTCCGTTAGGGGGCACTTTAGGAAAAATGTTTCTATAATAAATTAGGGTTATTTCGACTTCCCCTATATGCTCCCGAGAGTATGCTATATACTTACCGGACACCCTGTAGAAAATAGGCAAAACCTAAATTTCGTACAGATTTCGGTTTTATGCACCGTTTTTCAAAAGATGGTGATTTGCTTTTAAATTTTAGGTACCCAAACAGCTTCTATTTTGCTATGTGAACTATCTAAATTATAAAGCAACGTTGTACTCTAAACTAATTTTTTGGGAGTGGGGGATGATAGGTTCATGTGCTTCTTTTACAAAAACTTAAAAACTTTATATTCAAAATAAAGCTGTAAGGCTATCAGTCAAAGAACACTTTTTTTAAAATTTAAAAGGTTGTAATTTTAAAACTTAAATTTTATGTTTACTAATAGCACCACTTTTGTTTAATCAACATAATTATTTTCAGAAATACGAATACAGCAGATCCGGTAACCCTACCCGAGAAGTTCTAGAAAATGTTTTAGCAAAACTAGACAACGGAAAATATGGTTTAGCATTTTCATCAGGATTAGGAGCAACTACAGCAATTCTGGGACTTTTAAATTCTGGAGAACATTTAATTAGTGGCAGTGATGTTTATGGGGGAACAAATCGTCTTTTTAATAAAGTAGCGTCCAAATTTGGTATCGAAGTTACTTTGGCGGATTTTACAGATTTGTCTAATTTTCAAAAACATATTAAAAATAACACTAAGGTAATTACATCTTCTTAAAATTATTGACTTTTATACGTAACAATAGTAGCTGCTCAGTTTAAATAATCTGGGAATTGCTAAATACTTAGTTTAAATGCAGGAACGGTTGGTCTACAATTCAAACGATACAATAACAAAAAGCACAGTTAACATAAGCTGCTCGATTTCATATTACAGCCTCTGCATTGGGGTCCATAGTATTTTAAATTTTAAAATTCAGCGCTTTAAAGTAATGAAAACGGCCAAATCGGGTCCATAATTTAATCTGTTTGTTGCAGAGGTTTACAATTCAAATGTAGCTGATTCTCGCTAAAGGTTTATTTTCAATATATTTTAGTTTCATTAATAAAGAACATGGCGCAAATCTCAAGGAAAATAGTGATCAGTGAGGTTTTTACAATTTTTTAATATGTCGTAACCCAAGTCAAGACTAACAATTTTTGAACTGGCACAGGCAGGGTGAACCAATAATTGAACTTAAAAAATCCGCTTGCACTGTACCTGTAATACAATGCAATATTTCATTTGACTTTCAATTAAATATTATTTAAAAAATACAGGGTTAAAAAATTACCTAATGAATTTTATTAAAAATATAGGTAAAGTTTAGAAAAAAATAGGAACGTAAGATGACATGGTTCTTTAGTTTAATGTTATTTGATCATGGTTTGTTAATATGGACCTTAAGGTGCATTAGGATATACATAACATAAATATGGTAACAAACCTGTTAGTTTATTACCATATTTTATTACAGCAAATGTTGTCTATAACATGTTGTAAACAGTTAAAAAGAAAATATTAGGCTACTGATTTTAATTATTAAGCTAAATTATTTCATTATAACTTGTTCATTAACTTTTCTCCCAGCTGCATGTACTCTTACTTCGTGCTGTACATAGCCCAAGTACCCAATGACACTGCCATCATGAGCACAAACTCTCTACGTTATGTATTTCATTACAGATCATCTGAAGATATCTTGAACTTACTACTTTGTTAGTTCCTTATTTCTTAGTGCGCCTGGACAGTAAATTCTCTGCAGAGGGTTTTTCATTCCCTCAAAATCTTCATGTCCTGTATTATTAAACTACTTGTTACTTCACTTTTGTTTTACTTTCATCCAAAATGGTGGATTGCCATCGATAAACCGACTTAAGCCGGAGTCTCATGCGTCCGATTTCCGACGATCCGATCATCCGAAAGTATTTTGATTGGTCAGAACATTTTGGCGCCATTTTTCATCCGAAAATTTTAACATTTTATCCGACGTCGGATGGAGTTAAATTAATTTTAATTTTGTACGATGCGTTTCTTTCTGGTCTTCTAACCTTACTTTATTTACCTTGTTGGGGTAATTTAAATTTATATTGAATATTAAAATAAACAGTTATAATTTAAAATCTTTAAAAATTTTAACCTTAACCTTTACCGCATACTCAACAACAACTTTCTCTTCTTCCATTAAATAGTATTTAAGTTCCGTTAGGTTATTATTTCCTCTTTGTTTTATTGCAGTTTCACAGGTTGACCTTTAAAATGCTCTTATTATCTTTTCTTTTGACTGGATATAGGATCCGAAATTCGGATCAATGAGACATGCAAGTTTTCCGACAAAAAATTTTAAAAAAATTCGTACGTCGGATGGTCGGAAATCGGACGCATGAGACTCCGGCTTTATAAAACTACCTATATAAGTAAAATAAAAACTACTATATAGACTCCGCCAACTTGGTAATTTTATTTTACTGTTTATTTTAAATAGTCAGACTTTAAGCAACCAGGCTTTCATATAAAAAGGATCATTAACTTATATTACAAACCAAAACAAAAATGTTTTAGCTTGTTTGGATTGAAACACCTACAAATCCGATGATGCAAGTAGTCGATATAAGGGCAGTATCTACAATAGCCAAGGAAAATAATTTAGTTCTTGTGGTTGACAATACATTTCTTACTTCCTACTTATTAAGGCCACTAGATCTCGGAGCTGATATAGTTAGTTATTCGCTCACCAAATATATGAATGGTCATACTGATGTTGTCATGGGGGCTCTAGTAACATCTAATGAAGAATTGTATGAGAAGCTAAAGTTTTTACAAAACTGTAAGTAATCCAATAGTGTTTTACACTGCTGTTTTAAATGTAAGTCGAAAAGAATACTTATTTTGTAAAGTTTATATAACCATTTATGAAATCTGCATTTCTTTATAATTAAAAGTTTATTAGCAATGGCCTGCAGTTGCCTTGTTTTTAAAGTGCAGAAGTCGTATATATGTATGTATTTAAAATACCATTTATGATGTAAAGTTAAAAATGCTTGAACATCCTTATTTACCTTACGTGGCTTCATTAAATTATTATCTGTTTTCACAAATATAAAAAGTTTAAAAGGAAGGATAATTAAAGAGCAGTGAGCACATACGTCTATTATCGGCACCATCTTTCGAAAAAATCATTTTAGAAGTCAGTTTATCTCTAACTTTATTATATCCGTAAAAACTTGTCTGAAAAGGAGCGGACCAAAATCCCAAAAAGCTTTAAATCGCCCCTTAAATACAAGGACAAAGGAATCCTGATTTTCCTTATTTTGAGCTTTCAACTAAAGGCAAACAAATGGCTTTTAAATCATAATATATAAATTAGCACGAACATTTAATTAAAAAATCTATAATTTAAAACATGTTTTAATATAATTAAATATGTATGCTTTTATTCTTCAGCAATGGGTATTGTTCCTAGTCCCTTTGACTGCTACCAAGTTAATAGAGGTCTGAAAACTTTGGCTTTAAGAATGCAACAACATCACAAAAATGCTTTGATAGTTGCGAAATACTTAGAAAATCACCCCAAAGTGGAAAAAGTTATTCATCCCGGTAAGTTTTCTTTATATAATAACCTCAACTAAACATGGTAAACCAATTGTGTAACAAAGACCGATATTTCCACTATAAATAATGGCAACAAGATGTTATGTTTTTTTTATTATATAATTAAAGGGTTCTGAAGGATTCATCGTCTAATATTATTATAAATTATTAAGAGTATTCCAAGTAAATGTTTTTATTTTTGAAAAAAAATATAAATGTCTCCTAAAAATTCTGGATTAAATTTTTGTAATATCATGCCTAGAATTTAAAAAAATGCACGTTTTCAATTAATTATATTGCTATTACAGAAATAAAAACAGCATTTTTTATTTTAATACTTAAAAGTTTCTGTTCAGACCAAAGCCTAAAAAACCCGACACATTATGTTTGGTATAAAAAGTATTAAACATTGTCCCATTACTAGCCCGTATGGATATTAGAGTGTTATAAGATATAGAGGAGTGATAACTTAGAAAAGAAATAATACTTTTCAAACTTCCACAATTTTTTATTTTTAAGTTTTATTTATACAAAAGAAAACTAGACATGTTTCGCAACACTGTTGCTTCATCAAAGGAGTTTAAGAGACATTACTATAAACTAAAACTTACAACCAACATGTACACAAATAAGCAGGTTTTACAATAGGAAAAACCTAATTATTATATTTAATTAATAAAACAGATTCAATCTATTTAAGTCTAGATTGTTTAAAAGAATATTGGAATTTTTGAGCCATGGATTCTAGCAAATTTAATTTTACACTTTTGTTTTCAAAAAAATGTCATAGTTAAAATTAAATGAATGTTGTTCTTCTATTAAATGGTTGGAGTAATTAGAATCAACAAAACTAGAATAATGTTCATGTTTATCGAAATTCCTACCCGTTTGTCCTATGTAAATTTTTGGACAGTCATTACATTTTAATTTATAAACACCCGATTTCTTTCCTTTATTGGTTTTAGTTTTATTGTTTTTAATATACAAATTATTAACGGATTTAAAGGCAACATTAATATTTAAGTGTTTTAAAAAAGTACCTATTTTACTACTAATATGACCTAAGTATAATCACTTTGTAATTATTTTTTGGTTCTTTTACAGTGGGATATAGATTTATTGCTTTTTTATATAATTTTTTGTTTAACATTTTTTCAATTATTTTTGTGTATCCATTATTTAAATTTGTTTAATTATATTTAATTCTTTTTGAAAGTCTTTATTTAAGGGTAATGTTATTAATCGATGAATCATACTGAAAAAGAAGCTAATTTTTGTTGTATTGGATGACATGTATTGTGAATAGTAATATCATGATAGGTTTATGGAAAACAGAAAAGTCAATTGTTGATTTTATTGATACACAATTTATCGAATTATTCTGCTCTTTTTCTATTGTAAATTTTATGTTTTCATGTATGCTATTTATAAAATCAAGAAAACTCAGTTGTCTCTCAGTGCCCGTAAAATGCCAAAAACATCATCAACATATCTATACCAATCAATAAATTTATTAAAAAAAGAGGATTCTTAGAAATAATAGATTCTATAGAATCCATAAAGATTTCTGCTAGGAGAGGACTTAAAGGGTTACCCATGATAAGATACTTGTATACAATTTATCATTGAACTCAAAATAGTTTTGTTCTAAACAGGCTTCTAAGGCGTTAATTATTTCTTGTTTTTTAACTAACATTGTTACTTATCAAAAGTTTTTCAACAAGTTTTATGTCACTTAAGAATACTAGGGAATAGATTAGTAACATCAAATGAAACCAGTTTAGCGTTATTTGGTAGAATTATGTCTTTAATTTTATTGACTAAATCGTAAATGATAGCGTAAAGTTAATTAGTATTAATAATGTTAATTAAGCTTAGAGAGGTTATTTGGTGAAACGACTTCTTATCGGATTTAATTTTTATAAGCGAATTAACTTAGAAAGAATGAGTGTTAATTTGCAGATCCATTTTGCTTCTAATTATTTTTTGGTATTTGTTCGTGGGGTCTGTTTTCAATATATATTTTTGGGTCTAAGAAATCTAAAGTTTTTTGAATATAATCTGTTTTATCACTATTACAGTATTGCCTTTGTCAGCCTTAGTAAAACAATATTATCACAAGAAGTTTAGTTTTTTTTATTTGTTCATATTTATATTTAATATTATTCTGAGTATCTTTGAGTGCTCTTTCTGTGTCAACACCAAGAATTTAAAGAATTAGTATTAATATTTTGAATATTATGTAAAACCTTTTTCTAACAAATTTACTTCGCATTTACTTAAGTTTACTCTAGAAAATTTATTTAATTTTATTGTATTAGATTTAGAAGTAAGAATTTTAAGTTTTTTTTCTTTGAGTTAAATATTTTTTATTAATAATTTTGCTTACTTTTTCTCTCGTATCTATCCAAAACAAGGTGTAATTTATATAATAACTCTGTATGCTTAAAACTATAGGTTCCACGCTTTTGAAACTGCGTCTTCTTTTCTATTGATAGCCATTTTTTCAAACCAGTTGTAGATCCAATCTGCGCTGCTTTGCTTGTGTTGTTAGTTTTAAGCTTCATATACTTGGAAGACACCTTTTTGAAACTGTTAAAAAACCACAAGTTTTGTGAACAAATTTTATAGTAAAAATACCAAAGGAAACTTTTAAGCTTCTTTTATTTTATTGAATTTGGAAGTCACTTTTAAAACTTCCACAATTTTTTATTTTTAAGTTTTAGAAAACTCGACATGTTTCTGCAACACTGGTTCATCAAAGCTGGTATTATATAAACTAAAACTTACAACCATAATAAGCAGGTAGATAAAATGGGAAAAACTTATTTTATACCTAATAAAACAGATTCAAAACGGAGAAGAATTTAAGTCTAATATTGTTTAAAAGAATATTGGAATTTTTTGAGCATTTCCAAAAAATTTAATTTTACACTTTTGTTTTCAATATGTACAAGTTAAAATTAAATGAATGTTGTTCGGTTAAGATGAATAATGTTCTGTTAATTTTTGATTTTTTTTGGAAATTACATTTTAATTTATAAACACCTGATTTCTTTCCTTTATTGGTTTTTTTTATTGGTTTTTTTAAAACACTTAAATATTAATGTTGCCTTTAAATCCGTTAATAATTTAGGGAAGTATATTAAAAACAATAAAACTAAACCTGTTCCAAAAAATCGTTACATTATTCTAGTTTTGTTAAAAGAAAAAAGATTCTAATTACTCCAACCATTTAATAGAAGAACAACATTCATTTAATTTTAACTATGACATTCTACATATTGAAAACAAAAGTGTAAAATTAAATTTGCTAAATCCATGGAAATAAACAAGCTCAAAAATTCTATTCTTTTAAAACAATCAATTAGACTTAAATTCTTCTCCGTTATTGAATCTGTTTTATTAATAGGTAAATATAATAATTAGGTTTTTCCTATTGTAAATATCTACCTGCTTATTTGTATACATGTTGGTTGCAAGTTTTAGTTTATAGTAATACCAGTCTCTTAAACTCCTTTGATGAAGCAACAGTGTTGCGAAACATGTCGAGTTTTCTTTTGTATAAATAAAACTTAAAAATAAAAAAATTGTGGAAGTTTGAAAAGTGATATCAAAACACAATATTCACAAATTTTACAACTCAAAAAATAAAATTTTACAGTAGAGCTAAAGGAAAAGATACCTTGTAGTTTAATAATTTGACTAACCAAATTTTAGATTGAGCTTTTGGCTGCATCTTAAATTTGGTTTTATTTTAAAGTTAAGAAGGAACACAGGTTTTTGAATATATTTTTTTTAAAGATTTGTCACTTTTGCAAAAAAAACACAATTTAGATTTGTTCGGCTTAATTTAGTTCGTAGCATTCTTAGAATTTATTTACTTTTAAAAGTTAATTAAGGAAATTCACTTGTAACGCTTACTACAGGATTTTAAAGTCTTAATTTTATAAAAAATAAAATTTTAGATTTTTTAATTTGTGTCACTTTTAAAGAGGAGGTGCGATATGATAATTATTAAATGGTTATTTTATAAAAAAAAACTATAGTCCAAAAAAAGGTACAAATCGGTTAAGATGTTTGTTAATTTGATTTTTTGTAAATCTGAACCATTAAGATCCCTGTTATCGTTACACCCATGACTAACACAATCTGAGATAATCTGTTTTAGTCAAATCTTTGACTCGATACAGGTTTTATAGGATTTGGCTCATATTTTTTTGGCAAATTTGTTTTAGCACAAGATGTATTTTGTATACATGCCGTTTTAAATTATCATGTGCAAAGGTTTGAAATTCAGGTCTGGGCTTGAGGAAAATTGCAGATTATGAATCTTAAAAATTCATCATCCTGTATATAATTTTTTTTTAATTTGAAAAGAGCATAAAAAACTAATGTTAATCACCGTATTTAGGTTTGCCATCCCATCCACAACACGAGTTGTTTAAAAGTCAGACAAGTGGCCACAGTGGGACTTTTTCATTTTACTTAAAAGGATCTCTTGAAAGTTCCAAAGCTTTTTTGACTTCCTTAAAAATATTTGCGTTAGCTGAAAGTTTAGGAGGATATGAAAGTTTAATTGAATTACCGTAAGTACTTTTTGACTTTATTTTAAAAATTTAGTATTTTAATAATAGTAGTATCCTAAGAAGCTATTAAAATATTTAGCGGGGTATGATCTCTGAATTGTATAAGTTTATTTTAATAAACTTTTGGAAACAAATGTGTTCATTTGAATAAGTTTGGATTAAAAAATAAATATTAAAACTATGGCCTGGAATTTTATGCGTAATTTGAAAATAAAACCAATTATTTATATTAATATAAAAGACAATTTTTAGCACTAGTGTTTATAAGTAAATTATTTTTAGAGTTATGGGTATTGGTTCTTTGCCCCTATAAACATCAAGATTTATTAAATTCTCTAATTTTATTACATATGATCAATATGTAAACAAAAGTTTGAGATTATACGGGTTTAATTTTTTTGACTTAAGAGACATATCTTTGACCCTTTTCCTAAAACCACCCCAATGCCGGGTTCTTCCTTAAACTTATTTTACTTTAGAGTGGTTTAAATATAAGACTATCCATGTATTTACGACCACCTTAAGCAAAAGTTCACACATTCGGGTCTTCTAGACATGTATTATTAGGAGTCCATATAATAATTATTGCCTTACAATAAATTAGCCTGATCCTACAACTTTAAACAATAAGAATATTAGTTTTAAAATGTCTTTATTTTCTGACAACAAAGATCACTTTTATACTTATATATAAATAAGTAAAAATAATAATAAATTGTAGTTTAACATCAAATCAACTGTAATATCAGATACTTCTCCAGTGGTTTGGTATATCAAAATTTAATTAATCATCACAATACCACAACTTAATTAGTGGTGTAATAGGCAAAAAGAAAAATAAAACCATTGTTTAAGAAGGCCCAGTTTAAATTAATTTAAATGCTTAGTAATAAAAAGTAATGTTTTGATATCAGTTTTCTAGTCGTATTTTCAGTGCCATTTGTGTAAGAAAATTAGGAAGCATTTATATAAAAATAAACTAAATTTACCCTTCATGACTATGGACATAAATGTCAAATACTGGCAAAACTACAAATACAGCGCCAGTGAAACTTTTACTAAAAAATAATTCAATTTTAAAACAAATGAATAAAACGTGTTTGTGGTTATCATAAAAGAAAACAACTTTAAACAAAAATTACAAAGTAGGTATTTTCGATATGTGATAGATGCAAACGTTTTTGCATCGTTTGCGGCAATAAATTATATTAATTAAACTGTTTTTACGTCTATCGATGTAAACTACTTTGGTTGTAGCCAAAAAAAAACTAATGAAATTTTCGAAATTGTTTGCAGTGGCTTCTTTTTGTATTGAAAAATTTTTTATTTACACAGAGTTTTTAATGGCGAAATACCAAACAAAATCATTTTAAATTAGAAAATTGTACCATTTGTTATGGGATTTTAAAATTTTATTTTTTCCTAGTTTCTGAAAGCATGGTCTTTTAGCAAAATAACTAAATCGGGACAATGTACTCATTAAATTAAAAACACTAGTTATTAATAGTTTTCTACTTTTAGATCTATAATGACTCACGCATCTGTGCCTGCAGATCAAAGAGCTGTACTGGGAATTACAGACACATTAATCCGATTATCAGTAGGTATTGAAGATGCTGATGACCTCGTTGCAGACTTAGAAGAAGCATTAAAAGCAGTTTAATTTAGTTAATTTTATATTTTACCAAGAACAATCAAAACTTATACTGAAAACGAACATCAAGCTAAAAAAATTAAACTGGACGGAATCTTTATAATGAAATAAAATTTTAGAGACCCGATTGAATCTCAATTTAACAGAAAACCGGAAACCGATATTTTGTAAAAACTACATACTTTATAAAATACTTTTTTTTAATACAAATAATATACTTATTTTATACACTTTCAAAAATGTAATTCTAATTAATGTTAAAACAGGCATTTATGTTTATTTTTGTGTGGATACTCCTCCGTTTTTTTTTAAAAAATTTATTTTTACACATTATACAAAAGTGTTATAAATTAATATATCTAAATTAATAAATTTATAAGTCACGCTGTGAACTTGGTAATAATAAATTCTTTATTCCGTTGATTATGTGATCACATGTTGTTTTACTTAAGGCTCCATTTTTGGCTAGATGCATGTTTACACTAGAAACAAACTAAAAATAAAAAAATATGTATATAAATACCTAATCCTAAATAGTCCAGTAGCTAAAGACCTGAAAGTACCCAAAGCTGAAAATAAATCTGTACAGTTCTCATTTGTGGCGCAATTCTTAGGTCTTCGCGGATGCTTTCGAGCAAAAAAAAGTTTATCACAATTCCAACGTGGGGAACCCATTGAAAATGGCCCCCCAAAGTCCCAAAAATGTGTTTCCCGCGAAAATCTGACAAAATATGCAAATTAGAGAATTTTTGTTCACCATTGTTTTCGCCACTCCAATTTTTTGTAAAAACGGCCGTCAAAAAATCCATTCACACTGGATAAATGTGGTGGTATTAGTAGTTTTTTACTAAAAAATGCAGATGGGCAAAACAATTATTTATCAAAACGCAAGAAAGATGGTGAAGGCAATTTTCCGGGATCATTGAACACTTGCTAAGGTCTCATTATAAAAAAGAAATGTTAATAACAAACCATTTCTTCAAAAAATATCAATAAAGTAATGAGATACTTTTAAAATATTGTAAAAAAAACTTTGACCGCTCTTTTTAACACTCTAGAAAAATCAGTATGGACCCAAACACATATGCAATGATAGGAACGGGTTTTCCCATTCCGATGAACTTCAAATGATTAAAAAATGTACATTATTGCCCGAGTAATGTAACAATTCGTCCGCCTGCTTATAAGTGATTCCATGAAGATAGCGGCATTCTCGCAGTAGAGCGGCAGCTGAAATGAGGGGACTTTTGGGTCCCGTTATCTCGAAAACTATCGTTTTTTCAAAAAAAATTATAAGGTCCATTTTTGTAGATTACAAGGCGATCTTCATTTTTTGTCTTAAAAAAAAAATCTTCAATTCGCATATTTTGGCAGATATTAGCGGGAACCCCATTTTTCGGGCCTTGAGGGGCCATTTTCAGCCCTTTCCCACCTGTTAATGCGGATAAACTTTTTTCGCTCAATAGCCTCCCCGAAGACCTAAGAATTGCGCCACAAGGGAAATCTGTACAGATTTATTTACAGATTTGTCCCTTCATTTACTGGACTAAAATTATATGCTAATATTTAAGGAGACCATCCCTGAAGTCATTTTAAGAAAAAAAATATATATGAAAATATGTCCTAAACGTCTTAACTTTTGAACTACAAGTTGATAAAGTTTAAAAAAAACATGCTTTTCTGAAATATCTGAAATACCATTTTGGACATCTATACGAAATTCGGTATGCATTTACTATGCACACAGACGCATTTTCTGGCTTACAACTTTCTTTAAATTTCTACCAGAGGCGTCTGTACGGGATTTGAATTTTACATATTTTAAGACAAAAATGTTACGCCACTGGATTTTTTCATAAGGGGATTTTTTTGGATGATCTGATCACTTTTACATAAAAATTATCGTATTTTTCTCGTAAAATGCACCCTTCTTGATAAAAACAATTAATTTAAAAGCATTCATTTCTTAGCATGCATGGATAAATTATTTTTTAAAAAAACCACACAAACCTAGGTAGCCTGGAATAAATTGTTTTTAAAACTTCACTGTCATAATAGTGATTGTTGGTATTCTAAACGTTTGGCGCTTTATTTTTGCAAATTCTAGTTTGCTATTCAGTTTATTTAATTTATTCGTTCTTTTTTGGGTTACTTATTTCAGTAAATATGGTGAATTTAAATTATACAAGTGCGGAAATGATGGCAATGCATTACGAATATGGTGATGTATTAGAGACCAAACGTGAACTTTTCCCAGTGGTAAGTTAAGAAATTTACGAAAAATCCGCGGTGTTTTGTCACAAATTATGTTCGCAGAAAAAAGCAAATTTTTCCAGGAATATCATTTAAACTTTTTTATAACAATCATCTGTGGGCGGAAGTGTTGAATAATTTAATAGGCCTATTTTGTCTGCCAGAACGCCTTGATAAACAGTCCTACTTACATTTGCTAAAAAAAACTAACTGGGTTGCTTAAAGACGTGCCAGTTGCGTTGAAAAATTAAATGTGGTTCAAGCACGATGAGCTGCTCCTGCTCATTTTAGCCAAAGACAATTGTAGTTTTACTATAGACACACAAATCAGTGCTAAATTCTTGTGAAGTAAGTTTGGACATTCTCGCTTATTGGAGCGAGCGTCCACTGGGGAGAAACAGTTATCCATACGCTGCTATAAAAACGAACACTATGCCGCTAAAGCTCTAACAATAAAAACAGTGTGATTAGAAATCATTTCTGTGGGAAATAGGCCAAATTCTTTGCTACAATAAAGATAATTTTTTGCTGTATAATACTAAAAATTTTAATTATGTAAATTTTTACTTTGGAAAATTTTAAATTTGATTAAAAAATATATTTGGCAGTTGATAGGATACATGATGTTTAATATGATTTAATTTTTTTTTTTAATTATATTTTTTATTTTAAGATATCTACACTTAAGTCAAGAAATATTGGAACTATACAACAAAAATTAACAGTCTATTTATTATTGCGAAATCGAACGATCCCATCGATTCTTTTCCACATTTTTACAATATATTAATGACTAATTTTTTAAAGTTAAATACCTTTAATTTTTATTGGATGTCTTGTATTTCATGTTGCTATTTTAAGTGCTGTGTTTTTTCTGTAGTGGTAATAATAGGACGTAAACTGTGTATTCTTACTGACGTTTTTAAGGTGCGTTTATGAAAATGTATATTTGTCAACAGCATAATTTCTTTTAACTTCCATCCACTGAACTGACATTTAACAAAGTGTTCATTCTTTTTATAACATTTTTTTTGTCCATTTTTCTAATGTTTAATTTTTAAACAGACGGATATATAAAGACATATATATATATATATATATATATATATATATATATATATATATATATATATATATATATATATATATATATATATATATATATATATATATATATATATATATATATATATATATATATATATATATATATATTATAATAGAAATTTTTTTATTATTAATATTATTTATTATTTATTGTTATTAAGTGATTATTTATTATGATGTTTATGATGTTTGTTGATTGAATTAAAAATATAATGCAAATGTTGTTTGATTTATTAGTATTGATTGAAAAGGCATCATATAAATTTTATTGCACTTAATTTATTTGTTTGTGGGGCAACAATAATAAAAAAAATAAACTATGTAATTTTTTCTTTTTATCAATGGTGATGCCTTTTTGCCCCTGATTATTCTGACTGTAGAGATTCTTTCTCAGGTGAGTTACAGATTTACTGTTTGTAGAGCCTGTTAACTTATAACATAAAATTGTTGATTCGTTTTATACTTTATTTTAAATTTAATTAAAATTGAAAATAAACATTAACAATACAATAATTTTAATCAGGATAGCACTGTTAGATGTTCATACATATATCAAATCATTGAACAAATTTTATTATAAAAAACATTGTTTTATGCAGTTCTTTCTTCGGTTAAGATTTTGTAATAATATTTAATTTTTAATCGAAATTAAAATTTTTGTAAATATGAATATTATTGTTTATTTGAAGTCAAATTAATGTTATTAAATAATTTTTTTACAATAAAATTTTATTTAATGTATTATTATTATTACAACAGTGTTTTTTATTTTGGTCCTTAAAGTTATAAAAATTTTACTATATATATGCGAAAAAACTTCAATTCACTTTATAGATTCGTTTTACGGACCTGTTCTTTACTCCTAATGGCAAAATATATTACTAGCCACTCTCCTGTCACTACTTAAATAAATGTCGTACCTTGTATTCTCACAGTTTTTTAAGAGAGAACGTACTTTCTTATAATAAAAGGATATAAACAGTGGTTCTTCTTGATGGAAAACTAATTCAAATGTGGCTGCGGCAATATGTATGGCTGATGTCCTCTTTGCTGCCGTCCAGATGACAACAATGCCAATTTCTTTTTGTTTATACTTCGTCGTCGGCAGGTTTTATGATTGGATTTTACGCTTAAATCTGTCCTCGTTCCCAGGTAAATCACTCTTTATTTTTATTATATTTTTTCGTTTATATTTAGTTTGCTTAACTTTTGAATCGTTTCACACGCAAAACTTTTATAATGACAATATAGTTTCCAAAGTCAATGTACCTGTACTCTTCTCGGAGAAGCTTTTGTTTTTTTGACCTGGGGAACCGTGGCTTTTAGTAACTGATTTTAAAGAGTTCGTTTTCGAGCGTCATTAGTATTTATAACCTCGGGAACAAGTAGTGCAATTTAGAAAATTATTCATTTTCGTTGGCTTACTTGATGTTTTTTTATCGGTCACGTATAATCTTTAAATTATGTAATTTTCTACCTTTGATAGAATTTTCTTTATGATCACCCGAGCTAATGACCTTTTGTATTAATTAGAAATTTAATGCCCTTTGAAAGGTTAGGTTAATGCGGTTATTTTATTTTCCTTGTCATATTTATTTCAACGAACAAACGCATGTCATGAAAATGCATATCAAAATTTTCGGTATTTTTTTCTTTTTTGAATAAGTTTTCCACTTTTAAGCCTTAAAACTATTAAAATAATTCATACTCAATTATTCTACATTTATTAAACCTAATTACTACTCTGCACCATAAATCTGCTTATAAATTTACCATTGTCCGTCATTGTCTTCGTTTTAACTGTGTTCACTTTAATTTATATTTTGAGATCACTTTAGTGTTTTCCACATAACTTTTAATCAAGAGGTTGTTTTCCTTTCTTTTCCTACCTAGTTTATTTAGTTTTGATTTCCCACTCATTTAATATTTCATAAATTCTCACTGTCTGTCATTTCACTGTTTTTAAACGGGTTTTTCACCTTGTGTATTTATTCCGATCATTTAAACACTTATTATATTTAGCCTACGTCTAATTTCTATCTAATTATAACTATCTTACCATAAAACTAGCAATAGCATAAAATTGATCATATTTTGCTTTACTCGCCATGGCTATCTTGAAGGTTGTTTTTGTCCCATATAATTGCAATCCTATGTATGTTTTGATATGTTTCATTATAATATGTTACTTAGATAGGCTTACACCCTTTTTTTATATTTTGGGCTTCTTGCTGTTTTTGTGGACCTAGATATTTGTCAAGGTCATTGACCTTCCGCATTTCTTCGAGACCAATTTTGCTATTTTTCAATATCTTATTGTTTCCATGGTATTTAACGTGACTAATGTTAATATTTATGCATTTTGTTATGTTTGGCTGCTGGATTTAATTTTATTTCTTTACATTTTGATCTACTAACTCCCTGAATTTATGCTTTTTTCTAATTCTCCCTTTGTTGTGCCTTGATTCGAAAATTCTTAGTATTGAAAGTTATTGACATAGTTTATATTTATAACTTCCCCTACTTGAATAAATTTTTTATTTTTAAATTTTCAATTTACAAGGAAAAAATGTATGAAAGTGTATTATTATTTTGTCCACTCTATATAACATATTTAATTATAAATAAATTGTATAAATTTGTTAATGTGGAAAAATGCCTCTTTCCTTTCCTGTTTCTAAATCGGCTATTTGATAACTATTTATTCTTTTTTCAGTCAAAAAATTACATGGGCCAATAAATGGTTGTAGAAAACGGGCATACACTTTCCGAATATCCTGTCATCCTCAAATTTCGTGACTAGATCTCCTTTTTAAAACGTGTTCTTTTTCTGATATTCTTTTTTCCTTCCTCTAGCTCGTTTTTTGATGTTTTTATTTATTTTTATCTATTACTTCGGTAGTTCTTTTGCCTTGCTTTGAAAGCTGGTATGTTTTCACACTCTCTTTTAACGGAATCAACCAAAACTATGTTTTAAGTCTATTTTCGTACATATCGTTGGCCTTTGTTATTTGTCCTAAAAATTGCATCTATAGGCATGGGGGCTTCATATTGGGGTACTGTATATTTATTGTTAATCCTGGCGTCTAAACATATTCTAATCTCATCGTTCTTTTTAGTACTACTAATACTGATTTATGTATGGTGTCTGCTCTTTCAATAATGCCGTTGCTGATCATATCGTTTATTTCATCGTTTACTCTTGGCAGTGCCGATATGGGATAGGGTAAGTTTTTAATAAATTTTCGATTCTGTTTACTGTAAATCGTATATACTGGTTAGTTATCCTATTCTTCGTTGATTAAATTGCAATGCTCGTTTAATAAGTCGTCTAAGTAAAATTTTTATATTCTTCAGGACATTTGCTGTTGTTTAATTGCCTGTTTATAATTTTATCCGTGTTACTTCCTTATTCACCCATTTCTCTACATTCACTTATATTCACTCCTTCGCATCCATACTTTTCGTTTCGTTTGAGTGTCCATCCGGATTCACTCTTCATAATCACGTGTCCTCTTGGATTCACGCTATTTACAATGATTGGCCTTTGGTCCACATCATTAACTTCCTGTAGCCTCTTAGGGTCTACTAAAATAATATTTTTTGGGTCTAATACCTTCAATGTTTATATATTTTTTGAAATTCAATATAATAATTACTTTACTGTCGTTTTCATTTTATCTATACCCTTATTGCTAATAAATTTACAGCATGTCCTTGCAAATATAATTTATTTTCTTCGTACATTATTTTTGGCATTATATTTATATAATATATCATTCCCTATCAGCATATCGCAATGGAGTTCCCTCTCATCACTAAACAATTTATGTTGAAATCTTTTCCACTCTATATTTAAAACAAAATTACACATTCTAATCAATTTTGCCAAGTTTTTTGTTGTTCGCCCCAAGTATTGTAATTTTTGGGATTTTGTTTATGAAATAATATTTTTATTCACAATTTCGTTTAATTTTTCTTGCTTAATTATTGACCCTTCCGAACCACTATCAATTAATATCTTAATGACATTTTCATTTAACTTTGCATCTATTTGTATTAATTCGCCTTGCCGTCGTTTTCTTTTTGAATTATCTTCAATGTAATTAATTGCCTGGGATGTTCATATAATGGTCTTGTACTCATTCTTGATAAAATTAGTTCGAGGGTTTTTACATAAAATTTTGATTGTTGGTTTGTCCTAGGATTTTGGTTTGTCGTATATTGTGGTAGATTCTCTTGCCTGTTGGTTTGCTCATTAAATCTGTCTTCGTTATGTCGTGGTAAACTACGGTTTTCCTATTTTCATTATGTACATTTCTTTGATTCGTGTTAATTTGTTCGTCGCTCCTACTAATACGGATATTGTTTACATTCCGGTTTCGCAATTTCGTTTCGTTTTACTTCCTGAATAATTATTTACATTGTCGTTCATCCTATTTCCGTTGTTAAAATTTCCTAAATTCCTGGTGCTATTTTCTGTTAGTGTAATAGTTGTTTGTCCGATTTCTATTTTTGTTGGTTCTCCTTATTTTCTCCTTTCGAATGTTCTGATTACTAAAGTTTTATTGTTGTTTTGATTCGTAAGTATTGTTATTGTTAAATCTTGTCCTGTCGTATTTATTATTCCGTCCATATGTGCGCATTGTTTGTTGTATTTCCTTTGTACCCTTTGTCAAAATTGTAGAAATTGGCCATGGTCTTTTATGTTTTGTGGAGCGTGATAGTCTGTACCACCTCTGGTGTAAAATGTCTGGCAATGGTGAGTACAATATCCTCTTCCTTATTTTTGGCTCTAAATACTCAGCTACTGTGTTTAATTGCCATATGCAATGCACCATGTCAGATCGGGTATTGCTATGGTATTTGCCAAAATGCAATCTTTTCTATATTGCGACTGTTACGTGTTTCTCCCCAATAAAACTCTAAAAAACATTGCCTCAAACTCCCAAAGTGTTGAAGCTGTTTTCAACATTTGCATACCATATGCTGGCACCTTCTGCTAAGTTAACCCTTATCATATCTTTTATATCCATGAAATTCCTAATTCCCTTATCTTATTCTTTAACGATATTATAATGCTTTCTTGATGTATTATATTGATGTTTCCCAAAATTTAATCTCTAAATCTGCACTACAATTGGTTCGAATGATTTCCTGATTTGTCGTACGGTTTTCTATTTTCGTATTTGCTCGTCCAGTCGATCATTTATTTGTCTTTTTCATTCTATCTGCTGTATTGCGATTTTTTCTTTATGGTGCTGTCGTAATTATGGATCACTTTCCCATCTTTGTGAATTGTCTGACTTTTTATTGCTTCTACTGATATTCACCTCGTAATTGTTCCAATTTATTAACTATTATATTTTCCATATTAATGTATAAATAATTATCAGTTGTGGTCCTTTCGTTTTTTATTATGTGTAGTATATCTTGTTTGTTTCCGTCCACTTTTTCTGGTATATTTGTGCTGTTATTTCCAATATCTTCTGTCAAAACTTTCCTGTACTTTTTCTATTCTTTTGCTATGGGTCTGTTCGATATTTTTATCCATCTTGTCCATTCTTGTAAGCTTAAACTCTTTTAAATCTGTCTTTAAATTTTTCTCAGCACTTTCGATTTTATTGATTAAATTCTGTTTCATAGGTCCTGTGCGTTGGCCTGCATATTGGCACTCAACTGTTGAAGCATTTGCATCATTGCTGCATTCGATCCGGAACTTGTACACTGGTGCCGGGAATTACCACTTCCGAAATAATATGTACGTTTTCTTATTGGCTGTTCATCACTCGGGGCTCGATCTTCCCCTTGCTGCCTTTTAGAACTTCTTGGAGAGTCGATTAACCTCGATTCAGATGAATATTGTTCCTCATCCTCACGTTGGGAATTTGCCTTTTTGAATGGCCTTTTCCGGACCCCAAATATGTTTTTTAGCCATTTTATAATAATATGTTTAGTTTAATTTGAAATTTATTTATATAGTTTATATTTGATGTTAGTAATATGATAAATGTAACCAATCTTCCTTTCTTCAAGTAAAGAAGATTAAAGTTTTTTTATTATTTGGTTAGTACTGAATATGTAACTATATATAGATGGATAATAATAACACAATTGTTTTTATTTTATTATTACAATAAATATTTATTGCGACTCAACACGACAATACCTCTGTTGCAAATTAAAGTCTGTACCTTTGTTATGATCAACTTTATGCTGTACACTAACTTACCTATTTTATGATACACCCTGTATAATAAATGATGTACAATTGCTATAATTTCTTTTATTTAACCTACAATTCATATAAGCTTGCTCTTTAAAGATCAATTTCCTTTTAAAATTTTATTATAATCACATTCACCATTTAATCAAGAATTTTAAAAAAATAATTTTCCAAATCATGCAAATTTTATTTTACACCTTATTATAATCACATTCACCATTTAATCAAGAATGTTTAAAAAAGTAAAAAATCCAAATCATGCAAATTTTATTTATATTTTTATATAATTGATTTTGATTGTTTTTTAATCGTAATTACCTTTTTTATTTATTTATTTATTGTTTTATTGTTCTAATGTTGGGCGCTATTTACAATAGAAATTTTTTTATTATTTATATTATTTATTATTTATTGTTATTATGATTATTTATTATGATGTTTATAATGTTTGTTGATTGGAATTAAAAATATAATGCAAATGTTAAAGAGTTTGATTTATTATATTACAGATTGAAAAGTAATTATGTAAATTTCTATTGCACTTAATTTATTGTTTGTGGGCAACAATAATAAAAAAATAAACTATGTAATTTTTCTTTTATCAATGGTGATGCCTTTTTGCCCTTGATTACCCTGATCAGAGATTCTTCAGGTGAGTTCAGATTTACTGTTTGAGCCTGCTAACTTATATGAATAAAAACTGTTGATTCGTTTGATAATTTATTTTAAATTCTAATTAAAATTGAAATAAACATTAACAATACAATAATTTTAATCAGGATAGCACTGTTAGATGTTCATACATATATCAAATCATTGAACAAATTTTATTATAAAAAACATTGTTTTATGCAGTTCTTCTTCGGTTAAGATTTTGTAATAATATTTAATTTTTAATTTACTGAAATTAAATTTTGCAAATATGAATATTGTTTATTTGAAGCTTAAATTCAATGTTATTAAATAATTCTTGTTAATAAAATTTTATTAATTTATTATTATTATAACAACAGCTTTTTATTTTTGGTCCTTGGTTATAAAATTTTACTATATATAAAAAACTTCAATTCACTTGATTCAAATTACGGACCTGTTCTTTTTTACTCCTACCGGCAAAAATATATTACTAGTACCAATTTCCTGTCACTACTAAATAAATGTCGTACCTTTGTATTTGCTAGTTACAGTTTTTTTAAGAGAACGTATTCTCTTATAATAAAAGGATATAAACAGTGGTTCTTCTTGATGGAAAACTAATTCAAATGTGGCTGTTGCAATAGGTATGGCTGACAACTCTTGCTGTCATCTGATGATAATACCAATTTCCTTCTTTGTTTATACTTCGTCGTCGGTTTGATTGATTTTATTTAAATCGTCCTCGTTCCCAGGTAAATCACTTTATTTTTATTGTATTTTCGTTTATATTTAGTTTGCTTAACTTTTCGAATCGTTTCAATACTTAAAAATTTTTATAATGACAACATAACCTCCAAAGTCAATGCACCAGGTAATCTCTCCTTAAGAAGCTTTCTTTGTTTCGGACCTGGGGAACCGTGGCTTTCTTTTAGCAACTGATTTTAGAGCCTGTTTTCGAGCGTCATTAGTATTTATAACCTCGGGAACAAGTGGAAAAAATTCTAGAAAATTACGTCCATTTTCGGCTTACTTGATGTTTTTTTATTTGTCACGTATACAATCTTTTAAATTAAGTGAAATTTTCACTTTGACACTTTCTTTGCGGATTTACTCGAGTTAACGAGACCTTTTTGTATTAATTAGGAAATTTAATGCTCCTTTTGAATAAGCGCTAGGTTAATGGTTATTTTATTTTCCCCTTGTCATATTTATTTCAACGTAAACAAACGCATGTCATGAAAATGGCTATCAAAATTTTCATATTTTTTTCTTTTTTGAATAAGTTTTCCACTTTTAAGCCTTAAAACTATTAAAAATATCTACATCTAATTATTCTACATTTATTAAACTCAATTACTACTCTTAATTTACAATTCGTTTATAAATTTCTACTTTATTGTCCTGTCATTGTTCGTTTAACTGTGTCTACTTAATTTATATTTTCTTTTAGATCACTTTAGTGTTTTCTCTCACATAACTTTATAGAATCGGAAAGAGGGTTGTTTTCCCTTTCTTTTCCTACCTAGTTTATTTAGTTTTGATTTCCACCATTTAATATTTCATAAATTTCACTGTCTGTCATTTCACTGTTTTTAAAACGGGTTTTTCACTCTTTTGGTGTATTTATTCCGATCATTTAAACACTTATTATATTTAGCCTACGTCTAATTTATCTAATTATAACTATCTTACTTACTAAAATCTAGCAATAGTATAAAAAATTATTCGATCATATTTTGCTTTACCTGCATTATGCTCATCTTGAAGTGTCGTTTTTGTCCCATATAATTGCAACTCTAAGTGTATGTTTTGATATGTTTCATTATAATATGTTACTTTTGATAGTATTATGCCTATCTTGGTATGTTTTTGTCCCATATAATTGCAACTCTATGTATGTTTTGATGTTTCATTATAATATGTTACTTTAGATAGTATTACACCCTTTTTTATATTTTGGGCTTCCTTGCTGTTTTTAGGACCTAGATATTTGTCAAGGTCATTGACCTCGCTACTCTTCGACCAATTTTGCTATTTTTCAATATCTTATTGTTTCAAGTGGTATTTAACGTGACTAATGTTATTATTATTTATAATTATGTTATGTTTGGCTGCTGGATTTGACTTTATTTCTTTACATTTTGACCTATTTTAACCCTGAATTTATGCTTTTTCTAATTTCCTTTGTTGTGCCTTTGATTCGAAAAAATTCTTATTGAAAAGTTATTGACATGTTTATATTTACATAAAAATATATATATATATATATATATATATATATATATATATATATATATATATATATATATATATATATATATATATATATATATATATATATATATATATATATATATATATATATATATATATATATATATATATATCCAATGCAAAACTTATAAAATTAAATTCGTATTATTAAACAGCAAGAAAATGTTTTAATTATTATTATTATAAGTTTGGTATATTTCTTTGTTAAAATTATTACTACCGTTACCATTATTATAGCTTTGGTAACAGTGTGTTCGTTTATATAGAAGCAAGTGAACGTATTTTCTCCTGATGGAAGCTCGCTCCAAATAAGCGAGCGCTCAAACCTATTACCAAAAAAAAAAAAAAATTAGCATTGCTTTGTGGTCTATAGTGAAACTACAATTGTCTTTGTTTTAGCGCAATGTGCGAGATCATTTAGATACCGTTTATCCTGATAGTTGGATAACATCAATAGCAATAGCAAGATCCATACCTCTGATCTCAATAGTTTACATTTCCCCCTTTAATGGGACCACCTTTAAAGTCTAGTTTATACAACTCTTCTTAACAATTTAAAAAACATTGCAAGAGCGAATAGTTGTCGCGTTCGAAATTACACGGAATATGCCGGAAATATTCGAATGAATGCGCCATTCGATGCGACGAAGGGCTGAAGCACACCTGTTATAAGCCAAGGTGGTCACTTCCAACAATTTTGTAATTATTTTTATCAATGTTAACAGATAGACAATAATGGTCTAAGAGCTGGAGCCGAAAAATCATCGCCATCATAATATGTAGTTTCTCCCTGTAAAACATGTTCATTTAGTATTGTTAATTATGTTCCCGCGGGCTTAATAGCTAGGTGGATACAAAAGGTAAAAGGATAGTAAAGAGGGTAAAATTTATGCAAAAAATCGTCATCGATAACATGTCAGCTATTTTAACAACTTAAAGTTGTTAGGCAATTTGGGTCCATTTTAAGAAGAAAACTTCATATGAACCTATGTCCTATAATGTCCTAAGTTTAAGGTGGTAAAATTTTTGGCAGTATTAAATCATTAATATTAGTAATACCACTATAGATATTTTAATAAAATTTGGTACGCTACGTACTATGTATCAAGAGGCTTTTTTGTGGGTGTAATTACATTTTTTTTTTATTTTCACCAGTGGCGTTCGCATTGAATTTGACCTGCCTATTTTGGCAGATATTAATGGTACTATCACTGATTTCTTAAAACAAAAAATACTTTTTAAAACTCCCAATCACATAAGCAAAGTTGATCACTTGATTTTTTCAATCCAATGCATTTATTTGACTTTAAAAAATAAACCATTTTTCGCATGATCATAAATCATAACAATATAGGTAAACAATATCACCATATGCAGAGAAATATCTACATTTAATTTTTCTAGGTGAAAACCGTGAGTCGGACTAAAAAAAATTATGAACAGTTTTGATCTCCTTTTTAATGATGAAAGTTAATAAATCAAAACTTCGTACAAGGCTGATTGACGATAATTTGGAAAATTCTTTACGTCTTTGTATCAGTGGAATTATTCCAAACATCCAACATTGTCGTATTATTTTATGTCTGATATCTATCGCAAAAATTATGAACACTACTTTAAAATGTACTACATTTAAACGCGGCCCGCGAACGTATTTGCACACTAAAGTTTGGCTCACATGTCAAAGGATACCCATACCTGCTTTAATTGGAACTAACATTTTGTTTGGTTGGTTAGAGTAGCTAAGAGTTTCTTTTACCTTATCAAGGTGACTGATGCTAAGATCCTGAAAGTACGGTTCATGAAAAGATATTCTTTTATCTTTTGAATATTCGTCCTCAGTAAATAATACTCTTTTCATATCTTTTAAGAAGTTTAATACATGGAACTCGTCTGCAATAACATCAACTTTAAATCTAAAAGTAAAAAAATATATATTTTGTTAATATGTTCTAGAATTTTGTGGGGGATTTATGTATCAAAAAGTTCTTTTTGGCTACTCGTCAAAATGGGTCCACTTTGAACCTTGTCCCAGGGTATAGAACTATGTATGTGCTTACAAACTATGGACTTCTAGGAATTTGCAGATCACCTGAAACAGAATTAAGAAAAACCCCAAAAAATCAAAACACTTACCTTCGTTTCGAAAATTACGGTATTTTATATTAAAATTATTCTAAAAATAGACCATTAGTATTTAAAGGGGTCAATAGGACTAAGTACATTTAGTTGGCTATACCGCGGGACCAGGACCAAAGTGGTGCCATTCTTTAAAAACTTTCCAGGCAAGTAACCCAATAACAACTTTTAAAACATGAATCTGCCACAAAACTATATATACATATATGATACATTAAAATATTAAACTTAAAAGTTACTTTTAAAATATCTGATTAATGCAATGTTTTAAAGGTTTAAAAAAATATATGTTACACGGCATTTGAAAATATATCAAATAATAATTTGAACTTAACACAAAACGTTATTAAAAAAATAATATACAGAAATGTAAAAAAGAATAGGAAAGTCTGGAATTAGCTGGAAGAATTCTTATAATACAGGATAAAATTATATTAGCTAAAAGTACCTGTACGGAACTATCTGATCATCATAATTAGGTTTTTTATCAACCATTAAACATCGGAAAGGCGATGATATTAAGGCTCCATTACAACTAAAAGGTGTTAAAATTACACCGATACAAGGTTTGTTATGTCCAATCCATTGCTGAACAAACTTTTGAGTGTCCAAATCTTGTTGAGATGGTTCTGGGGCAAATGTTGGATGAGAATGAAACCATCCTAAAATTGGTTTAAGGTAACTTGAAACAAGCTGCACTTAGGATTGAACCTATCTAGATTAATACTAGCACACTATTAGTTACAATTCAGTTCTGGTCAATGCTAACCATTTTGTAAAACATTTTGGCCAGTTTTTTTTCTTTTTTTTAAATCAAAACTCTACACACACCTACCAAAACACTTTAAAAAAGCTATTTAAATCACAGTGATATATCATCTTATCATCTTATAGCATCGAAATGCTGCATGCTTAAATTCACGACACCAATCATCTTTGGTTGGGTATAGAGTTGACTAATAAAACTTTATCCACTATAATATTTAATTTTATTATATACTGACATGCAAAATTAACCAGAAAAATATATATATTTTTTAAATTCAAACTTAAATTTTAAGTTCTACGAGAAAAAACAGTTCTTGCTACAGCTTTGCCTTGAATCCTGTTTTACGTTTCTATGGTTTCAGCGGTTTTTTAAGTGACAAAACAGCCATAGTAATAATTAATAAGTAATTAGATATCACAAGTAGAAATAGGCCAAGGATTAAACAAGAAAAAACGATTTAAACATTGTTTTACAGATTAATTAAAGCAACAAAATAACATACATGATTTATATTCTTAAATCTTTAAATGTGTTACCGTTTTGATCTATATAAGCGTTTCAAGGTTTTTATCTTGGATTTGCATTTTTCGATGATTAGAACCATATTACATAATTCATTTATTGGAAATTTTTCGTTATATTTGTTATTAGCCAAAAAATCTGCTCAGGACGATTAGATATGTATTTAAAATACTATTTCATAACTTAAAAAACTGTCGTTCTGTTTCTGTTTTCCCCTTCCCAATTTGTATTTAAATGCGAATATCTCGTAAACAATTGAATATAAGAATATGATATGCCAGACAAAAAATATCTAGAATTTTATGCAGAAAACAAAAATGTAACAAAAAATATAGGGAGTCATTAAAAAAAAACTTTGTCCTCGTACGGTCTTTCTGATACTATTATTATGGACTTTAGTTAGTGTTTAGTTAATAGAAATGTAAAAGGTTAAAAAAAATATTTAGGTTAATAATTTATTCAAAATAGGTTACCTTAGTTTTTCCTTTTTTTCGACGCCCATTGCAGATTATCCTGAGGGCGCTGGAGACATCCATTTTACACTTTTCTTACATCCTGTAGTAAAAGAATTTTTCTAGCTAATTCTAGACTTTTCCAGACCATTCTTTTCCACTTTACTATAAAAAGCGCGAAGGAAATCCGCACTTGCCAGTTTAGTTTTGTCTTTTGAAGAGATAAGAAGTTGACAGATAGTTAAAGGTTAAACAGTTGTCACAATTACGTTACGTTGAATTTTTGTTACCATAGAGACGTTTGTGAACCTGATTTGCAATAAAAAGGTGTAAATCCAGGATCCGTGTTTTTATACGGGGTGTGTCGGAACAATATATAACGTTATTTGCAAAACATAGACCAGCAGAAACAAAAATATTTTTGTATAAAATTTTTTTCCCCAATTTGGACAGTTAAAGGAATAAACGGGGGGTCCCACTTCACAGACTTACCCTGTATATGCCGAAGGTTAATGAAACAAAACATTTTATGTACCAGCTACAGGTCTTCTATTGGATGCAGGCTATCGAAGGCAACGCTTGGAATTTTCTCGACCCCATGCAGATTGGGATATGCACGATTGGCAGAATGTTCTTTTACAGATAATTCGTTTTACAAGATGTTCAACTGATGGTCGCCAAAGAGTGTGGAGAAGGCCTGGAGAATGTTATACTCAATACTATTTCTCACCTAGTGATGAAGGAGTGATGGTATGGGGCGGTATTTGTTTGGAAGCACGGACAGATCTTGTTTCGCTACGAGGAAGGCACCCTAACGCCGGTAGATAGATTAAAGAGTGTTTGGAACAATATGTAGTGCCTTATTTGCCTTTTATAGGAGAAAATTTTTTTCTAATGCAAGATAATGCTCGGCCGCTTATACCCAGAATGACTAGGCAAAACCTCAACGATATTGGTATTAAAGTTCTAGACCGCCAACGAGTCCGGATCTCAACTCCATGGAGACAAATTAGAAAAAAGGCTTGCGCAGAACTATGGAGAATAATTTCAAACTGTGGCTGCATTGGAACAGACGCTGGTAAACGAGTGGGAGGAAATAACCCCAGACGCAGTTGCTGGTTTGATTCAGTCTACCCCAGAAAGGATGAAAGCTGTTATTCTAGCCCGGGGAGAAAATACTACTCGATTTTAAAAATAATTTTAAGTTACCTATGTAGCCATTGTAGTTCTTTAAATTAAATTGTGTATTGTTATTAAACGAATAGTTTTCTCTAAAAATGCGGCATTTCTTTAAGAATACAGATAATAATATGAATAAAAAAAAATCGTTTAAAAAGATTAGTCTTAAAAATCTTGTATGAAGACATATCATTTAGTACTCAAATTTTTTCACAGGTGTTCAATAATTTAGGTTAAAATGCACCTTTCAGTTTTCACCTGTAAAACAACAAAATTTTCGAACTTTTTGTAGATAATAGTAGAAAATGATAACAATGAAAGTACCTACAATTTGACAAAAAAATTATTTAAATTAATGCAAAGGTTAAAAAAAATATTTAAAATTATACAGGGTGATGCATGAGGAAATGTCAATACTTCAGGTATGTACGCAGGTTCAAAAAAAAACATAAAAGTCTATACAAATATGGGTCCGCAAGGCCTTTGTTTTCGATATAAAGGGTGTTTACCACAGAGCTGACACGAAGCTAGAAGTAAATGGTGGAATTGTTAAAAATTATAAAACCTAACTTATGTTTTGCCGAACATAATTTAAGAACAATAATTTTATTAAAAATTAAAATACATATTGTTTAATTATACATTTTGTTTTGTTTTTTTTTTAAATTTTGCTATAATAAAATCAGATGGGTCGTAATTTTTTTAAATCCAAATATTTTGAAAACGGTTGCTCATATCAACTTTTAACAAGTATACATTTTTGACGTAAAAATGACAAAACAATTATTTAATTTACTTAAAAATGTAATACAGGGCCGTATCAAAAAGTTGTGATTGTTCAAAATAGTAAAAAGACGTGTAGGTGGCGTCCCCACAAGTAGGAGCCGTAATAAGATTAGATTCGAATCCGTCATACCAAAAAACCCCCGGATACCAATTTTTAGTTCAATATTTACATTATCATAGATTTTATTTAAAAAATAGAAAAATTATATAAATATTTTAACACCCTGTATTTCGAAAACGAAGGCCTTTCGGACCCATATTTGTATAGGCTTTTATGTTTATTTTTGGACCCTGACTACGTACCTGAAGTATTGACATTTCCTCATGAATCACCCTGTATTTATACAAACATTTTTTGTCAGGTTAATTTTGCATGCCAGTGTGTAGTTTAAATCTAATATTCTAAAAAAAAATAGCCCTAATTAAATATTTGGGCACGAAATGATTGTTTTATTTAAAAAAATCTGTTTTTAAAAAATATTTTTAAAATTGCTTCGTTTTGTCTTATACCATATTCTTATTTGGAAGATTTTTTATGTACTTCGTACAATGCTCTTAAACAAGACACATAATAAGTTCCTCCTTAAAAAATCCTTCAAAATAAAATGTTATAATCTAACATAATTGAATAAATTAGTAGATAAAATATATCTAATATTTTTAAATGACTCTAACCGCTTATATCTTTATATTTTATATTTTTTAAGGGAAAATTATTATTTATTTAAATAACATAAATATTTGTTTATAAGCCTATACTTTTTTAGTAAAATTTAAAATACTTTCATTTATGCCATTTAAAATTGGTCAGTGAAATCAGTTTACAACGAAAGTTTTTGAGAAATTAATACTCTGCACCCATTGAAAAAAAAATAAATTTTGTTTAAGAAGAATTTATATTATTCGAGTAATACTTCAACTTTAGCAGCATATTAGTGTATAGACTTTAAAGTTTAAATTTTTTGTTGAGAAGAAGATTAGAATGGGTCTTAAAGCTTTTAGATTTAGAAAAATGTTGGGTTTTTACTGAAGAGGTACTAATCGAATGTATGCACTAACCTAACGAAATCCGTAATAATCACGGCATTTAGGCAGGTGACTGTGATTATTTCGCTTTATTCTTAAAATACTTTGGTTTTTACCATCCTCGGGAGCCGTTATCTAATTGACAGTTGTTGGTTGACAGAAACAACTGTTTTTTTTTAAACGGTTTACCTTCTCCAAACGATTTTTTTGGAAATGTGTTTTGAACTCATTTAGAAATTCAACCGCATTACTACCTGTTTATAATCGAAACCTTTAATAATTGCTTATTTACCTAAGATTTGAAGTTTTTTATTATGAATATTCTCAGCCGCTTTTGCTTGTGAAATAGGACACATATCACAGTGGGTTGTTGATGAAGCTAGGTTTCTGCAAGGCTCATAACAGGAAATTGTTAAAACTTTTCCTTTCGAGTCCCAATAACCACCTACCAAACCCATTACTTCTGTCAAGTAAGTATGAGCATGAAAATCCATCAAAAGAAGTGTAGACAAGCTAAGTCTTACGTCATACTCTTGCTAAAATAAAGATTTTTTAAATTTTATTATTTTTTTTATATATTAATGGAAACAACAAAGCTCATTTTTTAGTGATCATATTTTTTTTCTATATACCACATTAGATTACAGCAGCTTTCGTTTTTAACGATGGTGGAAAACATGTAGACAATTTTAATAAATTGTTGAATGTATTTTAAATTATCTGTAAATTTGTAGTACCTTATTACCAAATATAAATTTTAAAAAAATTATATTTGCGCAATTTTTGCTTAAAAGCTTTTAGGTATTTCATATTTAAAGGGGTAGGGAATGAGGGTGGAAAGTACAAATAGGTGATTTGACTTCCAAACCTTTAAGGGGGTAGTAATGCTAACATGTCATACATAGTTGTAAATAAAATACTTTATTAAAAAAAAAAAAATGCAACCATTGAACAAGATTGTTGTCAAGAAAACTATTTTTTATACCTGGATTGCCAATAAACAAAACTGCAAATGGTGGTAATCCACTTTTTAATGTAGTAAAAAGTAAACATTACCTATTTTTTATAGTAAGAATACATACCGGTTTCTCGACTGTAAAAGGTCGACAGTAAATCAGACGTATTAAGGGTTTTTTAACATAGGTTCTGGGCTTTGCGGGTTCTTCATTTATTATAGTAGTATTAATTACTTGTCCTTGTTCACCATGTACCAGTGTACATCCTCCTTCACCATCCTAAAGTAAAACAACAATGTTTTGCTTTGTTTAAAAAATAAAATATTAGGATATGAATTTTTTAAACACTCCTTTTTAGTTTATTATAACATTTTTTAAATGTCTTTCAAATTGAGCCATTAACTAGGCAATATTAAATTTGCACTCACATGAGTAAACTTCTTTTTTATTCTTTGCCTTGGTCCTAATTCAGTGAGTTCTCTCGAACCCAATATTTTGATAATTTTTGTCGATTTTTGTTTGGGTGGGTAAGATATTTGAAGCATATTATAAAGAGGACGTTCATATTTTGTTTGCTCTGAAAAAAATAATTTAGTTTACTAGTAAAACAGTTTTAAGATAATAGGAGCTTTCGCTCGCTAATTTGTCATTAAATAAATCAGTATTCGAAAAAAGTGAGCGGCACCCTGCATTAGAAATAATAAGAAAAATATCTCTGTGAGAGCTATGTTAAAAAATATCATGATTTTAAAAATAATGTACTCCTTATTAAAGTCCATAAATCTCACTGGTTAGTTGCAAACAAATCTTAAACCTTGTACAAGTTTAAATTTGTAAATTGGCATCAAGAAATCAAGTCGCCGTGCTTCAAATTTTTAGAAACCGAACAGCTAATAATAATTTTATAATAAGTTGACTTAAAAGTTTTTTTTTTTGGTTCAAACTAAAATTTCAACTGTATTCACTTACAAAATGAAGCATAAATATTCAAATGTTGTTCTATCTTGATAAAAATTGCCTGTGTGTCCGAACTTTTATCAACGTTCAAAAGACTTGCCAAGGATCGTTTAAAGCAGTCATGGTGATAAGGACAGAATAAAGTATGAGAAAAATATTAAAAGGGACGAATACATTAATAAAACCAAAGAAGCAAATACAGGGACTTTATTAGTGTGATTTACAATTTTAGAGTAAATATTGTACTATTGTTTAACTTTAAATCACAAGATAAAATATGCTTTTAAAACACTGCTATATTGAAGTGGCGACATCTTTGATGTACAGTAGGGTTTTCCCGTATAATTGCGCATCCCCTTAAAATCTCCATTTTTATAGATAGAAAAAAATAGTTTATATGAAAGTTGCAGGATTTTTTCATGAAGATTTTCATGGTGTAAGATAGAAAAA
Source organism: Listronotus oregonensis (assembly GCA_019359885.1). NCBI lineage: Eukaryota > Metazoa > Arthropoda > Insecta > Coleoptera > Curculionidae > Listronotus > Listronotus oregonensis. Next base: position 242,711 of record JAHBCN010000141.1, read on the forward strand.
AACAAATGATGATCGGAAAATTAACAAATCACTATGCAACTTCGTTATTTTAAATGGAACACCCTGTATATGATTGAAAATTCAAATTCTGCTAATCTTCCTCTTTTCAAATATATATATATATATATATATATATATATATATATATATATATATATATATATATATATATATATATATATATATATATATATATATATATATATATATATATATATATATATATATAACTTATCTATGTTCGGATAAACGAGTTGCAAGTTATTTGAATTTAAAATCTGTTCTTATAAGCCATAGTTAGCCATGGATACAACCCAAAATATAAAAAGTATTTGACAGAAGTCAATTTTGTTGTTTGGTTTCCAAGACGAACCATGGCTAACGCGACTTAACTTTGCCAAACTTTGGGTTGTATCCATGGCTAACTATGGCTTATAAGAACAGACTTTAAATTCAAATAACTTGCGGCTCGTTTATCCGAACATAGATAAGATATACATATTTGAAAGAGGAAGATTAGCAAAATTTAATTTTCAATCTAAAATAACGAAGTTGATGAACTGTTTTGTTAACATTTCCATATCATTTGTGTTTCTATCTTACACCATGAAAAATTCATAATACAGCTTTCATATAAAGTATTTTGCTATAAAAATAAAAGACACAAGGGTTTAATTATACAAGGAAAACCCTATTACAATACAATATAGAACTAAAATAAAAATTTTCATAATTAGTGTTCGAAAGTTTCCGGAAATATATATTTGGAAATATTTCTGGAAATATATCAGGAAACTTTGGAAATATATGGAAATATTTGAAATATAAAAATAAAAACTAGAAAACTCAAAAAACTAAACATTTAATGAAAGTTTATCATTGGTAATACTATAAATGGTCGTAAAACGAGTTAAATTTCCGAAGTATTCAAAACCAGGAAAAAATGTCTGGATCAAAATCTAAGTACGAATGGTATTTGGTAAGACAATTGCGCGAATAAAACAAAGTTAAAAGCAAAATAATAATTAACCAACAATTTAAAATACAATTGCTACCGAGGTAACAATGGACGACACGATTGATAGAACCGTAAATTTACCGACTTTTTTAGCCAGTAATTTGTTTTTCCTTTTATCCGATGACAAATTTCGTTTTTTTACATATCAAGGGTTATTTATACATAAGTGGAATTGTCATCCAAAAGTTTAAACGCAAAAATCATTATTATAAATAATTATTTAAGTACTAAAAATATTTTCATCGATATCATCCACACCTTGAATATTGTATTTAGCATCAATGCCGTCTTCATGGGAGTGCAATTAAACTTCTTCTAAAGCAAGCAATAGCCACAAGCAATAATCGGTGAATCCCCGAGATCGAGATTTTATTATTCGTTATCGTAATAATAATAATAATAATAAATGTCATTATTTCTGAATAATAATGGATAACATATTACAATAAAAGATAAAGAAAACTTAAAAGAAAAAGGCGGAGTTCAGATGAGGCATCCTTGAATGCCTCCCTGATCATACTCAACCATTTAAATTAATTACATAACAAAAAATATAAATATTCCTAAATGAAATGTCTTTCAGTATTCAAGAAAACCCAAACAAACAAACATATAATGGCGTATTAGGCCAAAAAATAGCTAAAGAACAAAAGATTGATTACCCATTTCTTACTAATAATCACATAAAAAAGCTATTGTCGCTTACCTAAAATATATTTTGTGTAATGTACTTTAAAGGCAGATTGTAAAAGATGTTTTAAATTCTCCGGCAAAGAGCCAAATTTAGCCACATTATATGAGAAGCTACGCTCAAATATTACGGTTCGATGATATGGTGGTGTTATTTTTCCACGAAATCTGATATTAATATTATGTACATGGGTCCTAAAGACAATACGCTTGTCAAGATATGATGGACGTTTGGAGCAGATAATTTTATAAAAGAAGCATGCTTGATGCAACTCTCTCCTCTCTTCCATGTTCAACCAATTGGACTGTACCAAAGACAATTGTAGTTTCACTAACTACAATTGTCTTTGACTGTACCAACGTATGCGATATATGCTGATACTTTCTTACACCATATATAAGCCTTAAGCAAGAGTTTTGCACAGGTTGGATTCTGCGTTTATCCACAGCCGTGAGGGAATTTCCGTAAACTACATCTCCATGGTTAAACCAGGAGAGTATAAGAAAGTTACATAACAACGTTTTTATATGTCTTGATAAGATATGGCGGTTTTGATATAGTATTGTTAATCTAAAAAATGCTCGCTGAATACAACTTGACACATGCGCATTAAATCTAAGGGAACTGTCAAAAATCACACCCAAATTGCGAACATTATCTTTCACTGGCGTACTATCTATTTCTACATTAATTATATTTTTTACCGAGGCCACATCTGCTTTTCGGCCAAACACCATTACACAGCATTCGGCTCGATCAAATGATAGATATACTTGCGTATCGTCCGCGTAATACTGAGCAGAGCATGATTCCAAAGCATTTGAGAGAAATGAAGTATAAATGGCATATAAAAGTGGAGATAAAGCAAAGCCCTGAGGCACACCACTCCCAATCAATATAGGGGATGACACCTCAGTACCAATTCGCACAGCCTGATATCTCTGAGACAGAAAAATAAAGAAAACATTTACTGCGCTTTCAGAAAGACCAATGTGATGTAAAATTGCTAAAAGTAATTTATGGTTTATGGAATCAAAGGCTTTTGAAACGTCTAATAAGGCCAAAATTGTAATTTTTCCTTCATCGATAGCCTGGAAAAGATCATCGGATACATTTGCCAGTGCTGGTGAACATCCATGGTCCTCCCGAAATCCGGACTGAGTTTCGGGAAGAATGTTATTTGCTTCGACATGTTCATTTAACTGAGTATATATAACCCTTTCCTAAACTTTGGACTCACAGGGCAGGACACTTATCGGTCGTAGATCCTTAAATTCTTGTGGAGAAGGATTTTTAGGAATTGGAGTTATTAGGGCCTTCCTCCAGAGCTGTGGGAAAACTGAGTGCTTTTGTACAAAAATTAATATGTGTAAAGTACGGTAATAAAAATGGAAAACCTAATTTTAAAGTTTGACTACTAATACAATCAACTCCCTCAGCCCGGGATTTGATGCCCATGACAATACCCAAAATAAGGCCCTCAGAAACCTCTCTAAACTTCAAATTAGATGCCACCCTTTCTATGACTTTTTCCTAGTACAAGTCAAGAAGCCGTTCATTATTTACTGTAGGCGGAGTAGCTGTAAAAAATAAATTAAGTTCATCTGGTTTATTTAGATTACTGTGAATATCAACTTTCTTTTTTTGATCACAAAAACCGAATTTTTTAAGACCTTGCCAGACGCTTGACGACTGTTTTAACCGTATTTCAAAAAAGTTTTTCTTCTCTCTTCTTATTGCTAGAGTGGTTTGGTTTCTAATACTTTTATAGTAATCCCAATGCGCACGGGATTTGGATTTTTTAAAACGAGTTAGGGCTTTGTTCCTTGTCTTAATCATATTACGTATGGTGTTAGTTATCCACGTTTCTTTTTTTTTAGTAAATCTGGCAGTTTTCTTTGGCGCATGAATGTCTCGTAGGGCTATGATATTATCATTAAAACGCTGCACCTTTTCGTCCACAGTATTTAGGTCGTAAATATTTCGCCAAGGAATGGATTGTAGATCAGCGTAAAACTGATCGTAGTTCATATTTTTAAAATCTCTATACTCTCTGATTATAGGCCCAGCCTTGTATTTTGGAACAGAAAATTCACAAAAGACGAGATCCTGGTCGGAAATACTAGGAACAGAAAGCGTATCCGAAGTAATTACCGAAAGTTCCTCGGGCACCATTATAAGGTCTAAGAGAGTCGAACTGGTAACTGCGGTACGCGTAGGTTTGTTTACAATTTGCTTAAGACCTGTTGATTCTAATAGGGAATAAAAGTTGGATACTTCTTTAGAATATAAATTTAGCAAATCGATATTGTGGTCGCCCAAACAACAAAGATAATCAAATTTTGGTGTGAGATACATTATTTGTTCCTCCAAGTACTGTAAGAAATAATTTGGGGCATAAGAAGGCGGACGATAAATGCAGCCTATGACATATGTTTTTTCTTTAGAGTCATGGATATCCATACTTGCTCAATATTTGGGTTTCTTTCCGATTCGCTAATCTGAGAAATATGTATATTACTTTTACAATAAATAGCCGCTCCACCACCACGACCCAATCTATCTTGTCTTACCAATATATATCCCGGAATTTTAATATCCTCAGAGCCGATGCTGGTGTCCAGCCATGTCTCCGTTACAGCCACCACATCATAATCACCACTTTGCACAATTTGCCTAAATTCATTAAACTTACCTACTAATGAGCGAACGTTTATATGAGCTAATTTAAATTTTTGCATAAAAGCACCAAAAAGGTTATAATATATATCAAATAGTTTATTTAAAAATACAGAAAAACAGTACTATTCAATATTATTTAATAATAGTAATATTCTATAGTATAACAAAGCGAAAGAAGGACAAAACATTGAAGTAAGTAAAAAAGAATGTAGACAGAGTTAGGCGTAGACCATATCTGTGTTTAAAAAATTTTTTAGGCTTAAATTATTTAAGGTTTTCTAAATCACTGGTAGTTTTTATGCAATTTTTTTTATTTTGATGAAATAAGAATATATCACCACGACTCGTCCAGGCATTATTTTTAAAAAGTTCACGCACTTTAAGAAACAAATCGTATTGAGGTTTAATGAGCATTTCACTTATTAAGATTCCGGAATTTTTAAAATGTTTTTTCGCGTAAATTCCATTGTGTGGTAAATTCACTATTTAACTATTACTTTAAACACACGAAAACCATTGAAATCTAGACACGGTCCACGCAACGTGCTTTACTCTGAGAGCGTCATCTACTCCCTCCGAACTTTTTCAGAAATTATTTTTCTAGTGTGAAATTTGTAGTGCACAAAAGTATAAAAAATATATAAAAATATTTGTTTTGATAGTTAAAACGCATTCTTATTTTTATTTTCTTTTTATATTTCCAATATTTTCGAGACACGTCCGGCAATTTCCAATATTTCCATTTCCATGTTAATATTTCCACTGGAAATATTTCCATTTACAACACTAATCATAATATTGATAAGGTAGGTTTTAGACGAGATAGTATTATTAATATCAATTATCTGCTTTGCTGCAAGAGGTTAAAGGTTAACGATGCTCTACCCCACGTAACACTAATACATTTAAAGCATAGCAACTTGACACATTAACACCATTTATAAATAAGGTTTTAATTCGTGAAAAGTTTTTAGCGGATTTGTAACTAAACGAAAAGATATAACGTCTATTATAAAAGTTACATTATAGTTTTTTATTGCCTTTAAAAAGATACTTTTATTTCAGCAATATCTGTCAAAAAAGGGAGAAATAAATCTTAAATAAAAGGTAAACTGCCCTCTGGTGACCGAATAGTGCAGCACTTTTGCCTTAGAAATATAAGGTCTTCCAAACTAAGTTCGTGTACCAAATATCAACTTGATTTATAAAAACGACTTTTTCTAAACCGCTTCGAAATACCTAACGTAGCTAACGAACGTTCCGCTTTTATGAAATTTTACAAAACTACTTTAAAACTTATTATCCTTTGTAAAGGCGTAGCTCACTGGATTTTTGTTGACCTATCCATTTACAGTAGAATCTCGCTAATCCGGCCCTGTGATAGTACGGCGGTAATTTGGTGAATGCAGATTTTCGCATTGTCGCGTCAACCAAAATAGAAACATAAAACCCTAAAATTAGCTTTTTCAATAAGCCAACATTTTCCGTAATCCGGCCATTACTTGCAGTTGACGAGGCCGGATTACTGAGCTTCTACTGTACTTTTAAAATTATGAAAAAATATTTAAAGGAATTGTGAAGAGCTAATTCAAAAACTAAGTTGATCTATTGTTACATTTCATATACAAATCCTGCTATTAATTTCAAACGCACTGTATTAATACAAATCGACGTTATGTCCTAAATTTACTAACTGCAACAACCCAAAACCCTAAAAAAATGATAGGTGTGTTAAAACAAGACAACACTACGCCTAAATTTGATTTTTTTTTTGGACAAAAAAAGCAAATATAATAATAGTTTTCATTCTCCAAAAATATCAAAAATAAAAAAAAAACAAGACGACTAAAAATACTAACCAAAGCATTCCAACATTTTCTAGACAACTTAACAAAATCTAAATAAATAAAAATTACCTACCACATCCAAAATTTATAGCCCCAATTTGCTCCAACAAGTAGTGAATTCTACTTATGTAAGTTACATCTCCACAATTTTTTAGACCTAGACGCATTGATGTCTTGGTTACATAATTAGGTTTTGAAGACTGCCAGCTGTTAATGATGTGATTTCTTATCTAAAATTAAGTACAAATTAGTATAAGTTAACATATAAATTTTGCAAATATCTTTAAAATTGTTAAATAAATAACTAAAAAACATTATTTTTGCCAACTTTATTGGGCGACTGTTACATAACAGCTGCTGAACGCGATATTCTATGAACTTGACATTGAGCTGATCAGCGAACGCACTCCGATGCTTGTGTTTTTAATTATATTTAAAGAATGTGCCTTTTTAATAATAAATTTCAATCTCTACAAGCTCTCCAAATATTTTTGCTAAAAATGTCTAGGTTTCCGGATAATTTTAAATTTTTAAAATGTTGACAAATTTATTCTGTTCTCAAAGACACTCCTTAATTTAATGGCCCTTTGTAATTTTAACATATTTGAGCATAAAAAAACAATAATACATCATAAAATTGCTATTATGAATTTGTTCATTATTTAAGGTGACAGTCATTAGTCAATAACTTATACACTCCTAAATAGTTGTAAAATCGCTTAAATATTACCTATAACAATTTACGACCAGAAACAATGAATGTGAAGTGTGGAAAAATTTGATATGTTAAGTATTCAAATGCATAACATATGGTGAACATTATGACAATTAAAGCTTAAGGTTGGTGGCTTATTTATTTCTTATTAAAAAAGGTTAAATTTCATTTTCTTTATGTTAAATAGGCTGTTGTGCTAGTGCGTTTATTATCAACAAAAAAACGTATGCCTTACCATTTGTTACATACAAAAATGGATTTGTAGATTTTCCATATTGCTGTGGCGGATTCATTTATTAATAAGTCCTTTCTGAATAGACGCCAAAGAAATCTTTATACAATGGTCCCGTTTTGGCCCTGGCTCCGTCTTATAAGGAATAAGTTTGCCCAGTCCTATTGACCCCTCTGTACTTGCAGATCGCAGATTTTTTTGGCATATACCCAACAAGCACTTTTCAATTAATAAATAGAGTCCAAAATTGCTGTTTACTGATAAAATTTGAAACAAAAATCAATAAAGTTTTAGCATTCCTAAAGACGCATTTCCTAAAAATATTTTGTTTTATGCAAGGTGTTTGGAAAAAGTGGAATAGCAGAAAGGTGAGTTTTATAAAAAGCAACCTCTATTTTTTACGCATAAGCAGTTTCAGTTTGATTTTCGGCGCGTGCTGTGTTGCTTCGTTATTTACAATTTACGAAAACATTAAGAATAAAAAACAGTTGTTTTAAACGTAGTTGAAAAAAGGAAGTATTCAACGTGATCACGTGAAGTTTACATATTGCATTACACCATTAACCGTAGAAAGAAAATCCTTGAATAAGTCAATTGCTACAATTAATTACCTACAATGTAGGGTACTATTGGACAGTTCGGCATAAATCATAGTAGAAAAGTTACTTACTATTTATAAACCAAGTCCCACAACATAAACCCAAAGCCAAACCATGTAAAGGTTTAGTTAAAACTATTTAATATAATTTAAAATTTTTTGTTGCCTTATTAATTTTAATCAATACATTAAGCTATAATTAGGTTGGTGTGCATAAAGAACACAGCACCCATTTAAAACGATGATGCCCTTAGCGTCCAAAGCAATTTTATTTTATTACAGACATTTAATTATAATGGAAAACTGTTTATACAAACAATTTTTTTTTAAATTATTTTTATACAGTCCATGAAGACTGAGGCCTAAGTACTAACGTAACGTGGGTGTCTTAACTGTGGTGAAAGGGAGTTTGTTCACACGGGACTTAAATATTTGGAGACTGGGAGGAGAAGGGAAAACTTCTGCGGGCAGCAGGTTTCATAGTCTGGACACTCTAGGTATAAAGAAACGAAAGAAACGGGAAGTTAGGGGTCTTACCGATTGAACTGTAAAAGGATGCATAAAAGTTGCACTACGTGTTGCGTTGCTTGGAGCTGCCAGAGAAGGAATTAACTGGCCAACTCCTCTGAGCAGAAGCCATGGAAGTACCATAGATGAGCGACAGGTTCCCTACAGCTTGACGGTGGTGAAGAAGAGGAAGCCTTACTGTGAGCGTGGGATCATTAATAAGGAACGAATAAAGCAGGAAGTTCGGGGCCTCTGCAGTTGAACTGTAAAAGGATGCATAAAAGTTGTATTACGTGTTGCTCTGTTGGGAGCTGCCAGAGGAGGAATTATTCTAGCCAGCTCCTTTGAGCAGAAGTCGGGCAAATACCCATAGAAGAGCGACCGATCCCCCACAGCTCGTCGGTGTGCAAGAAGAGGAAGCTTTTCTGTGAGCGTGGGATTCCTTATAAGACAAACAGCCCTTCTTTAAATGGAATCGAGAATGCTAAGAGTTGTAGGAGACGCCATTCTCCATCCAAGCTTTTTTGAAGCTGCCGAGCCTATGGATGTAATGTATTTGTGCCAGTTGAGCTTATTCTCAAAAGTAACGCCGACAAGATTAAATGACTTCTTGTTCTGTACCACTTGGCCGCTCATATGTAGCGATTGAGCAGACTTCTTTGCGACAGCGAACATGACTGTTTTTTGGAGGCATTAAATTGAACAAGATTTTTGGCGCTCCAATCCAAGATACATTTAAGATCTTGAGAGAGACATCCACATTGACTTAAGCTTGGTTTCCGAATCGGGCTTATTGACTGGCTTGAGAAATGGCATATTAGGGTACTATCGTCAGCAAAACTGTGAATCGGATTAATTGTGGAAAAGAGAAGATCGTTGATGTGTAGAAGAAACAGTGGGTTCCAGTACTGAGCCCTGGGGCACCCCAGCATTAATTTGGTGAAGTTGGAAGAATAACCATCAAGGGACTTGTGAGGCAATGGAAAGAAGATCAGCTGTGGATTTTCTGTTGCGGAATCCATACTGTCTGTCATGTTAGAACTTTAAGATTTGGAAGTTCATGATTTTTTCCATTACGAACAACTGAGAGAAGAGATATATTATGTGTTTACTTCAAAGAGACAGTTTTGCATCCTTTTTGGGACAGGTTGCACACGTACAACCGTGTCGTAAGAGATTCGAAAGAGGGAAGTTAGAATGCAAGCTCGGGAACATATTGTTTTTAAGACGATTGCTGGTATGCCATCCAGCCCAGACGATTTTGTAGTATTAAGAGAAGAGAGGATACGCATGATCTGTTTTGACTTTAAAAATAATATCGGACATTTTATGAGAAACAGAGGCAACTGTTAGAAGAGAAAGATTAATAGGAGAATCAAGGGTAGAATTGGCAGCAATTTGTTTGGCAAATAGTTCGGTTTTTCCTTTAGAGATAGAAACAACTTCATCTTTAAAGATTAGGGGTGAAAAAGAATTTGTGCAGAAGTTTTGACTGATTTTTTGGCAAAGGACTAGAAGGCTTTACTGCCATTCAAGCTTTGGCTTCTAAAATACTTTGATTATACTGATTTCTTGCTTCGATGCTAGCCTGTCGATTTTCGGGACTGGGGTTTTGAAGAAACTTTTTGTGGGCTTGAATTTTTAAAAATCTGGCTTTGTCACAGGATTGAAAAAACCACGGTTTGTGATTTGAAGTTATGAGGTTCTTTTTGGTATGGGGAATATAGGTCTCAATGCCTAGTTGAATTGTTTCGGCAAGTTGTTTACATATTTCGAAAGGATCGTGAGTAGAAAAGCCGGTAGAATCCGAAGGGTAGGTGGCAAAAAATCTCTCAGATCATCCCAGTTGGCAGAGTTGTAGTTCTAGACGGTTCGTGGCGGCATGCGCTCAGTTGCCTCAGAATGTGTGGAGTATGATACGGTGACCAAACCATGATCAGAGCGACCAATTCACTCTTTTTAACTACTTTTCGAGTATAAATCACCAGGCATCTAATTAAAAAGCGTTCTATATGCAGAATTTCCTGTCAAAATTTCATTTTGCTGTCTTTCAAACACCCGTTATACAACAAAATATTGTGGGATAGGAATGCTTACAAATACTTTTATGTAAAACTATTTTTCGTATTTCCGCTAAACGTTGATTCTTCGCATCGATAAGCCACCCAGTATAAACAAAAAATACACAAAAAAATAACAAACAGTATTTTTTGTTTCGGTAACTACATACAGAGTGATTCAAAAAACAATTGCCATTGCTTAGTGGGAGATTCCTCGATCAAAATGTCATATAAATGTAGCTCCAAAACAGCCTCATTGTTAAGATACAGAGTGGGAAAAAAAATCAGAATTTGATTTTTCCTTTCTTTTTAAATCAGATTTTTCAATTTAAATAAAACTTGGTATAGTTATATACCGAAATACCCCTTCTATTGTTATGAAAAACTTTTGTTACTATTATGGACCAGTGGCGTAGCTTCGGACAATTTGATTCATTTTTTGCCATTATTTCGTCATAACTTGTTGGTATTAATATTACTGATAATTTGGGTCTTGATACTTATTTTTTGCCTAGTTATCCATAAAAAAAACGTAGTTTCGAATTTAGTAAACTTAATGGCTTTAGAGATATTCTAATTATAGACTTGTGTGGTTTAAAAAGGTAATAATTAAAATTAACAATATTATTTTTTTTGCAAACAATTAATAAAATAGAGATTAAATGCATGTATTCGAGCAAGGCGAGAACACTTTAAACATTTTTGATGAAAATTACTATTGTCTGCAAGATTAAAATTAGAATATCTCAAAAGACGTTCAATTTATCGAATAAATTCAAGAGTACCTTTTTTTATGTACAACTAAGTAAAAAATAAGTATCATGTACCAAATCATCCATAACATTAACACCAAAAAGGTTATGAACAAAAAAATGGTAAAAAAATTAATAAAATTGCTCAAAGAAAGCTACCCCACTGACCCGTAGTAGAAATATACTTCGTTTCACGAAGGTTTGTACTTTCGTCATCAATTTCCTTACCTTTTTTAACAAATTAAAAAGGTCAAAAACAGACTGAAACAAATTAATGACGTCAAAAAGGTTGGTCGTTTCTTAAAATCAAAATGGCTGCCGTTCAGCAGCTGATTTTTTAAAGCTACAATAATAATATCCTAAAATATGGGTTATAAAATTATGTCATTTTTCAAACTTGTCAAAAAAATTGTTTTGTCAAAAGTAAGGTCAGATTTTATTTTTATTTTCGTATTTTTATTGTGTAAAATGCCTCGACGGTATTCAGAAGGTGAACAAAATATGATTTTAAACCTTATTGACTATTTAACACAGGAGAGAGATGCAGGAATTAACCTGTTACTACTTACTGCAGTTTTAGAGGTAAGTAGATTTGTTTATTCTTGTGGTTTGTTATTGGTGTACATATTAAAATGTAAATTATGACTATATTTCTTTGAAAACGTTTGTTGCTAGCAAGGTATAAGATAGCACGGTACAAGAATATTATAAAAAATAAACCAATTTATAGACCGTCTTTTTTTTAGCCCGAAAATCGGAAAGAGTTTAAAATAACTGCAAATCGTTATATCGCAGGTATTTCTTTCTGGTTTTTATAAGGCTTAATTAACACTGTTGGCTTTAAAAAATTAAATCTTGCTAAAAATGTTGTATTCGGATAATTACTTGTTCCATTATGCCGATTAAAACACCAATTTTCTAAAAAATCGGGGTTTCGATTGTCTTTCATCATGAGAAACACAAAACAAAACAAAATTGAGACAAGAATAACGTTAAGTCTAGATATTTTTAGGCTGAGATAAAGAGAATCTTGAATCCGCCGATAACTCTGGTCCAATCGAATTTTTGATTTAAGCTTAGCTTTACCTTAAGAAAATTAAAAATTTTATTGGTGCAATCGGATCATGATGAATTAAAATTTTTATTAGAAAACCATTCTGAACGTGCTCTAAAGAACGCATTTAAACGTACTTGCATCAATATTGCCTAACTTTAATTAAAAATGTGAACAGCATTGAATTTATATGAATTAGTTACGACAACCCTTTTTTCCAAGTAATGACGTCATTGATGACGAAAGTACAAACCTTCGTGAAACGAAGTATAGCAATAAATTTTATTCAAACCGAAAAATTCGATTAAAAATTAAAAAAATATATCAATTCTGATAAAAAAAAAATATACCCCGTATATTAAAAATGGGGTAGTTTTGGAGCAATATTTGTATAACATTTTTGACTTTTTTTTGGATGTTTTTTAAATGACGCTGTATATATTATACACACTGATTGAACATATTAGCAATGTTTAAATAAATATAATTAACTAATAAATAATCAAGATATTTTTAATTTGATATTCCAAAAATATTTACCTTTAAATATCTTTCTGGAGTCTTAGACGTCCTACCCTCAAAGAATTCAGAGTGTACTACTTTCTCCAACTCACTTACAACATGCAAATCCAAGTTTACTTCAGAAGTGGGTTTCTCTAAAGTAGTCAATTGTTGAGCTACATTTTGATCTATGTGAGACAAATCAAAATCTTTCTCAGATTCTTTAACAATGTTTTCACAAGTGTTAGTATCTAACTTTATCTGAAGTGGGGGCGTCTCAACCGCATTAGGCTGAATATTTGTAAAATTATTCTGATTATATTTAGCATTTATCGCAGCAGGTTTATTGTCTGAATTTGTTTCCTCCACATCTTCTACATCTATACTAATATCACTGGAATCATCTTCAACATGTTCGATTTTTACCTAAAATAAAAAGTACCTAAATCTTATATTTGTCAATAAAGACTATAAACTAACAAAATTACATTACTTGTAAATAAATCGCTAGGTTAACGAACTAAGTTTATAGGTTTTTTGTTAAATTAAACTAATGAATAACCTCAATATCAGTAAATGACCATATTCATTACCACCAATCAACACTATGATGTAAGTAATTTTTGTAGCTCCTATCGCCCCATTAGCTTATCTTCTTTTCTCCTTAAAACTATGGAGAAAATAATTGACCAGCATATAAGAAGCGAATTTATCTCTAAAGCTCCACTGCATCCAAAACAATTTGCCTACCAACCGGCAAAATCAATGATCAATGCTCTACCACAGCTTAGTTACAGCTGTAACACTCCCTTGGCGGGAACGGTTAGCGCCGATCTCGTCGCGCAGGCTTTATGCTCCGCCCTGTCCGGCAAAAGATGTCTTTGGCGTGCAGTCGGGAGAACTTTCGGTATTATTGTACGTTTAGCCGCCATAGCCGTAGGTATAATTTTTGTGTGTTTTGGTTGATCGTTTTGAACATTGCGTTTTATTTTTATTTTTTACACTTCGGTAAAATGAGTGACAAAAAACCATTAGGACATCATCATGTTTGTGCAGTGCGAAACTGTTTTAATAAAGGTTATAACTCAAAGAAGAAATTCTTTAGTTTTCCTAAGGATGCTAACCGGTAAGTATTAAACAAATTTTTTTGCATATTTTAGTAAAAATTAAACTTTTGGTAATTGTCTAGAAAGTGTCCGCAACTCCGATTTTGACCAAATTTGGTATACGGAGTTTTTTTGGGGCGCTCGAATTAAAACCAATTTTAATACTTAATATGTATATATATATATATATATATATATATATATATATATATATATATATATATATATATATATATATATATATATATATATATATTATATATATAAATATATATAAAGGGTGTTTATCTTAAAACTTACAATTCACGTTATATGTGAATTTTGCCGAAACACGCCAACAAATTTATTGAGGGGGAAGGTTTTTTTACAAAAAAATAGATGGTGCTACTTTAAACCCCAGGGCTACCACCCTAAAATTTTAAGATGGAACAAGGGGTCGTGTAATACATCATTTTAAAGGCCTTTTTATTTAGTATGAGCCTATTTTGTTATTAATAAAATTTACAAACATACTTGCTTTTTTGTTTATCTTTTTAAGACATTCCAAAACTAATTCAAACCAAAATCATTGTCAAGTTTATTATTTTGTTGTTTCTAAGTCAATGGTGAACACTTTTATTAGGTAAACGTATTCGTTTGCAAAATTTTCTTATTTTCGCAAAACAAAATATTATACTAGACTATTTATTGTAGTCAAATGTAGTAAACATGGTTTAAAAATGTTATTATTTATTTACAGAGCCAGAATATAGGCACTAAAAGCCAATCGAGAAGACCTGCTTGGCAAAGTAAACAATTTATATAAAAGTTACTCGTCATGTGCAGACCATTTTGAAGAGAGGATGTTCACGAGTCACTTGGATGCACGATTAGTAGCCACTGCAGTTCCCACCCTATTCCCATCTCTTGAGGGAAGTTTCAGAACTGACCATTCGTATAGTGCACCGCCTTTGGAACGATCTAGAGGAATACAAGTTCTAGATGATATAGTATTAGTTTCAGAAGGGAATCCACCTGCATTAACTTTATCCAGGTAATAAAAATAATAATATTTTAATTCAAAATAAACTTGAATCTTCTATGTTCAATTTCGATTTTTCCCAGTTTTTTGAAACTATGACTTTTTTTTAGCTTTTTAAAATGATAAGTAAAACTACTATGTTTTTTACCACTAAAATATATTAACAAGAAATATTTCTTACAGACTAAAATATCAGTACAAAATAAAGTGATTTGTAACCCTAAGTGGTCAATATATGTTCTGGAAGCGGCGAAGCAATTAATAGTTTATTACGGTTTGGCGAGTAATGCGGAAAAAGGGGTTTGGTCATTAAGCAGATGAACCTTATTATTTTTTTGATTGCTTTGTATATTTCTAGGGGTTCCAGAAAATTAAATATTAAATTATACCTAGAAATATACAAAGGAATAAAATAATAATGTACATTATTATTTTTATTGCCTTTGTATATTTCTAGGGATTCCAGAAAATTAAATATTAAATTATACCTAGAAATATACAAAGTCATAAAAATAATAATGTACATTTGCTTAATGACCAAACCGAACTTGTATTTTCCACGCATTTACGTCGCCAAACCGTAATAAACTGTTAATTGCTCCGCCGTTTCCAAAGACTATATTTACCACTTAAGGGTACAAATCACTTTATTTTGTATTGATATTTAGTCTGTAAGAAATATTTTGATTGAGATCATGCAGAAATCCAATACGGGATATAGAAATATAGAAGTCGGTTAAATTATGGCAAAGTTGTGTATTTGCGTAACTAACCATGTCCAGTTTAGAAAGTTGCAAAATTCCGAGTACTTTCGGAGATATCTGGGAAAAACCGAAATTTGCCGATTTCATTTTTATTTTTTTCTGGCGTTATTTAAAGACATAATGAAAAATAAAAGAGACTTTCTCATGGCCACTTTTTAAGCTCTACAAAACAACGTTGAGAGATTTTCCGTACGACGTTTCGTTTTCGATAAACCATCATCAACTTTATTTTTTTAAATACGGACCTGCTTTTTTTATTTAATTTTTTTAAACCCCTTATTATCCCAATTACAAAAATGTATAACACTTAATATTTATTAACAAATATGGAACGCCCCTATAAAGAAATGATGTGCGTTCCTTGCCTAACTCATTGTCTCTTATGGAAAATATGTTTATTTAACAGAAAAATATTAAGTGTTATACATCATTGTAATTGGGATTATAACTGCTTCAAAAAAATGCAATAAACAATTGAGTGTCGTATTTTAAAAAATAAAGTTGATGATGGTTTAACGAAAACGAAACGTCGTACGGAAAATCTCTTAACGCTGTTTTGTAGAGCTTAAAAAGTGGCCATTAGAAAGTGTCTTTTGTTTTTCCCTATCTCTTTAAATAACGTCAGAAAAAAATTAAAACGAAATCGCCAAATTTCAGTTTTTTCCGGATATCTCCGGAAGTACTCGGAATTTTACAACTTTCTAAACGGCATGTTGGTAGGCACTTAAATGCGCAACTTTGCCATAATTTAACCGACTTCGTATCTCTTACGGTTTCCGAGATCCCCATGCATGCACTCGAATCTGTGGCACCCTGTATTTTAGTGGTAAAAAACAGAAGTTTTATTTATCAGTGTTCATGATGATTAATTACCACATAGTAACGGCTAATAGCATCAATTTTTTAAAATGAGCTGACAATTATATGTTATTTGTACAAATCAAGTATTGTTTAAGCTTTTGGTCAACCATGCATAAAAAATCTCCAGTTGTTAACCAAATAAATTGTTCTTTTCTTAAAACTACATAATAACCAAAGTTGTTATTTAATGGCTAATTAAAATGTATTTTTGCAGCTGACCAGACAAATGTAGTTGAAACCGAGGTTCAGCATGAGATCGTCGTCAGTCCAATTACAGTTAGTCCTACTCTAACATCTCCAACATCTACCCAAACGTCAGCCAGTTTATCCTTTGATAGCCCAAGGAAGAATAAGTACAGACAACAAATCAAGTCCCTTACTGCCGAAAACAAATATTTAAGACAAAGGGTTCAGGTACTTGAAAGTCAAAGAATTAATGAATTGGACAATATATCTTTGGAGCAATATATGTCTTTAACATCCAAATTTTGCAATCCGGATACTGCAAAATGTATTAATATGCAAGTATCACAGGGGCATAAACACCCAAAGGGTAGACGTTACAGCAAGGAGTTTAAAAATGAATGTCTACCAATATATTTTGCTGGTCCCGGAGTGTGTAAAAAATATTTAATGTCTAAATATAGCCTTCCCTCGCCTAACACTTTGCTAAAAGAAATAAGATCAGTTAAGATAGGACCCGGATTAGATAATCCCGAGTTCTTCATTTTATTTAAAAAAAAGGTTGACAGTTTTCAACCCCAAAGTAAATATTGCTTATTGTGCTTTGATGAAATGTCTATAAAAGCCAATTTATTTTATGAATGAAATCAAGATTGCATCATTGGGCTAGCAATGGGTGACACAGGGGAGAAAATTTTTAAACCAACTTTAACTGCCTGTGTATTTATGGTCAGAGGTATTTATTCGAAGTGGAAACAGCCGATAGCCTATTTTTTATGCCATACTTCTTGTAACGCTAATTTATTACATAAACTATTAAATGAAGCTGTGCAAAAATTAAAAAATGTGGGGTTAAATGTTTGCCGAATTACTTGTGATATGGGGTCCAACAATATCAAATTGTCAAATATTTTAAAGATATCTCCAGATAATACTGGTTTTTTATTTAGAAAACCAATATCTCTTTTTCATCTTTGATGTGCCACATATTATAAAAGCGATGAGAAATATGTTGATGATATATGACTTTTATATTAATGGTAAAAAAATTTCGTGGCAATATATTAAAGACTTCTATGAGTTAGATAAAAAAAATTCCTGTCAAAGCAGCACATAAATTAACGGATTCTCATATTTACCCGACTGGTTTTCAAAAATGAAGGTCAAACTTGCCACCCAAGTATTTAGACTGTCCATGTAGGTATGAGTGTTTATATTAGATTTGGTTCCCTTCCCGATGAAGCGACAGAAACTGTGAATTTTTTAATAGAGTAGATCAATTATTTGATATTTTAAATTCTTAAAAACCCTTTTTCCCCCAAAAAAATATAATGTTGCCTTTAAAGCAACTCATTTCAATTAGAGTTTCTAATGGATTTTTTGACCTTTTTTAAAAAATCTTGAAATTCAGAAAAAAAAATCATAAAAATGTTCCCAAAAAAAATTAAAATTTTAAAGAAGTCTTATAATTTCCATCAACAGTATTATTCAGTTATTTTACTATCTTCGTGAAAATGCAGGGTTCGATTGTGTACTTACACGAAGATCCAAGATTGTCTGGAGAACCATTTTGGTAAAATCAGAAGTAAAAGGCAACCGCATTAACCCAACAGCAATACAGTTCCACAGAACATTTAAAAAGTTGCAATGCGTCAACTTTTTTAACTCAGGTACAAAAAAACGGAAGATTCTGATCAGATGCTTTATTTTCTATTGCGAAAACAGGTTTTTGTCCTGAAGATAAGGATAAAGTACCAGCCCAAAAAAAGAGCACTAAATGGCATGGATTCCCAAAAAAAAATGAAATGCTGCAAAAATTTCATAAGGTCGTGGGGTACCTTTTAAATAAAGCGTTAAGGATTCACTCTTGTGACATTTTGCAATAAATATACAAAGACCACAATGAACTTGATGATTCATTTTTTTATTGTTTTCTTAGAGTATAAAAAAAGGGAATGGTGATACATTCGGAAATTTGCAAATGCCTAATGATGAATTTGTGGAACTAATATGTAAAATAGGAAAAAATATTTCAACAAAATTTTTGAAAAATTGGCCACAAAAAGCAATATTTGCGGTACATTTTTTAGGTATAAGTAACCATTTACCCTTTAGTCTTTCCTGTAAATATTTTCCCAAAGAATTTATAGTTAAATTATATTTAAGAGTTAGAATTTATTATGCATTAAAAACAATAAATGCTAATTTTAGAAATATAAAAAAGAATAAATTAAATATGGAAAAATTGAATTTACTATTGTAAGTAATTTTTTTGTTTTTTTTTTTTCCCGTCCATTTTTTTTTGTATGTCTGGCTGAAAAATTAATTTTGTAAAATTCTTTATTGCTGTTAGTAAAACATTATTTTGGGCGAAGGTACATTTTTTTTTTGTTTCTTATCATCATTTACATTTTCGATTAATGGGCAAAAAAAACTTTTTAAAAAACCTAAGCTACAGAACATTATTTTATTATCATTTTTTTTTATTTTTAAATTTAAAAAACACGCCTCAGCGTGTTCAAATCGAACTCAACACACGCGTTTTTTAAAAGGGTTTGGGCCTGGTACAACAATAAAAAAACGGGAGAAATGTGAAGTCTAAGAGGGCATTGAAAACAACTATAACCTCGAATTTTTGCACATTTGGGCATTTTAAAGAAACAAAAATTATTAACTGACATGAGTATTTTTTATAACGTCAAATAAAATATTACTAATATAATAAATAATATCAATAAAAAATAGCGTAATGTACGTGAATAACTGATCTTTAGAACCTCCTATTTCGGGAAATCGGGGGTACGCCGTCGTGCTCGAAAAATCGCGCGTGTATTAAAGACCCCATTATTCACTTTTCACTTTATTTTTACTGTACCTTTTCCCTAAAATGACATTTATTGAGAGATTCCGCACTCAAAGGCAATAATTTTGTCGAATATTACATCCAATTTGCAGAGCTGAGAAAAGACCTTAACAATGGGCTGGGAATATGAGGAAAAAAAAGCTAAAGATTTGACCATGCATCCTTAAACAACTAACGATTTTTTAAAAAATTCTTTTCATAAGATTTTCAGAAACTACACCCCTTCTAATTATTGTAATCAATTATTGTGACCTAAATATTATAAATCGCCCATGTTACTTTGTCAGCTCTTGAGTTTTTTAGTCTATAACAAAATTAAAAAAGTTATTACTTTTTCGAATCAGTTTATTGTATTTTTATATTTCTTATTAACTTTAAAATTATCTACTACGGTACTGTTAGGCAAAAATTTGTCGTTTTACAGAAATAGTAATCGTTTTAATCCGGCTCTGACTTTTCCCGGATGTGCGACAGAGGGAGCAACGCTTCTGTCTCGTTTGTTCGTAGACTGCGAGATCAAAGGTGCCGACCGGAGTTGTGGGCTGTGGTAAGCTGTGTTTTACAATGTCTAGTCAGAGACATAGAAAAGACATTCGATGCAAAAAAAAGCGGCTATGGTGCATTCCTTTTTATATAGAGGGGGCGTTTGATAACACCTCATTCCGGGAAACCATACAAAGGCAGAGAACGGGGACATTGAATCCTCAACGATTAGTGGGGTTAAAGCCATGCTAAGAAGCCGCAAAATCGGGTCTGCTATGGAACGCGACTGCAATTGTCAGAGCAAGGGGTGTCCACAGGGTGGGTACTATCGCCCCTGCTCTGGTCCCTTGTGGGTTTATCGGGTTGGCGGGCTGGCAGCAAGAGGCTCGATGGCCCCAAAGGGTATGAACGACCTCGTAATCACCCATCAGGGGCAGGCATGATGGCATATTATCTGCTCTCATGCAAGCGGCCCCAAACTTGGTTGAGAACAAAGTCGGGGAAAGGCTAAATGTCAATCCAAGTAAACAATTATAATACCTTTCAAAAAGGAGGAAAAAAAAGGTTTATAGCTCCTATGTTTAAAAAATTACGATCAAACTTTCTAAAGAAGTAAAATATCTGGGAATTGTCCTTGACCAGAAACTCAATTGGAACCCGCAAATAAAAAAGGGCTATCGAAAAACATTAACGGCACTATGGGCGTGCCGCAGACTATGTGGTAAAACATGGGTCAAACCCAAATGATCTACTGGTCATACATTACAGTTGTAATACCTATAGTTACTTATACCTTTACTGGTCTGGTGGCCAAAAACAGAGGAAAAAACTACACAAGGAAAGTTTCTGAAACTGCAGAGACTTGCCTGTCTGTGAGTTACTGGAGCAGAAAACTGCCCAATGGCAGCTCTGGAGACAATGTTGAATCCTTCCCCGACCTGCACATAAAGAGGAGACGATACTGGTCCTCCAGAGTAATCCAGACACAAAATATAAAGTCAGGAACCTGACTGGTCACCTTAAAATTTTGGAAAAAATCAAGATTGAAGCTCTGACCAAACAAACGGACATATCATAGTGGGACTTCCAGCTCTTTGAAGTGGTTATTCAAGACCGCCAAACTAGGTGTGAATGCCCAAAGCATAAAAAAAAGGCTCATTTTGTCTGGTCCCTGATGGATCTAAGATGGAACGGGGGGTTGGAGCGGGTGTCTTTGGTCCTGATTAGACCATCAAAGTCCCCGGCAAGGCTCCTCCATTTTCCCAAGCTGAAATTCATGCAATTGACATTTGCGCTTCTGAATGCCAAAAGGCCTTCGAGGCGCAAACTTTTTTTATCAAGAGCCAGGTTATTTTTGAAGGCATTGACTTCATGCATTTTTAATTCAAAGCTGGCCTGTAAAGGGACAATCACTAAACCAACTGACCAAACACAACAGAGTTACTCTGAGTGGGTAACGGGACTGAAGGGAGTGGGGGGCAATAAAATTGCCCGATCAACTGCCAAGGAAGGGCACAGAGACCATTCTATGGACCTGAGCCCTTCTGGGGCCCACTAGGGGCCACCTCTCGAGGAACTCGAACATGGGAAAAAAGTCAAAAAGAGACTTACTGGAATAACACCCCAGGACAAAGGCAGCGAAAAGATTTATTTCGCATTCCCCTAAGTACACAAAGAAGCTAATTGAACTTCAAAAAAATGAACTAAACTGGTTACCGACTTCCCAACAGGACATGGCCCTTGGAGGTACACCAAAAAATGGGAAAGACTGAGGTGAAAAATGTCGGTTTTTCCCAGGCAAACGAAACTGCGGAACACATTCTCTGTGAAACAGAAACACCCCACAACGGGTTAAAAACCCAAGGGGATATTTCCTTGAATTTATTCAGCCTGCACCGCGTAGTATCCGAACTTTGCTAAAGGTATAGGAATTCCGGGGATAAACAACAAGGGTATTCAAAAAGATCTCTTTAGGTCGAAGTGAAGGAGGGCTACCCTAGAGCCGAGCGACCCCGTTCATTACAATACAATACAATACAACTTTTGTAGCTGCCCAAGTACGAAAAAGTTTAAACAATGTAATTTTTATAATTACAAATAATAAAAAAATATTTTTGATAAAAAGGGTGCAATACTTGCCGGCTGTTTGTATATTGATACAGGTGATTACTTGGTTAAATTACATAATTTTAAATATAGCAAACCTAAAAAAAATGATACCAAAAGGTACCTTTGTGTTAAAAGTGTTATTATATTTGGCTCCAAAGAAGGGGTAACAAAACTTACTTTAAACGTAAAACAGTAAATTGTTGTTTGTTAACAATTTAAACAGGCATAAAGAGATTTATATAGGGCAGACTGTCAAGTCTTAACGGTGGCAGTTTCTTTACTGAAGCATACTACAGCATACGAATGTCTACCGAATGCAGGCAAGTTAAACGAATATTAAATGTGACCACTAGTACTGACAACAAATTTTGCAGCCTTCCAGTTTACTTGACAACGATGTTCAGATCAGAAAAAAAAAATTAAATTGAGCAATAAAAGCAGAATTACCCTAAGATCGGACCCTAAAAGATAGGAAACCATAAAGAACTGCAGTCTAGATGTGTTTCAAATAAACTAAAAAAACGTGCTAATTCTTTAATTATATAAGGGTGTACACAGAAAATTTAAACAATCTGTTAAAAATCTGTTTTTCTTAAAACATAAAACAGCATTAAAGACATACAAGCACCCACAAAATCAAGTCTTTTTTATTAGTAATATTTTCCGCCATCCGACATTTGGATATAGATGTACTATTGCACCTGCACTCCGATTTAGAATTATTCTATGACGGCGTGACGCAGCAAAGACAATTACTTTCGTATTGGATAAATTAAAATTTGTAAAGGGCATGTAGTAAATATACAAAGGTTAACATTCTTATTAAGAACCAACTATGTAAATGTCAATAAACTTCTGTTTGGTCTGATTTGGTCTAATAAGGTGCAGATGTGAGTATAGTACAACGTAAAACATGTTTATAGACATGTCCCTAACATAAATAA